>WAAE01001281.1:78881-301587 GCA_013400495.1 Nicator chloris
GGGGGGCCGGGGGCCCAGCCAGGGGCTGCTCCCCCGGGTTGAGGCAGGCACCGGGGGAGGCTCGCCCAGGGGAGGTGGGAAGCCGAGCGGGCTCCGCTGCTTCCAGAGGAGGACATAAAACAAATGCAGCATTTCGAGCCAGCGGGGCGGTTTCAGGAAGGCCCTTCCTGCCCCTGGAAGTCAGCATTTTGCTGCACACGCTGGATTTAGGGATGCATGAATGCTCCCGCCACAATGGACACCCAGGGAAGAAAGGGCAGCCGAGGGGTCCCCACAAAGCCAGGCACTTCGCCGCCACAGTCACAGGAGGAAAACAACGCACAGTGCTCTCAAATTCCCTCAACTCCAGAAGAAAATTTGCTGTGGAAGATATTGGAAAAGCGCTAATATTTTGTTATTTCAATACCACCACAAAATCAGGGCATTTACATAGGTTGAATGTAAGAGGGAAAAAAAAAAAAAAACAAAAAACCCTCAGATGTTGTACAGTAACTTATGCAAATAAGGAGTTGACTCTGTGCATCAGACTCAAAATTATTTGATTTTTTGATAACTTTGGACGTGTTTGGTGTTAAACACCAGCCACTTAATAACCAGATAAATTACAGCCCCCTGGATTCCAGACTGGACAGTATCAAAGCACTTAACCAATCCCTCAGACACTGTCAGAGGAGGTAAAATGTTGCAGGTGGGGTACCCTTGACTTTGGCAGGTGTGTGAGGGTGGGTCTACCTCCTGCTCTTCCCTGCACTGGCCACGGGGGCATCTCTGCTCCAGCTGCATGAGCACTCTGTTCTGTGCTGTATACAGCTGCACTGACTGGGGAGGAGGTTATATATCTGTACATGGAAATTCACGTATATATGTGCATGTTTGCACCTACATACTCATCATCCTCTCACAAGACCTTGCATCCGCTTTACCCACAGCACCATTGCCAAAGCAGTGCCTGCTCTCTGTGTTTTATAGCTGCATCACAACCAGCCCCAATGCTCACTGGGTTCAGGCATTTGGTTTCAACCCCCATATGTCAAGCAGCTTCTCCCAAAATCAGGGTGAGGTTCTTCCCCCATTGGAAACACTGAAGATCCACATGGAGTTACACTTCTAAGTCAACAACACCAGTATTTTAGGACAATGTCACATCCTACTGCCTAATAAACAAATGGACAAAACCCTTGGCAAATCTTGTTGGTCTTCTGAGTTTCTCATTAGCCATTTTTTTAACTTTTTTAGCCCCAAATAGGAGGTCCAGGGAGCGATGAAGGGTTTATAAACAGGAATGCAAGAGAAGCCAAGTTAAACTCTCAGCCCTGCAGAGTTTTCCTCTCTACAAATCACTCCTCAGGGAGCAAATTTCTCAGACAAAAATCTAGAAGCAACATTCATTACAAAAAACTGAATTTGGATGCTGTCATGCCTTGCAAAGCTATAACCAAGCAACAATTAGACCTCACTGCTTGTGTGAATCAATAAGAAGAAACCAGAATCCTAAAGATGGGATATTTTTTCTCAGAGTATTATTATTCTTTTAACTACCATATAGTTAAGAGCAATCCTCACAGGAGGAGTATGGAGTATTTGAATTCTCCATTCAGCTTGCATTTGAAAGGGTATATTTCTAAGCCAACAAAAGGTTGTTGCATCAATTATAAATAAATGTGGTAGAAACTGAAAGAATCACTTCTAGGAAAATTAAAATCAATATATGGATAACTAATACTGAGAAACGAAGGTCAAGCACACATCTTACGATGTTGTCTAAAGTAAAACTTTTGCAGTCTCCTTAGCCAAACTATTGAGGAAGTTGTTTGGATCTCCAGTGGTAGCTTGTTTCCCCATTTTTTTTTCCCAGAAAGGGTATTTCAATTAATTAATTGTCAACAATTCAAGATGCAAAGCGTCAGAACAAAAGAACTTATGAAACATTATGGTTTATATAAATAAAGGGTTTCTGTTATTTCTTCTCTCTCTTATGCACAGATTCAGTAAGGCATTTAGACAACTCCGTCTAGTAGGACGTGATATCCTGAACACCTTTTCCCGTCTGAACCTTGGAATTCACAACATCAAGACCTAGCCTGCACAAGAGGAGCAAAGTGAACATTTCTGTGAATAAGTTAGCAGACCCTGGCACCTTGAGGAAAACCAGCATTTTATGGGATGAAAGTGACATGCATTAGATAACATAAACAAAGATTCACTGTTTAAACCATAAGTCATTACAGAATTCCCAAATCAAAGCTGGAAGGGACCTTCTTATAACACCTAGTCCAACCTCCTTTTTAAGCAGGTGCTCAGCAATGTGTCCAGATGTGGCTGAGTATCTTCCCAGACAGAAACTCCACAGCCTCTCTTGGGTAACTTCCCAATAACGACAACAACAACTACCTCCTTGTGTTCAGATGGAATTTCATGTGCTTCAGTTTGTACACACTGTCTCTTGTCCTGTCACCAGGCTCAGCAGGACATCCTGCTGATAGCACCAGCTACAAAATAGGACTTATCCCATATTTCCTTGTGAAAATGTGGAGACTTATTCACCTTTATCGGGACTTTCATTGTTTATACTAAATTAGAATTCAGGGCCCCACGTGATGCCAGTTCCCCCTTGGATACTTTTATCAGACAATCTCTGAAAAGAAGGACAACTGATCCAAAAAAAATTTGTATTACCTCAAGCAGCATACCTTAAAGAAAAGGAACACATACGGAAATGGTCAAAAGAAACAGATGCAGGTAACATCAGTAAGATTTCTTAGCTTCTCCAGCAGGTTGTCACTAATATGAAATAATGATCATTTGCTCTCAGCTAGTATTTTCAACAAAGAGAAGGTTGGGTCCTGACCTAGAACAATCAGCAGCAGCAGTAGAAGCAAAAGTGCAGCTGGGGATGGATAAACCATTTGTCTTTATTGAATAAAATGAAGGGGACATAAGGTGTTTCTGAAAAGTAGCCTAAATGCATGAAATAGGGATGTTTCAGAAGACAAAGTGAAAATAAGAAACAAAATCAGAATATTAAATATGGAGAAATTTGGAGAAATTACTCCAGCATGATGATGCTGTTATCTATGTGATGCAAAAGAAACATCTAAGCAGGTACTCTGGATGGGACAGGCTTTCAGGAAATTACAGAAGTTAATCTGCAAGTGAAGGCCTGGGTGAAAGGTTCAGCAGCATAGACTGGAAAGAGCAGCCTGTCTCCCTGACACACAGCAGAGCCACCCCAGACAGATTTAGACACAGCACCAAGGTGAAGGATAAATGAAAAACAAGGTAAAGCCTGAAGGGAGGTTTTGGCAGGGTATTTTGTTAAACCTCTCTAGCCATGGAGAGTAAGACTTCCATTTAAGAAATTGTGCTGAGTACTGGATCTGATCAGAAGCAACTTGACTGTGCTAAAGCCATGGGTAAAAAGTTTATCTCTAAATTGGGGCTCCTTTTCATCAGAAGAAAAGAAAGCCTTTCTTGTGGAGGTCATGTAGTCACACAGGTTTGCAGGAAGTCCTTTCAGCTGGGATTGCCTGTAGCTATCACCATTTTATGTAATCATTTTTTTCTGACCCCCATCATCCAAAAGCCATATTCTATTTAGGCAATACGAGGTAGCAAATTTTAGTGAGATCTCTAGAGATAATCAGGGACTAGCAACAGTATGTCCTTCATGCCTCTATGAATTGGAGCCTGAATGAGCAGAGGTTTCGAAAAGTCCTTCTTAAAATACATGAGGATCATGGATACTTTATACCATGTTGTAGTGGTCAGTCTCTAGAGAGGAGAAATTTTTCTCCTATCTATATTCAACACTCTCCAATATTGGCTTCTGCCACACATTATGGCTATTTAGGGTTTCCAAGCGAACCCTCTGAACATGTTTCAGGGATATATATGGCCATTTTATATCTTTAGCTGGTTTCCACCAGATATTGATGAAATGTAAGTTAGACCCTTGTTTGCTCTACTGTGGAATTCACCAAAATGAGTCCATTGTGTTCACACTTAGATGAAAACTGAGCAACACTTAAAAGCCAAAATATTCCACTATGGTACAGGCAGCACTTCTGAAACTACAGGTCACAATACTTTTCTTTTTATTTTTTAATCCCGTTGATCACAGCTACAGTCTGTGCAACTCTGTATGGGGTAGACTATTCTTATTTCCAAAACTGATTCCATCCCCTCCATTACCATTTCTTGGAAGTTTGTTGTTTAAAAGTTCCATACAATTATTTAAAAATCACTAAAAAATCCATGAAATGCAACAAAATTTCTTTTTTTCCCACCACCACAACACAAAAACACTGTGTCATTTATCCTCATTTGCATTCAAATGATCCACCAGTAAGTAATAGGTCAGGCACATAATAACAAAGGTCTTCTTTTAACAGTTTAATTTCTAAAAATTAAGCACTGGAAAGATAACAGCTTGCCCATGTAGAAGCCAACCTACTGTTCCTTGTGATAGATCTGTGCTGTCACCCTGTCTTGGGTTTCCAAACCAAGACACACTCTCTTACTGCCTTTACTCGGTGGTCAAGAATTCACTATAATTAATATTTTTGGGGGGAAAAAATTATTAATTTTATGCAAGTGATGTTTCAAACTGTACTTGGATATGGAGAGGGTAGCCTGGAATTTATTCCTCTTTTTGCAAAATTTTCTGTGGCTGACAAGCAGAAAGCAGAGCAACCTTGTGTTCCCAAGTGACTTTAGTCTAATACACCTCTGCTCTGACTGGAGCCACAAGCATGCACACTGAGATGATATGAAACTCCTTCACATATGAAAATCTGCCGGCACAGGTAAACAAAAATATTTGGACTGAGTTTAGTCATGAGGAAAAATGACTTTGAAAGACGTTGAAGCAGATAATTAGGTGGTAATGAATGCAGAGCTGCACTTGGAATTCCACTCCAGCACACTGGGGGTGAGTGTGGGCAGGATGCAGAGCTGGATCTGTGCACTACTGCCATGCATCAGTGAGGCCATACACAGCATAGCCTGAAGTTGATTATTCCTGCTCTCCAAGAGGTTGTCAAAATATGTAAATTGTCAGCAGGAGACATACTTTTAATAAAACTGCCTATTCTCCAGTGATATTTTTCAGTTATGAGAACATCCTTCCATATAACATCTGCATGTGAGCAAGAGAGCATACTGCAGCAGCATTCCCAGACAACAGCATTTTCATTACAAATTGGATGTTCATGTAGACTAGCATGCTCCATGCTGTCTGTTACATGACAATGAGATGATTTATTCTGAACTGACAAATACACTGTATTTGCTATGTGGGTCTGATGTTTCATACTGTTGGCCAGTGCCTCAATCTTTCAGTTCATGTCTTAACTCATTGTTTTGGTTGAGAACATACAATCCCAATTCAGTATTTCTTGTGTGGTTTGTGAGAGAGAATGGATGAGACTGCAACATCGATGTTTTAATATAGTATCAAATCATAACACTCAGTGTGCCCCAGAACTCTGTAGTTCCACTTGACGTCATCTGTCTTTCTCTAGGAGAAGAGATGTAAATGGAGCACAACTGGTCTACAATGCCTGTGAAAATAATCTCTGGAGATGTAAAGATAGAGCTGATTCATGCATGTCTTCTTTGGCCTATGTTCCGTTTCAAAACCAACAAAAGCATTTTTCACAAATGCAAACTTCAGATATTTCTCTGAGATTTAGGACTTCTACATTTCTCAGTGGCTTTAAGAATCACAGTCTCTGCTCGGGGTAGAGGAGCAGGAACTAAAGAGAGGTTATGGATACCCAGTGAGAAGGATTATGTCTGCCTCCTTTTAAGCAAAGATCAAGTACCACCTGCCCTCCATTTGCAGAGAAGGAATATAAATGCAGATGAGTGCATAGAAGGTATTGCAGTCAGAGGTCTAAATGTTGACACACCAGTTGTGAAGGGCTGCATGGGCATGGCAGAGGAAGCTAGAAGCTCTTTTTCTAAGTCTCTTCAATTGCAGCACTTCAGCTCCAGAGCCTGGCATGAGTTGTAGTGATTTGTGCATACAGTCATTTAATCCTTGGTGCAGAGCAAAACCAGGATAGCAAATACACACTGTCCTTTACCAACCAAAAACTTTTCTCCCTTTATGGTATCTCTTGTTAAAAGCATCTTCGAGACAGCTAAATACATAAGAGTTTTTGTTACTGCAATCTATTAACATGGCCTCTTTTTATCGTGTTCTCCTACCTCCCATGGTCACAGACTCAATAACAGCGTCAATGTTTCCTTACCTAACCTCCATTTTTTTTATCCTCTGATAAACAATCTTATTTGAAAACAGGCTTTCCATTGCATTGATCAATGCTAGTGAGAAAAATAACAGTAGCCTTTTCAAGCAAGACAAATGGAAAACATGACTGACTGTCCACTGCATCTTTCAAAAATATAAGATAATGGAGATACTTGAAGGTGCAAGTTTGGTTTTTTAGCACAGTTTATCTAGGGTTTAATTTCAGACTCTATCTCTTCCATTGACTTGTTTTTCTTATTTACTCTTCATTTGTGCATCATTCTGCTTTAAAGTATCCTCCACCTATCCTGCATTTGCTCATTGCTTAGATTATTTTTCTTCCCTGCATTGCTACAAATGCCATAGAACTAACAAAACCCCTTTACTTTTTCTTTACTATAAGATAGATTTAAGTTCATGTAGAGAAATAAGCTGACAGCAAGGGAAATTTTTATTTAAATGGGAAGAGTTCCTCTAAAGTGGCACTGCCATAAACAAATACAAAAAAAACAAAAGGAATGGCCATATTTTTCCATGCCTCTTCTTCTTACTACTAAAAATAAACTCCCATAATCTCTGTTACCAACAAGGGCAAGGAGTGCATCTTTGCACTTCGCCATCAATGGCCAAAACAAAGCTGGTGATGGGCAACCCTACACTAATATTTGTCTTCATAAATAATTGCTTTGTGTTCAAATTAATAATTTTCTAAAAATTGTAGGCTGGATTTGCTTTTTTTACTGTCCATGACAATTCCTTGAGCAACTTTGTCAGGGTGCCCTGAGATTAATAACTCACCACAAGCAGCCATAGATGAGTACTGTGCTTGATTCCTCAATAATAGAAAAGTTTGTAAACATGACAAAGAAAAGAAAAATCACATTATACTGTCACAAGCAGGAAATTCAAACATGGAAACACCCAGGAGCCAGGCAGGTACCCATAGCAATGACTTCCTCTCTGCTCAGCCAGCTGACAGCAGGAAGAAAGACTCGAGCTATCTTTCAGTGCTTTTCTTCACAGAGAAATATGAATGTTAATCAGGAGACTGGTAGACAAATCAATAGACAATGTCTATCAGAACCCTAATTAGCACACATAACCCAGCAATTCTCTCTTTATATGAGACACTGCTTACCACATTGTTTTGGGAATAATGCAGCAAGGAAGGAGACTCAATAGGTATTTTCCATCTTCTTTCAATCAGAGGGAGCTCTGATTAAACCTCTACTTTTCCTAATGGCTTTAGTCTCAGCCTCTCTTTCTTGATGTTCTGACTGCAAACCCAACACAACTGTGTTTCAGGGAACTGTTGATCCTTTAATATAAATTTCATCCTGAAAAGGGTAATTCTTGGATTGGTGAAGTCTAGCTATGCTGATTGGCATCATTTCTGAATTTCTCAACATTGTGAGGTGTTCAGCTCTTAGATGCAGTCATGAACCAACCCTCAAAAAATTAGTTGCCTCTCACAATGGTAAAAGGCATAACCTCAGCTCACTCAAAAATGCTTCATCTTTCATTTTGGTTTCTGATGCAGATTTAGTGTGACATTCTTCAGCACAGTTTCACACCAAGTCTGCCCTACCAGATTTAACTGAAACATGCCAGAATACGGAGCTATCACCTACAGAAACAATGAGACTTTTTGTGCAGCCCTCTTTTACAAGCCCACACTGCTCACAAGAACAAAATGGTGCCCCATTTAAGGCTTCACATACTTTGGAGAATTTCACCACTGGCAGAGAATTTATTTGCTAGTCTCTTCATTGCCTTTCTTTCTGGCACATTGCGGTGTTTGAAGACATCACTCTGCCTGAAAAAGCTCTACATTAATCAGTCTGATTCCTAATCCTGAGGCACACAATCTTTGTAACACCTACTTTTCTTTTTTTTTTTTCCCCGGGAAACTGCATCATCAAGAGACTCCAAAATACCAGAACACCCATATATTTTCCTCTTACAGTAATGGGCATTCTGAGCTAGAGACTATCCTTCTGTACGTGCAATTCTTCAGCCAGAGAGGGAATCATCTCTAGGAAACTTCATTACAAACATGAAGTTCAAGTTCAGTGATTGACAGTGAGGCTGCCTTTACCCTATGGGCAGCGGTTGCAGGTCACCACAGAGTTTGATGCTTACTTGCTACTTCAGGCACTAAAACCACCCAGGCTTCAGCAGCACAAAACACAATACAAGCTCCAAAGTTCACAAAGAATCTGGATAAACGATCATTTCTTCTGTCATGCTGAGAGCACACTGCTACAGCTACATGGCAATAGTAACTGCAGCAGATTGAGAGGCAGCTCCACTATGTGTCCAGAGGAGCATTCACACTGTTGCATCACAGTTTAGCCACAATAAATATTATACGAGCATGGTTTCTAGTTCACCTATTTATTAAATCTCTATTTCCAGTCTTTCAGGAAAAAAAAAATAAAAAAGCAAAACCAAACAAAATTACAAGTGTTCTTAAAAAGCTTTTCTAAAATGGTCTGTTGACTTTTCAGTGGGACTCTTTTGCAAACCCAAGTTTCATTCTTCAATTAAAAGCTGTATGATAACATATATCCTGCAGGAGATTGCTGAAGGTGATTCAATTGCAATGTTTCTTAACTGTTACATATCTTTTTCACAATGTTTATTTCCTCAGCATAATTTGATGTGGCATTTTAAAACAGCTTACACAAAATTAGGAACAGAAATATAAATCCCAGAGGCATTATCTGACAAGCCGAATCTTCGACGCAGTATCATATTCAATTTCTCCAATTATATTTTCTAGGAAAGAGATAGCACAAAGAAGATAACTTCCTTTCATCACTGTCTCACATCATTCTGAGAGGAAGACTCCACAAAGCTTTATTTACTGGGACCACATCACAAGCTGAAGGTCACAAAATATAGCCTCAAGCCAATATATAGTCATAGAATCATTGAGGTTGGAAAAGACCTTTAGGATCATCAATTCAAACCATAAACTGCCAAGTCCAAAAATGCCAAATACTGCCAAGTTCGCCACTAAACCATGTCCCTAAGCTCCAGCATCTACATATCTTTAAAATACCTCCAGGGATGGCAACTCCTCCACTTCCCTGGACAGCCTGTTCCAAAGAAGACAAGCCTTTCAATGAAGAAATTTTTTCTGGTATCTAATCTAAACCTGATACTTATCTACCCCCACCTGGCTTTCAAGGAGATCTCTTTTCCATGGATTTCATGCCTATCTTCATGCTCCAACATATTCCTGACATGCTGCCATGCTCCATTGGGCTCTTCTTCTTATCCAGTGCCCCATACACCTGAGCGCTCCATTCCCTGTTGCTGGTTCACCAAGTTTCACCAGCCCAGGTTAACAATACAAATGTGATATATATTATTCATATTGCTTTCTAATTTTAAGCCATATTAGACTTCTAAATAAGGACCATATTCTACACTTAACAGGCTCTACCTAGTCCCAGTGACCATAGGGTGGTACACAAGTGAAGACATCTTTCCCCTGACTATATTGAAACTCAAAAAAGTCAGCCAAGTTAGGCCAGCCTTATTTATGTTCAGCTCACAAGCAATTACTCTCTTTTCTGAAAAGCTGCTCATTATAAGAATATGCACACTCAGGTGAACTTTAGTAACAGTGCAATGTTCTGGTAAGTTAGGTACACATGAAAAGGCAAACAGCACTTTTTAAATAATTTTTAAGTTAATTGGTTACATCCCGCTGAAAGTATAAGCTCAGGGTCAGCAGATGATAAAATTTGTAGTTCATTTAAAAACTTCATCTTTTCATGTATGTTAATTACTGAAAAATAGGGTAGAAATATGTCTGGGTGCTTTGCTAATGATCTAGGACTGTGGGGTTGTTTTAATGTTTCAATGTCTAATTCTAAATTTGGCATGAAATGAGCATACAGATGGGTTTAGACACATTTTTTTCTAAAAAAAACAAAGATATTTTAAATTATTTAGTTCTAGTCAACTTCTCTGAATGCTGCTGTGGAAAACAAACATGTTTCATCTAAACAATGGACTACCACATTTATATCTAATCCTGCTCTTGTCTGGGCTAACATAAATCAGGACAATAACTAAAGCCAATAGGATGACATGGGGTCAAACCAGTTTGAAGTCTGAATGAAGACCACACACCTTTCATCCCTTAGAAACACTCATACCATTTTGCTGTTGCTTCTCTTTACTAGGGTTTGCTTTCTGGTTTTTACATACCAACCATAAGACCAGCACACAGACATTCATGGATTTAAATTGAAATGAAACAAAAGTAAATTCTGTTACATGCTTCTCCCCAAGGTTAAGTCGGACAAGCTATAAACTTTCTGATGCTATTTCCTTTAAAGATATATAGGATTGTTAAAAAAACACTTTTTATGTTGTTTTCAAATTGAAAATTTCTATTATATAAGCTCCTGATCTGGTTATTTTTCGCTGCATGGTGAGCCTAGAAAACTTTCTCAGCTTGACCAAGGAACCAGGGGAACAGATCCTCCAGCCTCTGACAGCAAAACAAGGTATCCACTGACTCAACAGAAGGGGCACAATCCAAAAGCTCACAGAATCAGTGAATCAATGGTGATTTGGACCTGGGGTGGGTAAAAAAAGAAAAGGATGATTCCAACTATAATTCCTCATGTAGAAAGGCAACAGAATCACAAGACACGGAATGCAGCTCTTCATCCTGCACTCACTAATATCTAAGCAGCACTGGATAATATTGTAATTTGAGGTCCAAGGCAATACATTAATACTACACCATTAAATGTATTTCACATTTTAATATACGTTTTGCTGCAATGGCATTTTCTTCCTTTTTTTTTCTGCATACTTTGCCCTTTGATATATAAACTTGGGTGAAAAATGTTAAAGGAAAAAATTCAGTTGTGGCATAATGCATCATTCAAATTGTCATAGCTTTTTTCTCTTCTTGGTATGTTTCCTGAGTTTTTCCTAATTAGCTCTAGGCTTTGTTTCAAATTTTCTCCCCTTCTGTTTTAAATATCAGAGCTCATATCTTAGTCTGTTTGCAGCACACAGACTCGGATGGGAGTTTATCATAGCCTTCAACTGCTCATACTTCCTTTAAAACAGTAGCTTTGTCTTCTTCAGTTTGAGATAGAAATCCTCAAAATCAAAGGCTACTAGTTAGAAGAGCCTACATTTGAAGTGCCTTGAAGTCTTTGGTTTTCCTTTCATTTCTGTGGGCCTTGGATCAGCCTGTACAGTCTCCTTTGTTCATTTATAAGCACAAAGAAGAGATTCTCTTTTATTTATCAGAACCGTAGCCACTCAGATAAAAAAGACTTTTTTTATGAGGAATGTTATGGAGTTATTTAATGATCTTATAAGCTAAAAGCTCATTACGTGTCTCCTTTTAGATCCCTGCTAAGGATCTGAGCAGGACTAGGCTTTGCACAGAGACACGGCTGGTTTAACTAAGCTGAACCCACGTCTGCAGAAGGCTCAGACTCATTCAAGCGTGTGGGCAGAGCGAAGCCAAGCACGAGCCTGAGATGTCTTGCCAAAGCCAGTGGGGTAAATCAGGAGCCGGGCCTGGCCCCACGCGCCTGTGCAGGAATCTGAGCTGTCACCGCCACATGGAGCCAGGATTGACTTATTAAGAGTTTGACGAGAGGCACTTGGTATTCCACGGGGAAGGTGGCCTTCGCCTGTGTGTTGGAAATGAAGGAGTTATGGCGTTTCTATGGGTCCTGTGAGCCTTTTATTTCATTCAGCTCTCCGCTGCTGCACAGCATGAACTGACTGAGCCCCAGAAGAGGTTAACGAGCACAACAGCCATCATTTGTGAGGAGTGGGAAAGAGCCATGTGCTGCACCAGCTTCTTTTCAAGGCTCCTGATTTTTTTTGTCTTCACACTGGCACAAGGGCAAGCACCCAGCATAGCTTGTCTTCGGGAGCTTGGCAGCATTCTCCTCTCCTGGCAAACCTGATGAAGCCAAATAAAGTAATCTGTGCATTGTCTATTCCTTCGCTTGGGTGACTTTTAAGTTCAGGAAAAAAGGAACAGGGGGGCAACAATTTTTTTGATTGGGGGCCCTCTTACTACTTATACCACAAGCATCTTGCTTGGGACAAACTAACTGAAATCGTTTTTTGAAATTGCACTTATTAGGTAGAAATTATTTTTTGAGACAGCTCTCCCTCCACCATCCTCCTCTTGTCTTTTCTGAAGCCATCGTTGCATAGATTTATTCTATTCAACCCTCACATTAACAGATGTGAATGAGGGAATCTGACTGAGCCTGTCAAGGCAAAGAAAGCCATGAAAGAAGAGAGAGAAGAAACATTACACAACTATAATGGCAGCCACAATGGAAATATGCTGGCGTGAAAGCAATTAATGCAATTGGTGCTCTAAGTTCATGGCTTACTCCAAAACCAAGCGGCCCCTGGAAGCACGAAGCTCATCACAATGTACGGGACAAACCCCAAGCCGCTGAGGGAAGCACAAGTAAAAAGTCTTTGCTGTGCATGCAAAGCTGCTCTGGGAAAGGGCTTTAGCAGGCAACCTCTCTGCCATGAGCTACTGCTCCATGCTGGAGCCCCACTCAGGGACCAGAAGGCAGCCAGGGTATCACACTGCACGGCTTTGCTTTGCTGATGTGCATGAATCCTTACAAACACACCATGGGGTGTGAGAGTCAAGTTGGGCAGCCTTCCTCCCCACTGCCAATCGGAGGATCCAAACCCTTCCTTGTCTCAATGGAACAAAAAGCCAAAATCCTGAAAAGGTTTGCAAATCAATAGCCGTAAGGAGCGAAAGAAGGGGAAGTCCAGCTGGAACATTTTCTTTTGATAATTCCAAGTGTGCCAAAGAAAAAAAAAGAAAAATTTCATCCAGAAAATGTTGAAATACGCAGTTTGAAGAATTTGTTCTTTCCTGGAAACAGTCTTTACTGTAACTAAGTATCATCTCACAAGAAAGAACATTTTCTGGAGGTGTCTAGCTCTGTTACACATACACCCATCTACGGCTGACTCCAGCTGTCCCTCATAGCATGTTTGAGTCTCAGGACTAGTGGCACAGGACAGCTTTGGCACAGCAGAAGTGCCACTTTCCCACAACTCACTCTCCCTAATGACTCACGGTAGCAGAAGCAATCTTTGGACCAAAAAAGTGAAGTGTTACAGAGCATGCAACACCTTACTACCTTACATGACAGCAGGTCTGAAACAGGATTAAAAGCCATTGACTAATTTGCATACTTTTACCTTCCAGGATTAATACAAACAGGACAGAGGAAGACAAGGGAAAGAAGTTTTCCTCTCTGAGGCATTACAGTGTAAGAAGAGACATGAAGAGAGACCCTCTGCTGGTTTCAGTGGTCAGACACATGATCATCTAAATCACTTCCCTTCTCCTGGACCTGGAGGCCAGTGATTAGGCATGTGGGGAAGGAGTTGCTAAGGCTCCCTCTGAGCATCACCAAAGATTTCTCCCACACATCTCCTCCATTTCCAGCAGCACCCTGAGAGGACAATGATTTTTATCCTTTCAGGCAAGATCATTTACTGTCTTCTCTACAGACTCAAATTTAGGGGCTTTCTTCAACCTGCTGCATAGTATCAGCAGTGCTGTGACTCAATTGTCATTATATCTCCCATTTGGTAGGGACACATATATAATTGCTCAAGAGGAATAAACATAGCTTGTCCCTGCTCTCTTTCCTCAGATCAGGATTTACATTCAAAACAATTTAACAATCTGAATTATACATTGAATACATTAAAAATATCTTCTATTTTCTTTTTCCATTATTTACAAAGGGATTGTTTTTATTTCCTAACATTATATTTGAAAATATTATAAGATAGGTTTCTAGTTGTCTCCACAAGTTGTTCCATCTCATTTGCATCCTGTTTTCTGTTAATGTAGTCATAAAAGAATGGTACATATTTGTTTTTCTGTTTATAACTTACCGCCTTGTAGAGATAGAAATGATCCCTCAAAATGCAAAGGAGATTCATCAGCACATTTTTCCTTCCTCCCTTTCTTTTTAGAATCACCTCTTTCCTCTGTAGCTATAAATAAGGCTTCTTTTCTTCACTTTTGTGCATTCTAGGGGAGCTATCAGTCACTGCTGTAGGTCACAAAGTTGTTACACATTATGGTGATAAATCACTGTCAGGAGGCAGTCACTGTAGAGTAAAACAGGGCCCTGCCCCACAATAATGCAACAATACATTCAAGTGTACCTGCAGTGTCTCACTTCACCTGAAAATCCTGAAATCCACACAGTTATTTTCCAGAAGATTTCCCAGCAAGTTTTTCCTCCCTTTTATTTCCCAGGGCACATGCACATTTCCTTTGAACTCTGTGGGATCCCCAGTGCTCCAGGTCAGTCACTGTCAGACCATGGGGTAGGGAGAACTTGGGGTGCTTGGCTGTGTTGTCATTCCAAGTCTGGTCCAAGAAACAATCGTTGAACTAGAGGGAAAGGGAGGGAGGAAGCAGGAGGCAGTAGGTGACACAGAAAGTCTGGCCATGAAGAAAAAGGGGTGAACAATAGAGTCAGTGCAAACATACAGCACTACCAACAAACTCAGCTTGTTAGGAGAAGGTTTGCTGAAGGCCAAATAATAATCAGGTATCAAGTGTCATACACCAACTTTCGAATCAGAATGTCAGCCTCAGGCTTTGTACAGCATGGAATTAACTCACATCTCTAGTTTTAATTTCAAAAGGACAAAATTCTACATACATTATCCAGTTACCTTATTGTTCCACATCATATGCAGTCCCTAAGGCAGTACTTGAGGCATACAAAAGAGCATATTTTCTTTGCTTCTTTCTGTTCAAAATAGAGTAGACAACATAAACAAGATGTTATAAGCCTACTATGCTAATTAGATTATTATTAGAATGCACAACTTCTAACTATTTGACAAAAAAAAAAAAAAGCAGGGGAAATGAGGAGAGCAGCAGCAAGCAGCAGTGTTTGCCAGCTCCCCATTATGACAGGGTGTAAATAGAGGTTAGGCTCATGCCTCAGTCTGCAAGGGGGTCACATCAAACTGCTTTCACCCCACAGGCAAGGTGAAAACAAGACCACACAGACAAAGAGGAATTGAGCTTCAGCTGGCATGACTGGAACCAATGCCAGTCAAAGAGTTCATTGAACAGTTCAATCATTTATCTTGACAGGATATGATTCTTTTCAGGCTCCTTCTAGCACTCAGGCACAGCCAGCTCCTTAAAACCTGACACAGGATTTAATAGCTCTAATGATCCAAATGAATATTTAGTCTAGAAAATTAACTTTTGATAACAGTGGCTGATATAACCTCTTATGGCATACTGTGTTTATCAAATGTTACGGTAATTTATCACTGGGGAAAACAGAATGTTAGTTTTTATGGACAGACTCCAGCACTTCTTTCTAAATGAAAGTTTAGAGAAGGATTTACAGTGGTCCATACCACACAGGTTGCCAGAGGATGAATTTCATGTCCTTGAAACCAAAACACATACCTCTGTCACTTGAGAGGAAGCAACGGTGCTGCTGGACCTCCCATTCAGCAGGGTCTAAACCATGTTTTATACATTCTTCCTGCTAAGTCTGACTTCCAATCCAGTAACTCTCTGAGAGTTTTCACATCCTCATGAATTGCATTATTTACATGTTTTGTTATCTCCACACAGAAAAACCATTATTTTGACAAGGAAGATTTAGCCAAGTCTGAAATTAGACACTAGCATGTCCCAGTTTTCCTGTAGCTGTGGTCTGGCTGAGGAATTTCCAGGTTTCACAAGAGTCTTGCTGCATATGATGGCCCATATAGGAATAAAAGCATATGTTTGCAACAGGAATTCTTCCCAGATCCATCCCAAGCTGCATTGCACTGCTGTGCAGCTTTCTGTATTTTACTGCTGATTTTGAGGGCAATGGACACAATATTAATTATTGTTGGAGTCCTACCTATGACATGTTTAGGCCTACTGACTACAGTGAACAACCTACTCCCCTTTTTAAATTGCTCCTTTTCTTACAACTAGCTAGCTATTTTCTAACTGTTCTTGAATGAATTTTGGAAATATCTCCCTAGGTCACAAATCAGTTTTTCATTGTTCTGAAAACATTTCAAGTGCATGCCGGGGCGATTTCTCTACTCTGCTGCCACAGAAACACGTTTTGGGGCTGCAATCAATACAGTATCCAACCTACCTCATGAATTCAGCATCATTAGCATCTCTCTGATTAAGAGAAAAAATCATTCTGTCCAATCAGAATTCAAACACACACCTCAGCCAAAATTTACGAAAAGGCTAAAACCTCAAAGCACAACTTGGGCAGGAGTTACAGACCAGTCCTCACAATCCAGCCTAAACCCTCCAGCACAGTGCTAAGTCCCATGCATAACTCAGTATTTACTCCTACAACTGTAGCATCTGCTTTTGAAAGATACCTAAAAATCTTCCTTTAGTGCCTAGAGAATGCAGCTCGCTCCAGCGGATTGTTATCCGGACTAATTGCCTCAACTATAAAAATATGCAATATTTTTCTCTTCTGAAATTGTTAAGCTATGTTTTCCTCTTAGGTTACTGCCTTTATTGTAAAGGTACTACCTCGTACTTTTGACACTAGTTACCTCTTGGCTTTGTTTAAACACTCTTAACCTTATTAATCTCTTGTATAAAGCCAGATTTTCCAAGAGCTACATTTTAGCATTATGACATTTTCATTATTTTATTGTGGCAATTTTTTTTTAATATCAATAAAAGTTAAACCTATGTTATTTTCTATGTGTTAGTGTCAGAATTCATAATTGCCAATGCTCATGTTAAAAGCAGGCAAAATATTTGGACTGATCATTTTAGACCAATAACATTTTAGACCAATATGAAAATTTTCATGAGAAAACTTAATAATGCTTTATATTCCTAAAAGAATAAAGTATTTTACTAAAAAGATTCTCTTTCCCATAAATTTTATATGGGATTTGGGTAAAGTGCTCTACATACATCCAAGCACTTTCTATGCATTGATGTAGCAAAGAGAAAAAAACCCAAACTCCTTCTGAAGTCAGCAATAACCAGAATGAGAGAGATTTCTATTGTGAAGGGCTCTCCATGACCAAGAGTCTAAGAGACAAAACGTCTTGGAGCACCTATCACATGGAAGGCAATTACAGAAAAGCAATCTAGAGTGCTTGCTGGCAAATAATAATTTAGGAAATAGGAAATAAAATACACCCTACCTGGTATCATAAAACTGTAGCATCACCAGGGGATTTCCACGGTGTTATTAAGTTTGAGAGACAAGCTCAAGTGGTTTAAATAATTGAAAGAAGAAAATAAAACTTCCACAACATCATGTCTCAAAGTACACTTCTTTGTATCTAATATTTAGGGCAGCCTCACTCCAAATACATTTGAGATTTTCTATTTTGTGTTCTGCAGAGGATGTTTGCAGCTCTGTGCAGGTATCTAATTTCCAACCAAAGACAATACACTGGGGGCAGCATGAGGTTATAGCAACAAGGCAGTAAGAAAATAAGTTATTCAAAGACTGTTGAGAATAATCCTGTAATCTATCTATTGTGCCTGCTTTCAAAGAATGGAGCAATACACTGCCCACTGGACGGTTTTCATGAAACCACCATTATATAGTTTAGATATTCTTGCCCAATTTGAAACAAAAATAATAAATATTTCCCTTTACAATATTGCTGCCATACTTCTGCATGAGTCCCAAATGACCAAACTATTCTCATTTCTCTGCCTCAAAGACTAAAAGAAAGTGGGAGTATGTGTCTGCTTTTGGATAAACAAACGATAGATGAAATATGAAGTTTTATACGGCAATTTGATAATATAGCGGAGCACCTTCATCAAGAAACTGAGACAATAGATTTTCTTATGCAGTACTTGCAAGAATAAAAGTATATGATTAAATGTTTGTGAATTATTGACAGAGAGCCTGCTCTTTCAAGTAGTGTAGACCCCCAACTCAATCAGAGCCTTGTATATGACCCAGACATTCAGACCCCTCAGCAAAATAGCCCTTTATATAAGCCTCTGAGAGGAACCAAGTGGTTATGGATAGAAGTTCCTCAAGTGGTTTATCAGCTAACTGAAATATAGGAAATAAAGGAAAGGTGATTTTCGCACTAGAGAGAAAATACTGGCTGGGAAGTGAGCTGTATTGCTATGCTGAAATCATAGGTGAAAATGGAGTTGTTAATGAGACAACAAAATACAACGTTACGAAAATGTTTGGAGAGGTTGATTGTAAGGCTAACTGATTGGGTGGGTGCAAGGGCATTTCTCAAGAAGCCAGGGGGATGAGTAGCAAATGAAATCCTGCGTTAATCTGCACATGCATGGAAAAAGTAACCATGACCCAAGAACAATCTTTAAACCAGTATTCACACTCTATAAATAAAATATGGCTCCCTTGTATCCCCCACTCTGTACTATCAGCTCCATTTTTAAGAGTAGACAGAAAAGCATACACAACGTTAAGATTTTTAAAGTGAATTGAGAATGAAGAATAAAATAGACTGTTATATAGCAAGAGAAATGTATGAGGCACAAACATCTTGACTGCTGTAGGCAGCTTCAATCTTTCCATTTCCAAAGCTACAGAGATGAACCAGAAGAGGTTTTAGCTCAGAGAAGGCCAAAATTCAGGTCAGAGATCCTGGGAGACTCATGTATGAGGGGAAACTACATCAACTATAGCACTTGTACCTGGACAAAATTAATAGGGGCAGAATTTGGAAGGATATGATGCAATTTCACAAAGTCATAGAGTATACAGAGCATTAGCTATTTCTCAGATCCCAACATCTGACAAAAGGTTTGAAATTAAAGAGAGAAGCTTGTTCACATAGAGTGCAACTACACTGTGGAAGTCACTGCAACAATATGACATTGAGGCAAAAAAAAAGGATATAAACCAGATAAAAAAATAACTTGTTAGAGGTAAAATCCTGAAAAGGTATTTTAAAAACATTATTCTGCATTTGGTCTGTTTCTTATACTCTTTTGCTCGACCTCCAGTATTGAGCACTCTCAAGAAGAGAGCATCAAATGAGCCTTTGATTTTACATGGTGTGTTGCTATATTCTTGCACTACAAAAAATTCCAAGGGTTAAATCCAGAATAATGTGTTCACTCAGGAGTTTTGCCAAGAACACAAATTTAGGCATTTTGCCTCTTAAGAACTGTGACAGGAATTAGTTAAATCCAACTTTGTAATGGACACAGTGTTTAAAATCTTCACTGCCATCCCCAGTGCTGTCATCCTTGGAGGCAAGACTGCCACCAGCACTGTCTCTTTTTGCCCTAGACTTTGGTCTTGAGGTATTAACACTGAATGAGGAATTCACCCTCACTCTTCTACCGTATCTTCTCTTTCTGCTTATCAGCAACTTGAGAAACTTTGATCAATAATACCATTCAAGTTTTAATGTGATCAATCAATCAATCATTAGGGAGGCTGCATTTCATTGATCCTGAATTATTGCACCCTAAAGCAATCTATGGCTGCTCTACTACTCTAATTTTGCAGAAACTGCATATAAAACAGCTCAAATGCTGCAAATATATAAAGGCAAATCATATACAGGGAACATGAAAAATTGATAATGTACATCACTGAGTGGTAAGACTTTCCAGAAAGACTCAGCTTGTAGAACCAAACTCAGATGCTATTTACTCACCTAAATAATTATTAGGATATTTTCAAAGGAGATCAGCACTCAGTCTGTTGAAATCTTTTGAAAACCTGGTCGTAATAGTCACAATGAGAACAGAGTTCTTTTGGAAAACTAGTCAACAGCTGAGAGTGCCAAGCCAGTGAGAACTGGTTCTCAGACAGAAAACTTGCTTCATAACACCTCTTGAAATACTCAGCAGCAGCTGATGGGAACAGATGAGTATCTACTCTACCCTCTGATTGCAGCTTCCATCAGATAAACAACAAGTTGTGACTTTTCTGTTAAATTGATTTCCCAACAAAAACCTGTATTCCAAAAGACCTTTTATGAAGGAAGATATTGATTCAAGGAATAAGTTGGATTTCCCCTCAGAACACTGGTTCCATCCACTGCAGTTCTCAGGACATCCAGGCAGCCACTGCTTCCTGACTTGTGGACTCACAAGCAAGTAAGAGGGAAATCTGTGTCTTAAAAATTGTGATTCTGTAGATTTTTGCCTGCTGGGACTTGGAAAGGAGATATCTGTGGTCATCCTACACCCAGCCCTCTGCAGCCTCACCAACTCTGCCGCTCTTGATGCTTTCAGGTTTCTAGTTCCTTAGAGTCCTTATACCCACCCACAGGGTGTGTTTTAGGTGTTTAAGACTGTTTTAGAGGCTTCCTGGTATCCCATGTGGCTGCCAGGTGCTACTGCAGGAAGTCACAGCACTCACTAGTACCAAAGGCATCTAAAGCAGCACTAGATGCCAGTGTTTACGCACTTGAATTGCTCCTCAACAAAGTTTGACACAAGATACTACGTCTTTGAAGAGTCCAGTGTGCCAGGCAGATGCTTTATCCAGCAACTGAGGCAAAAAAAGTGAACATTGGTGTTTTTCCTTCAGTAAAGTTTTTTCAACCTAAAAGTTATTCCAAATACTTTCTACAAGAAGAGTTTACTTCTTACACATTCTAGCTAAATGCTGCGTCGGAAGTGTGTGAAACAATTTTCTGCCTTGTTCTTCTCAACCACACACTTCAAAAACATGAAGACTTACCTACCTACAATTACGCAATAAGAAAAAGAGAAGTTGCGTTAGCAGAAATGACTGAAAGCTTTTTCACCTGTTATTTACAAAGAAACAGCTTTCTTTTGTCTTTTTTTAGAGACAATTCTTTCAAAAAATCTCTTATTGTAGAATTACAATAAGAAAAAAAAAGAATTTCTGATTTATGATTTCTACACACATCATAATACCTCTAATCATTTTATCTCTTTTTAGTTTTCTGCCTACTCCACATAGACATTTATCACTTCCTAACTTTCTAATATCTGCCATGTTCATTCTCCAGGTCCTTCCAAACTTTTCTATATTTTTCATGGAAACTAGAGTAAGAGGAATAATGAAGAGAATCTCTGTCATTAAATATCCTGGCCCTATTTTTAATGATCTGTTTGGTTTTCTTCTAGAAAGTAGTTGTTGTTTCTCCCCAGGAGATCAATAATGTAATTTCCTCAAATGATTCCTGAAGATTTCATATAACTTCACAACTGCGGGTCAAAATTGGAAAAAAAAAAAAAAAAAAAAAAAACAAAAACAAAAAAAAAAACCAAAAAACAACAACTTGAAATTTAAATTGCATTGTCCTACAGTGCCATTCCTTATCCCTAAAAACCTGTGGGCAGCCAGCCAGCATTTGTCATGTATGGACACTTACAGGGACTTCGGGGTTCTGGTTGGTTCAGTGTCATTCGTGATGATGATGGGCAAAAAGAGGATGCTAAAAGGTTGTGAATGTGGAATAATATGTCTTTACACTGCTTTGACATTGCTCATGTTAAATGATATTAAAGCACACTCTGCAATCACAGAAAGAGAGGGATGGTGCTGGATGAGAGTCTTGGAAGAGTATCTGGCAGGACCAGGAAGAGATGCATTTGCAAATACCAGTGTTGGTACTGGGCCCAAAGCTGTAAATTCCTTAGAATTTCACATCATCAGTGTTGTTTCTGTAGCTAATAGCCTGGGTGGAATTGAAATAACTGCATTGAAACTTTATTTACAGGTGGATTTGGCTTTTTCTTCTTTTTTTTTAATATTTAAGTTGATAACATTTCCAAAAACTTTTTTAAAAACCCCAACCAAATAAACAAGAACCACAAAAAAAGTCACAGCAATAAAAACCCCCCAATATTTCTACTGTTAAAATTTGAAAACAAGACAAGCACTAAAAACCCAGAAAGTTTCTATTTTATAACCCCTACATAAGCTACTTTTTTCCTCTCTCCAGAGAACTACTTCATGATATTGACTAACTGCTAAAGTGAATAACAGCCTTGGAGAGGACATTTAAATCTGGGTTGTTCTCCAGCAAAACTTTCAAAACTGTAGCTCTTTTGTTTTACATTACACATATCCAAAACTTATCTGTTTGTAGGTGGGGACCTTGCACAGTCCTTTAAAAGTGCCTCCTGTAAAGAGCCTTGCTACACGTAGGTGAACTTTTGAAGAGGTTTTTCTGCATGTGTGCTCCGCCTAATCTCATTGCCAGTAACACTGGCTTTACAATTTTCTGTTTATTTAGACTTTCAATTGTGTTTAAAACAAAGCATAATCTTTTTACCATAGCTTTTGTATAACTGGTAAGAATCCTTGTACGTTTACTTCGTCACCAAAAAAAACCAAAGCACACCAAACATTAAACTTTGTAACAAAGTTTAGTCTTCAACACAGAAGGCACAAAGCAGAATCTTTTGAATGAATCTTTGAATGCTCCCATATATTTGAAACCACTCAAATTTCTAACTCATAGTGTATATACAACTTTGTGGGAGTCAGGGGAAAGTGAGCAGGTCCCTGGCTGCCCATTTTCTGAGGTGCAGCATATGTTTTTGCAGGTGTCTGACTGTATCCTCTCCCTTTTACCTCATGTACTTTGTACTCTTAGCAACAGATTACTGTTTTGAAACAGATACATATGTATATATATATAAAACATGCATCATTTTAACATTGCCATAATTGCATTTCTGTATCTTTATCCTACATTTATATTTATTGTATAGATTTATTATATTTTATTTTAATTTTATATTTATTTTATGCCTTTTAATATTTATTTTCTATATTTGTTTGTCTTTTACTTTTTCTATATATTTTCAGAATAATATCTATGTCATGTATATCTCTTTTCATCTTTTTATTTTATGGATTTATTTGCGATATGCTTATTACCCATCATACATTTTGAATCCCCATTTCTTTTGTATGTTCCTTTATGCCCACTTGCTCTCAGACCTCCTCTTGGAGCCGCTTCCAGGCGCTGCTTCCCGCGGCTTTGGGGGCTCGGAGCCGTGGCTGGGGCTCTGCTGCCCTCCGGTGGCCCCGCGGGAGGGTCCCTCGGGAGGGCCCCGCACGGATCCGCACGGAACGAGGTCATCCTCACGGTCCCTTCCAGCCTAGAGCATTCCATGGTCCTGTGCACCGAACTGAAGAGGAATGGAAGATGCTGGTGGAGAAACTGGGTTTTGCGTGCCATCGTTAACTTGCACAGGAGCCATCCTTGCCTCGTGGGTCACCTTTGGAGGCACGGACACACAGACACGTGGTGTGTGACAAAGACAGACAAAGTATCGAGAGGCAGAAAGAAGACACAGCCAAGGCAAAAGGGAGAGTGGCTTGTCCACGTCTTTAAATAACGGAGCCAAAAACAGAGCTTGAGCTTCCTTCTCCCAAGTCCAGCTCTGTTTCCTATGGCAGCAGTTCAGAATCTCTGCTGCCCTGCAGCTCCCTAACACATGCCAGGAACACCACACTTGGCTCTTCCCAGCCATGCCAGATGTCCTCGTGGCCAGCCTTGGCTTAGGGATTCCCATTCTGCACTTCCACTCTGAGTTACCTAACTAGCACAGCACATCACACAGCCCTGTAACTTGGATGTAAACCATGACAAGTTTACACATCATGAGGAGGAAGACAACGAAAAATAACATCGTGTTATTGTTCTATTTGTGAGAACTATGCTGCATTGTTTTCTGCACGATTTTCTTTCTCAATCAGATTTGGGGATGGCTTTTCCCAGACAAGATAATTGGCTGAAATCAATCCACTATAGCCACAAACACACAAATTTGGATAATGCTATAAAGACTGCATTTAAAAGGAAGAAATAAGAAAAAAAAAAAAACCTGAGCAAGGGTTGATTGATTGCTCCATATCACTGTCTGCAATTCAGTTCCATTTGTAGTGAATTATTAACTATATTAATCTAACTTTAAGTCTGACTAGACAAAACAAATATTACTGTGAAAGCATACAAGTTCTTCCCAGGCCAAAATTGCAGCAAGCCTTCTGCATTGTCTAGAGCGAGGAAGGAAGTCATCAGGTAATAACACTGTGGTAACAACACAGCTTCTGCTCCTGCCCTCAGCTCCACAAAATTCCTTAATTTATGGTGCCTTGATTTCCCAAGCCTCCCCAGTGCTACCAAGGCTACCTGCTAAGATCTGAAATGTATGTGCCACTCTTGGTCCTGCTTCTCTACCATAGGGTTAGAAAAATCAATGTAACATTTACAGCACCAGAAATCCATGCTGTACCTCCCTCTACCCATCCCAAATGCTGGAATCTCAGGGTTTTCCTAGTGTTTTTGCTTTACATACTGCAACCTTTACAGAACCACAGTAGAAGACACATACAAAAAACCACCACCATCCTTCCTGCATGCTTATAAACTGCAATTTAGGTTTGCTTGAGAAATGCCATCAAGATCCATTTGAGCCAACTTTGAAAGCCCATTATTGGTTCCTAGCTTCCAATATCCTTTGATCACATCTTAAAGCTGCAGCTCCTTACATGCTGGCATTACACAGCCAGATGTTAATTCAAACTACAAATTTATTTTAGTGTATTTACCCAGCAGATCATATTAATGATTAATGCAATTAATTTTATTTCAAATCTCTGCAAGGAATAAATGCTATATTTATACTCCATTAAATATGAGATTTAATGATTCTGAAGTGTGTTATACCACCAGTAAAAGGCACAGTGTTCAAACAAAGTCGAGATTTTGTACCAGGGCAGTACCTCCTCCATTTATCACACTATTAGCTGGTAGCAACATGAGATCAGAGTCTGTGTATGGTCTATCAAGAATGGCAAGGCAGTAGATAGAAAGCAGAGATAGCGACACAAAGATGACTTTAATATTCCTGTGACCCACCTGCACTTCCAGATCCAGGTTACTAAGTCCTTTCCCCTGCCCCATGGCATTGTTGCCCAGGAACCCTGCAGATTCATCCCCTTGTACATCTGTCTCACAGCTGTACACGGAGAACACTTCCAAGAAACTGGGGACTTATCAATAAGTCCTGTATCCTACGAACCTACACAGCCTGCAACTTTACCCATTCCTTGAGGATGACTTCCATATTTTTAAGCAACATGCAATTATAAATAACATGAAAGGGTAGCAGAGGTACCTGTGAGCAGCCCCTGATTTTGTGGTCATTCAATTTTTGAGCATGATCCTGATTCTAAGCTCAGCCTTACGGCTCCCCAACCCAATCCTGCCCTGAAAATTTATGGTAAATATCATTGTCCAAGTTAGCACCACACAAACCACTCTCCTCATGGCTCGCTAGCAAAGCCCTCTCACCACGGCTTCAGCTAGAATGCCTTTTGTTTACAATTTCACCAGCTGAAAGACTCTTTTGAGAACACAAAAAAAAAAAAACCAACAAAAAAAGCCATAAGGGAAAGAAAGAAAGCTGAAGAGGCCACTGTGAGGATCTAATCTATGGCTAAGACCACCCCTTGCCTGGCAGTCTGCATTGCCATCAGCTGTATGCATCTGAGCGCATTGGGGTTTAGATCAGCTGTCTGTGCCTTCTCCCTCATTAACATGGATAAAAGCGGTGGCCTCTGCCGGGTGCTCGGCATTCCTCAGCATACCAGCTGCAGCTCCATCTTAATGCATCCTCTGGGCTTGGAGAATTAATTAGTTCTGATAGTCACCGTGTTTCAAAATGATGGCTGTCATAACCCCACAGATAAAATTACACACCCCTGGCATTTTCCACATTGCCCATTCAGGCTCTCCATAGGCCACCGTTGGCTTCCTCAGATGTATGGCACTGGAAAGATTTAACTTGCCAAACCCTTTTTTTTAATATCTCTTTGTTATGTTCCAATTAAGTCTGTGTTAATCAAAGGCAGTGTTTCCCCAATATTCCCCCCTCCCTTCCCCAAGCCTCCTCCTAGGCAACTTGACGGTTTGTACCCCCCTTCCTCCCACCTACAATTAGCATTCAGACGTTTCCCTCAGCAGAGCCAAAGCCTCCCTCCCCCTAGGAAGCCTTCTTCTTATGAACACATTTTATATTTCCCTACCCCTTTGCAAGGTGCTTTAGCCAGTTTCCAAACAAAGAGCAAAGTGACTTCCCTCAGACATGTGGAGCCTCCAACTGTATTCAAACACTCCTGTGACAGTTTTCCTGCTGTGACTGGCTCTAAAACAGAAGCCACATACAGTAAAATAACAATAATTCATTGATTTTCTTCTGCTTACTTCCAAATTACCAAGTAAGAATATCAAATTTAGCTCAATACTGCCCTCACCCTTGACACTCTATAAGCTCTCGCTAAATAGTCTGCACCCCTGGGAGAGGAGCTGAGCTGCAAGCAGGGTAGAACATACCAGGAAAGCAGTACCAGCTTTTATCATGCAGAGCTCACAAATGTTCAGGCTGAAATGTGTGCTTTCTTTCAAAGTAGTCTTGTTTCTTTCTTATTTCTTACTCTGAAATGGTGCTTTGGCAATATGATTGTGAAATGGCTGAGCTTTGTATGAGTCTGAGACCTCATATCATGTGAAGTTCAGTCACCTCTGGTTACTGGTTGAGAGAATTTTACATTCTGAAAGTTCAGAGGAACAATATACAAGGCAAGATATGTGTTCAATATTCAAAGAAAAAAAATTAAATACAGGAAATTGTGTGGTCATCAAAACCGTGTAGAGCAAAGCAAGTGCTGCAACCATCATGTCTCTATCTCTGCTGATTTTGATTTACTTTTGAACTGACCTCATGAACCTGACTCTGAGGAAGAGCAACTACCTCATTGTGATGCTGAAATAAGCATAAGTATTGTTTTCAAAAACATCTACATAAATGTTTTTCATCACATTTTCTCTGGTTGGTTGACATTTACAGCACAGAAATAGATGCAGTAACTCGGGAAGAGGCAGTAGGTGGATGAAGAAAGTAAAAGGACAACTAGTTCACAATTACCTAAAGAGTAGGAGCATCCAGTCCAGGAATGCAACAGCAGAGCAGAGCAAAACTGTGACACACAGAAGGGAATGCCCCAGCACATGGTGTTTGCAGCATTAAAGCACACACAGTGACTCTTAAGAACCTTTTTCACCAGACTCCTTTCAACCTGAAAGTTTTCAGAGCTACAAGGGTGACTAGCAGCTGAGGCACAGGGCATCTGAGGAGGGAGGCTTGGCTGAGCTCCCCATGCCAAACTGATCCCAGCTTTCAGGGAGCCAGCTCTCCGGCTTGCTGGCAGACACCCTGCCACACTGCATGGCTGCTTCAAGCACTGAGCTGCCACCTTCTCACCACCGAGGGCCCAGGGAGCTCCACCCTGTGTGCCAGGTGACCTTTTAGCCCGAATTTCTACCCAAAGTGGGGCAGGAGCCACTCAGGTAGGGTTGTAGTCAGAGCCTGGCACAGTCTGTAACCTCCATGAAGAGGGAAAATGCCCGTCACCAACAGGAGGAAAGGGTGGCTGGTCCTTCTGGAACAAGGAAAGCGAGTGAACAGGCCACATTCTGATGAGAAAGGAGAGGAAGGAAAGGGAAAAAAGAGTTTACTTCACAAAAATGCCTATACAAGAGGCAAAAGCAGATAACAAGAGAGCTGATGCTGTTACTTTTTATCTCAGTCTACAGGACAGGAAAGGGATGTGCTTGATTTACAGCTCCTTTCACCACTGCACTCCCTGAAGTGGTAACAGGCAAGAGACCCAGCCGGCCTCAAGCTGCTGAAGAAGCTGTCAGCTCCTGCCAGCACCCAGACAGGAACCAGCCATACGGGCAGACGCGTTTTGCCCAGGTGGCACAGACCCTGCCCAGACAGCCACTCTGCCCACGCTCCCACAAGGCACTTCTGCAGAAGAAAGAGGGTAAGTTTCACTCCCAAACATCCCACAAAAAATGGGATGTGGCCATGGGCTATCACCACCCAGAAGAGGAGATCTTCCAGGACTCTGCTTTTGAAGTAAAACCTGAGCCATCCCTTCCGCCAGGCCAGATTGTTCATTGTATGCAACGCCAAAGTAACGTGAAGCCTTGACCTCAGAAAAAAGAAACAGCCCTTCTTAGGAACATACCTACTGTCAGCATGTCCATCATAATCCTGGATGTTATCATGTCTGCATAAACAAGGAATTATTTACTTTCCTCATCATATAGAGAAAGGAACAGGATCTGATGAGTGTACAGGAAACACCTTGCCCTGCCTTCTCCAGTGATTTTGCCGTGTTCTTTCAGAGCATATAACAAAACTAGATGGATTTGTAGATTATGTCATATGATTATCACCACTCAGTTCTTTAGGAAAACCACACAGACTTAAAGACAAGGTGTTATGAAGCACAGCTTTGTATTAAGACACCCTTAAGAAGCACCTTCTAATGACAGAAAAAATTCTAAGGTCAGGGAGACCAGGCAAAGCTGACAAACTGGAGGGAGCCACATTATTGAGTTTTTGAGACATGAAAGAGCCTGCCCTTACAAGACTGACCAGAGCAGAGGTAAAGAGCAGCACTAGAAATGAGCTGAAAAACTCTGAGAAGAAAGAAAAGGTCTTGATTTTGGCAAATCAAAATGGCAAAATCAAAATTCTTTTGGTAAATCTGAATATTCATCTCTCCCAACCATATCCAAGTAATACAACTGAGTCAATTTTGCTCTGCTTAGCTCCAGAAAATCAGTCAAAATGACTTAACAAAAATAGCAGAAAGGGAGAAAAATATGCCCCTTTTTATCTAGGTGACAAAATCTGGAAGATGTTCTTTTGGCCTCCTGAGATAAAATCCGCGGTATTTCTCCCAGAAACACATTGGGTTGACCTGTCCTTATGTTACTGGGGCTGATAAGCCAACTTCCAGAGATCCTTTGCTCTCCCTTAGATCTGTTAAATAACTGTAATAGTAAGAAGCACAGTAGCTACTCCAGCTCCCTGTCCATGCTCACCTAAAAGAAGAAATCATCTTCTGTCATAATAGTTCAGTGTCCTTGGTTTTGTGCTATCAACAGTTCCAGAGAGAGGAATAAATGATCAGAGCCCTGTCAGGATATCCTGTCATTCAGTGAGGGAGGCTTTATTCAGCTTTCCAGTGAAAACTTTCAGCAAATACCCTGCGTTTTGGAATCTCTCCTGCCTGGGCAAGCTCTGCATGCCTTATCCTTCACTCATTTACCTTGGGGAAGACAAGAGTCCTGTTAAAAGTATTTGCCTGAGAATGCAGAAGAAACAGCACCTTTAACAATCATTTTGTGTCAGAATTTAAGTTCTCACACTTGGACGGCTCTGAAAGAAAAAAGTCCAATTCACAATGGAAAAATGTCCAGAGTTTTTATTCTTTTTTGCTTTTTTGGTTGCAATGAAACTATGTTTGACATCACAAGTCCAAGATGAGGTAAGAAGCAGCCTTTTACATAATGGGTTATTATTTGTCTATATTACTCTGTGTTATAAAGAGAATAGTTGTCAGAAACTGTATCTTATAGAAGAAAAACCCACTTTAACAGTCACTGGTGTATATGGCAATGAATTATAACCTAAGAGCTCTGTAACTCAGTCCTCTGAAATAACAGAAATGCATCTGTTTATTCTGCATGAGAATTTGGCTCAAATGATATAGCATGAGTACACTGAAATACTCTCTAAAAGTGGCATATGTGGCAAAATACTAAATGATGCATTTATCAAAAGAAATTGGTTGGGATTTCTGTTAAGTCAGAAGACGAAAGCAGAAATTTTTCTATAGTGAAACTAATCTGTTCTTACTAACTAAAAGGAGGAAAAGCTATTTTAGACAGGTAAGGGATAAAAAATCTAAGGAATTAAGATATTTAAAGTAAAAACACAAAGTTATAAACGTAATTAAAGGATTTGGGGAAGTGGTGCATTTGTCATGTACAAATACTCTGAATCTGTGGAATTTCACAACATCTGTTTTCACCACCCTTGTAGAGAGGCAGAACAGATTTAGAAGAGGAAACAAAAGGACAAAGAGAATTTAGAAGGCAGAAAAGGAAGACACTCAGGTGTTTTGTTGCTATTGTTGTTGGTTGGTTGCAGTTTTTAAATGGAAACATACATTGAAATGTACAAAAAGTACTGGGAAATATGTTATTCTTTTTCTTAAGAAAAGACTAGAAGAAGAGACGATAAAGAAGAGACACTAAAAAGTCAATTTTCTTCCATTTTCTCTAAAAAGCAAAAAGGGAAAATGAGGAATTGGGAGAAAGTGGAAATAATGTTACCATTCCAAAACAAATAGTGTGCCCAGAAGGTCTGGAACTCTCTGGACTGCACAGGGTTATATGGCTGGTTTTTAAAAACCATACTCTGAATTAGGTCATTTCTCACCATTTGTAAATTATGAACTTCTACAAATATCAGGAAGAAAGAAGATGAAGCCAACATTAGATGCAGTTCAGCAAAGACTTGCTGTTTTAAAACAGACATATGAAAACAGGTTTAAAAAAAGAAAATGGGGCTGTTCTTCTCAGTGTGCTCTGGTGGAGTCAGGCCCAAAACCTCCAGCAGATTTGAATGCAAAGCAAGATGTCATTCTTTGACACCAATTTGAAAATACCAGCCATAGCCCTTTAGATCAGTACAGTGGTGCTGATTTAATTTTGCCTCCTCCACACCTTCTTTAATTTGCCTTTTAGTGGGGAAGGCACTTGTCAGCAACTCTGGAACTAATACACCATAGGCTGATGCTGTCTCTGACAAACCTAGTCTGACAAACTTAGTATTTGTTGATAAAGCACTCTTAGGAAAAATATTACACTTAGAAGGGTTTATTCTGCAGAGGTTGGACATATTTTGTGCAGACAAAGCTTCTGCAAAGCGCTAATATGTGGTCTATTACCTAGTTTAGCTCCAAAACAAGGAGCTCCTGCTGAACAGAAAAGAGCTGTGAGTGAGAACAAAGCTGAGTTAAACTTGTCATTTTTTCAGCAATGTCATTCAGGGTAGTGTTTTTCCTTCTTGTTAATTGTTCTTCTCCTATTGCAGGTGAAGAAGCAATGTGATCAAAAGCTGCTCATTAGAATGAAAACCAAATGTGTACCTTGCTCTTTAAACCTTGGCACCCAGTGCCCTGCTGGTTACACCAAAATTACCAATGGGACTGGGACACCAGACTGCAGGTATCTCCTCTGTCAGAGCTTTTCTCATGAATGTTGTTCTCCAGTAATTAGAAAACATTAATACGTATCAAAAATTCTCTAGTCTATGCAATTTTCTTATGGAACATTTACAATTGGCTTCACCAACTCCAGAACTGAAGCTGCATTCAGGGTATTTGATGCTTGAAATTAAACAGCAAGTGATATAAGAGGAAAACAAACATTGCTATTAATTATCTAACAGATTTTCTCTTGAACAGTATCATGGAATCCCTTCTATATTTATTCTGCATACTTGATATGAATGATACAAAAATATATTATAATGTATATTATCATATCATATTTATGTCTTAATCTTGTCTATCATATAAATAAAGTATTTTTCACACTTCTAGATCAAGGAGTTGTGAGAGTGAAGGGCAGGAAGAGATATCTCAAAACCAATTCGCCATTTTGCAATTCTGATTGGAAAAAAAAGAAAAAGGCAGTATTTTAAAGAAAATGTAATTATTTTAGAGAAAATCTAACTATTTTTAGCTTACATAGCACTTAAAAACACCTTGATATTAACCAATTTTTAAAATACCATTTCAAATCAGAACTTAGAGAAATGTGCTGTATTTAGGCTGGGATGGGAAGATAAATACGCTGTTCAAAAGGAACAGCTCCAAGGATCTTTTTAGACCTTGACATTCAATGTATGTTTTAATGAAGAAGAAAAAAGGTAGATCAATGCAACCAAGATTAAAGTGCTCTTGTCTGACACTGAAAGAAGAAGAACTTAAGAATTTCATTTTTCCCCACAGGAGGGTTTTAAGTACTTTAAAGAAGCTCTAACTTCTTTTCCACAGGTATTACCTGGAAATTAAAACATACACGCTTTCTTTTCCGGGCTGTCGGCATCATTGTGTGAAGGAATTTGAACAACCTGAGTGCTGCCAGGGACACTGGGGCCCAGACTGCATGGGTAAGTTGGTTCAGGTTTTGGGGTTTTATTTTCATACAGCATTTGCAGAGAAATAAAGCAGCAACTTTTCTTCTTTTCACAGACTATTGCTGTGAGAAGTTTGCTCCTCAGAGCTTGTTTAAAAAGTAGAAATAAATAGCAGTTTTCAGCTAAAACTTAGGGGATTTGAAAGAAAAAGACAGGTATTCAAATTTTCATTCAAAAAGGAAAATTCATAAAAACATGTCAAGAGCCTCAGAAAATCTCCTAGATTTTGAGATTTTCAAAACAAATCATTACAGGTAATGCCTGAAAATTATTTCATTTGGGAGGATCCCCAAAATGGGTTTTAAAAAGTAAGATTTTCAAACCACAAATTTAAATGTTTCATTTTAGGTCAAAACCACCCTCATCTCCATCTGAAATATTTCCAGATCTCTAATTCTTGACTTTGTGATGCAGGGAAGATCTTTTCTTTCAGCTCAACTTGAAGCAGTTTCTTGAACTGCCTGTGAATGCTGAAGGCCATTACTGAAACAGGGGAATCAGGAGTGCCTCCTCTCCTGCTGCCCCTTCCTCAGGAAAAGCTTTTCAGCATCTCCACAAATGCATCAAACCTCAGGCGACCAAGATGGGCATCCAGACCCACACAGCAAGTTTCCCTGCCCAGGCAAAGTACTTCCTCCTTTAGTTAGTGGCCTCAAAGTCTGTTTCAATGTTTGTGAAGTCTTTTGTCCACAAAATAGATTTTTTAAAAAATTATAATTTTAGCCCAAGCTATTATTTGAATACCGGTCATTTATCTACTAAAGGAAAATAGTTTAAACACCAGTCATTTATCTACCAAAGGAAAGCAGTCAAACTGCAGCTCACAGCAACTTCAAGAGAAAAGACAGGCAAAGAGCTGAGTGCATAGTGTGTGGTCATGTCTTCTGAAGAGAGTGACTTGTGTGGTGGTTTACCACCCCAGCTCCAAATGCAGGCTAAGTGCTCATGCTCCCACTATCAGACTGCTCTGGGCAGCCACACAAGGGCCATCACTACTTCTGGAGAGGGGCAGAGCCCTCTGCCCCCGAGTCAGAGTCCTGCCTGCACCACTGTGTGAAGGAGGCTGCAAAGGCAAGGAAGCCCTCTCTTTCTTTGGACAAACTTCCTGACCCCAAAAAGCAAAGAATCATGGTCTCAGCATTTTTTCTGCTTTCATTGGGAGGAAAAAAATAGTTATTTCTACATTATCACAACCTCTGTAATAGAATATGGCACAAGTTGAAATATCTGGAGGACAGACGGTCCTTCCTGAGGGCAGGCAAAAATCCCTGACTAGGGATTTACTTCACATTAAGCATCTGACGGCAAGGAAAATAGGTCTTAAATAGCACTCTGACTTCCTTAGATGATAGTACATGCTGAAACACACAGTGTGAATGAAAGATCTTTCATCCTGTTCCCTCCCCACGAAGCCCACCAAGCCATCCAGCTGCACACAATCCCTTTGTAAAAAGTCATAAAGTCAAAAGAGAAAAACACAGAGTCAGAAAAGATCTGGGTGGAAAGAGCAGAGCCTTTCCACACTGCCAGTATCATCCAAACACAGGTACTACAGCTGGTGGATCTCAGGTGCAGCAGGAGCTGCTCCCTGCCATAGCACAGGTTCCCACTCTGGGCAGATATTTCCATGGCCCCCAAGAAAAGCCTGAGTACTGACTGAAAGGTGTATGGCACGACCAGCTGAGTAGAAAGGACTCTAATAAAGGGGGGAAATGTTAAAAGAAAGAGTAAAGGCCAAGAGGAAAGATATTAAATTTAATGTTATCAGATTATATGGTTCAAAATACTTATTTTCAAGTACTACTCTCTGATTCAGCCTCACAGGGAGTCAGGCGAAGAGAAGTATTTTAAGAAGTATTTTAAGAAGCTCTATTTGATAACACTTGGAAAGTGCTGAATTTAAGTCCATGAAGGGAAAAAAATGCTGATAGATTTCGGTTATTTTGGCCTAGATTCAAAGATTTGGCCTTCACACTCTGACAGCCGTTAAGAGATAAGCAGGAGCAATCTCTTTCTTACTGCTTTTCAAAAAGCATCCCCAATAAAAGCAAAGGCGTCTCTTCTCCCCGGGGTGGCAGCAGGTGACTGTGCCAGCACTGCTCCAGTGTCCCAGCACTGCCTCCTGTGGCCCTGCTGGTTGCAGGAAGCATTTTATCTGCCTGGCCAAACTTGTACAACAGCATGGTAATTTACCCAGCTTGTGATAAAGCTGTCCCTTGGTGCTGGTGTCGAAACAAGAGACAAGTTGTAGCCAGGACTAGGGGAAGTGCAATGAATGCCAACAGGAAAAAAAACCCAAACCTGCTTTGTCAACAATTTAACTTTTCCTAGGAATTATAGCATGAACTCTGAGTTTTCTCTATCCTTGCACATTCAATAAAAACGTCAGTGCAAGTAAATTATTTTGCATTCTGTGCAAATATTAAACCATTGCCATAAATCCTAAAGATAAGATTTAGCTATCATACAATAGCTAGAAAACAAGATTCACTAAAAGCCACTTTAAAGATTAGAGTATATGTATTTATTACTTTCCCTCAATTGTAGTTATTTAACCTAAATCCTTAAAATATTATTTCGGCATGTATGAGATAAACAGGAGTAAAATTTTAATCTTTAAATTTATTGGTTTTTCAAAAGAAGCTTACACGGTTACAACAGACCTCAGGCTACATTAAGGAATAAATTAAGAAATATTAACAGATTGGTTTAAAGCCAAAGCTTTCGGTGGAATTAAGTGAATGCATTTGCACATCTACTTATTTGCTCATCACTGTATCCAAACCAAATTAATTTTTGCTAAAACTTCCACATTACTTAAATACTTAAATCAGGACTACCTTAGGCAGAGGGAGCATAAATCCAGTGCTGCTCATCTCCACCCACACAGAATAAACTCTGAGCCTCTTTATAAGCAATAAATCATACTAGTAAGGTACAGCAGAGTACCTGTGAGGGCAGTAGGGGTTTGAATCATTTAAATATCACCTGCATCAAAATTATGGTACCTAATGGGAATTCTAACTACAGGAAGGAAAGGCTTATGGAAGAGAGTTAATACATCATTTCCAAGGAGGGGCAGGACAACTGTGAAAAATAAGAGTATCCCTATAGGACAGAAAACCTGACAGAATGATCTGACTAAAAACCACTGTAATATACATTTCCTGTAGGCAAGCTTCCAGAAAAGATTTGAATCTTGAAACATTTCAGACAAAAAATTAGACTGTTTTTATTATAAATATGGTCATTATTTTCTTATCTCCTCTTACTGGCTGGGTTTTTTGCTCAGACTGTCTCACTTTCTGCCTGTAACCATGGTTTTAGCACCAGAGACACTGAAGATTATAACACACCTTTGGCACTCAAGTTTGATTAGTGACCACAGCCCCTTGGACAGGATTTGGTTGTGAGATACCTAGATATTTCAATTTCCAAGGTTGTTTGAATCAATTATCACAGTCTTATGAAGGTAGCGGGGGGGGAAAGAAAAAAATTGCCATATAAAGCAAATGCAACTTTTGGTGGGGAAAAAAAAAAAGGCTTATTAAACTCAAACTTAGCATCAAATAAAATCCTGAGAGCAAATTATCAGTCCATCAGAGTTATATCAACACACAGGAGTGGTCAAGCAAGCTCCACTTGTACCAGAAAAGCCAACAGCTTAGGGCGTGGCAGACAGAGGTGGATCAGCAGGAGCAAAACCATATGGTACTTTAGAATAACAGAACTATTTTTTGTTCAATCCTTTGACTACAGTCACTAGCCTAAGTTCCCAGACAAGAGAGAGATGGTCTCTGCTGATGCTAAGATTCTAGTGAAGAGATTCAGACAGCTGCAAAACAGCAGCTGTCCCCAAGAGTCCCTCTTTGGCCCAAAACCCTGCAGCTGCCAAGGTGGTCACCTGTAGTGCAAGGGGAGCACAAGGGTCAGAGCAAGGTGACTGATGGCTTAAACATCGTCATTTCCAGCATGTCCAGGAGGAGCTGCATCCCCGTGCAACAGGAGAGGACGCTGTTCACAGGGCATAACTGGGAATGGAACATGCACTTGCCAGGTACATCCTTTCTTTTAAATGAAGAAAAGGTGCAACCATAGCATGTAAGTTGTGCTGAAAAATACTGCATGTTCTACTGTATAAATACATTAAAGAAAAGTATTCCAGAAACAATAGAGATGATTGGCTTGGAGTTCAGATTTTTGCTTGGATTGCACTAACCTTCACACTATTATTTCTACGGACTTGAGCATGTTCAGGCGAAATTATTAAAAAGTTCTTTCTTCTTGCCTTCCTAAGACAAATGTTTTGAGTTCCTCTATTTTTTTTTAATTGTGCTATTACTTGTGGCTTTTTGCTCTATATAGGAAGTACTTATACATGGAGCTATACTCTCCATACATTGTTCCTTGGCTAAGAATGTAACACATAGTGCTTAACCTCAGGCAGATAGATTTTTAATAAACAATTCAAAATTATCTTTTTTACCTCCCCCTCTACTGGGTAATCTTTACCTTACATCAAAAATCCTTTTCTGGGGACATGTGAAAAAGCGACAGAGGTAGAAGTAGCCAAAAAATACAACCCAACAATTGTAAGCCTGATTTGGACAAGAGCTTTATTATTGTACTTCATTGTTACCTTGATATTCAGAACATCTGAGTTGAAGACCTACAAATTATTTTTTAAAAAGATGTGGAGCAAGATTGTTCAAAACACAATGTTTTCTAGATTGTGGTAGCTATGGATTGAAACTGTCATGTTACTTTCTTTTGGAAGCAAAATATGCTGTTTTCAGCCTGCTAAGCATATATCTGTATATGTATATGTATAGAGATAGATGAGAAACTTAAGTTTGATTTCCATCGTGTAATTCACAGAAAGGGTTTGGTGGGACAGCCTGTGAAAAATGTGCTGAAGACAATTTATATGGTCCTGACTGCACATCAGGTAATATTCAACTTGCTTTAATTGATTAAGGAAAAGAAGGGAGTGAAAGCTGTGTTCAGACTCTAAGAAATCAGAGTGAAATGAGTAGAGGGCCCAAAGAGTTCTCAGTAAGAGCTGCTGTCTGCCTCAGGGAACACAATGGGGAAAGGAAAGAGAGCTCTCTCATCTATTCTGCGACAGGGAGATACACAATTCTGTCAAAAGTGTGAAAAAGGGTGTGTTTACTTTAGTTTTGGGGTTTGAGTGAGTGATAAACTCACTGATTAGCCATACAGCTATCAGAAATGGAAGTCTGAAGGAGCAATTAAAGCTGTATACACTTTTTTTAAATGTTTATGTATCACAAGTGTATAAATGCATATAACATTTTCCACTTTTGCCTGCTTCTTAGTGGTCTCTACTATTTTACCTTTCTGACCCTTGCTGAGAATTACTCTGAAAAACCAGAAAACTGCCTGAAAAAAAAAAATTTAAACAGTCTTATTCTTAAGTGGTAATAGTTGCTTATCTCAAATTAAAACTCCTTTTCTTCCCTCAAGATCTACAAAATGTTACTTTTAAGGAGTCACAAATGATCTCAATTTAAATAACCTGTGTTGGCCTGTCTGCACTAATCCTACAGCACTGCTGGCTCAAAGGCCCTTTTTCCACCAGCTGTCCACTGGATGCCAGTGTTGATACACAGAAATGTAACTGAGCCAGCATTTTCATGAAAATAGGGTACTTGAATGAATTTAATATCATAAATATAATTATTTTCCAAGAAGTTACTGGAGGATTCAATTACGTATTAATTTAAGCAACATTTTACACTTCAGCTTTCAGATATTTGAGCTCCTTCAAGTGTTCTAAAATAAATAAAATATAAATAATGTTCATTTGTGGCTAACTGCTTTTCAGTAAAACCTTAGACATCCCTGGTTTTTATAGTACGACTATTAACATAGATAGGAAGTTATTAATTAATTACTGCAGGTGATTTGCATGAACACAAGATACGTTTTTAAGGAGAAGAAGATATACTACATCACTGCAGCTTAAATATGAAGGCAGCAATACAATTCTGTACCTCTTTTAGACTTTTCCAAGTGTAACTCTAAATGGCCTTTTTAAAAAGCATCATTGCCATAATTCAAACAGTTATAACGATAATGCTTTTGCAGTATACTTAAGGCCTCAAAAATTATTTATAGAAGGGTCTCACAGTTGCCTGGACTATGAATTCATCATCTTGTGTGCATATTGTCATTGGGTTCATAATCAGAATATAACCAGAAACGAGAGGCTATAAGAAGAAAGAAGCCTGAGACTGGCACAGTGATTAATTATGCTTTTAACTAAATAAATTCTGTTTAGGGAGGGAAAAAAATAGTCACAAAACTCATCTCTTCTTGAGGTGCGAGAGATACAGAGTTGAAGCAAAAACAAACAACAGCTTAGCTGTTATTAAAGAGGTCTGTGTTACACATTATGTCCAATTTTGGCTTCAGAGTGTCAAATTTTACAAGTTTTATGGCATCAGCAACAAGACAGTGTGTGTTCTGCAGATTTTTCAGACCCTGAGCTCTTAACAGCCTTCAAAAATTCATGTGTTATTTACTGACATATGCAACTGCAAGTATTGATCACCTCAGTAAGGGAAGCCTATAAATTCAGGCACTCAGGTCAGAGCTTGGATTGGCCAAAGCTGCTGGCTGGGACACATCTTGCTATGAGCAACCACTAACAATGTGTTTCCAAACACCATTATTGTTCAATAAAGCAAACCCATTTCTCCCTCCAGTTTGTGACTGTGTTCATGGAGTATGCAACAGCGGAGTTACAGGGGATGGAAGATGCACTTGCTTGTCTGGGTACAAAGGGCTCCGCTGCGACCAGTGTAAGTAGCATTTTCCATGGGAGATGGATTCAACAGCTGTGATACAGGTAGAATTGGTGAGGATTCACTGCTCTCAGGTCAGCCATGCAAGAGCAACCAAACATACAGTGAACCTCAAAGCCTCACAGCATGCAGGTGCAGCTTAACCTGTCCCCTCTGTCCCTCAGCCATAGCCGAGTGCGAGGCGCTGCGGTGCCCTGCAAACTCCAGGTGTGCTGCCTCAGGTGAGGAGGGAAGACAGCTGCAATGCACGTGTCTGCCCAACTTCCACGGGGACGGTACACGATGTGAACGTGAGTCATTTCCATGTCTGTCCCAGTTCTTTCAATACACCACCATTAGTGCTATAGTTCAGATATGGAATGTGCTTTTGAGCCACATTTCACCACCTAATTTTTCTTGGGCTCCTATCCCAAAGCCCAAACTAGATTCCTTCAGGATGAAACTAAATCCTAAAATTTGCTCCAGAAGCCCATCCATCCAACTGCTAACAAGTTACAGTCCATGCAATCAGACTAAAGCTAGTCAATCCCCTTGAAATACATAAAGTGGATACTGGGTCTTCAGTGCTTACAAATCCACTGCTGTCATATCCCTCTGCTTGGTACAGTTCAGCCTCATAGCTTGCTTCCATAGAAATCAACAACAGCAACCAAGGGCTTATATTTATTGAGCATCCATCATGCAGCAGCCCAGTTCCATCAGAAAGCACACACTCTACAGGCAAATAAAGTTCATTTTAGCTTTCCTGTTCCTCATGAAACAAAGCTAATAGCATCTCAGCTAGACGTAAACTCTGCCTTAGAGGTGTCTTTATAGACTGCTCAACATGCCATTCATTGAATGCCCAAACTGTATAAGAGTCCAGATTTTCTTTTCCCTACTCACTTTATGTCTTATGGCAGCAGTTCTTCTTTCTAGACCAATTGCAACAAAGGATATTTTTTAATCTAATGCTGGAAGCACAATTTAGAAGAGATTAGCTCAGATCAGTCCCAGCTGAAGAGAAAGAAAGGGAGGAAAAGAGGAGAAAACAATAAGCAGCACCACTTTTAGGTGTGTCCAGGGTATGCCATCTTCTAGATACAATGTGTGCTTAACCGTAACCTAACCTGGACACAAAGGTGTGAGAAGATGCTCTCCAAGCACTGCTTGATTTTGAAAAAGAACAAGCAATGCTATTGCCTCAAAAAAATGGTCCACAGAAATAGCTAGTGAGCTTCTAGTGCCATCCTGAAAGTAGAGGAGCGTGGAAGGCTAAAGCACTTGCTGGACAGTTTGCCATACAGCTGAACCGATGACATTACATTGTTTAACTACCGGAAAGGAAACAGCAAAGGCCTATTGTATTGAGAAATATTTTCCAACTGATCTCACATGTGCTTGAAGCTTGCACAGACCTCATACATCCCACCTGACCTTCTCTAGTTAAAATCCATCAGAGAACAAGGAAATAGTTGTGATATTTTAATGAACGCGTTACGTGCTTTAAACTGTTTATAACTCAATTTGCCAAGTTAAGAGATCATTTCTGCTCAAAAGCAAACAGTTGGTTGCTACGTTAGCATAAACACGTTCCTCCCTTCCATCTCCATGTGGCCACAATACTTCAGACTTGGCTATTATGAAAAGTTTAGTCTGCCCAGGCTTTGTTTGGCAAGGACGCGCTATGGTAAATCCTTGCCTTGAATTCTAGAACTGTGGGCAATGATTCATTTAATTCACTTCTTTCTTCACAAGCTATCAACCCGTGCTCCGAAAAAGTCTGCGATCCTAATGCCGACTGCATTTACCTCGGGCCAAATCAGCACAAGTGCACCTGCCGAGAAGGTTACACAGGGGATGGTCAGATCTGCCTGCCCACAGACCCCTGTCAGGCAGCACATGGGAGCTGCCCTGCACAGTCCAGCATTTGCATCTATGACGGTCCAGGAAAGGTCAGTGTAACTGCTCCAGAAAAAGTAAAGCTTTCTCTCCAAAAAGAAGCCATGAGGGTATGGAAACAACTCTCCAGGAAATCAAATGCTATTCCTAGATTTACCGTAAGCCCTGCTGTTGACCAGGAGGGAGTCCTTTTAGGTCCCCTCTGAAAATAGGAACGGCAATAGTGTTGTTTTTTCTGAGATTATTTTGGCTCTGATTTGCCTCCCCAAAATGGAGGCATTGAAATAAATCTCCCAGTTAAATCTTGTCTCTCTGACCGCAGGGGACTTGTAGGACTAGCAGGGTCCTCATACTGGTACCACATATACATGTCTGAATTTAGTTTATTTAGGAAAGAAGCAGTGTGAGTCTTTGAAAACAATCAATGAACAGCACTTTACAAAGGCTGCATGTTATTCATGATGTTGGGAACTGGCTCCAATTTCTGTGCGTAAAACTGGCACCATCAAAAAAGCAAGACTTCAAAAGGCCTGGTTTGCTTGGACACCCTGAAGAGCCAAAAAGGGACTTGATCATTCAGGGTTGTTTTGCAGTTCATGGTCATATCTCAGTGAAGTGCATATGGCTGAAACACAGGCTGTTGTCTACAAATATAAGCTTTCTATTTGTGTCTGGACTCACCAGGTGATTAAGTAAGACACTGTGTTCAAGCCCTAGTTCCAGAAATTATGCTGAAATCCACAATTTGTGCATGGCTAATTTTCTCTCCCTTCTCACATCCTTCTGATTTAGTCCCACTGTGAATGCAAGGAGCATTATACCAACTTTGTACCTGGGAAAGGCTGCAGCATGACAGACATCTGTGAAACAAACAACACCTGCCACAAAAAAGCCAAATGTTTAACAGTTGCACCGGGACAGATTGCGTGAGTCTTTTTGCTTATGAAAGTTTCACACAGTTTCTCCCTCCTTCCCTAGTAAATGGGCTGCTAAAACAAATCCTGTGGATGGACACCTTCTGAAGTTATCTTTAATGGCTTCTCTCTCAAAGATAAATCACAAGATTTAATGGGGTTAGAGTCAGCCAATTAACATAGTGTTAGATTTCATCAGGCCATTTGCTAATAACTATTAAGTTTTATTTTTAAAACACTCAGAGGTCATTTCTACACTAGTAAATAAAAGGGACCAAAACCTCTTTTGTCTTCCTCAGGGCAAGCAGCATTGTCTGTCTCACAGCTAAAGTCTCTTCCAAAACAGAGTAACTGCCTCTTGGCAGCAGTCCCTGGCACATGCTATCCCTTCAACTGTGCCTGGGCACTGCCAGGGAAAATGTTGCTTGGTGTGGGCCAGAAACACGCCAGGCAGCATGCTAAAAATTAATCAGCATTAATTATGGGATAGCACCGGATACCTCTTCTTGTATACTAATACAGATACAACCAGGGAATCTGCCCCCCAAGCTGTGAAAGCAACCCCAAACCCAGCACATTCCTTAAAAACTCAAGTCAAGCAGGTGGGAAACTGCAAAACCTCTGGCAGACTTGACTTTTCCTGCACAGCAATACGCTACACGGACATTAGGAAAAAGGCACAAATGACACTAAACTCTACAAAGCTCTCTTAAACCACAGAATTTGGCTTATGTGTTTCTATAGCCCAGTGATGGCAGGTACTGGGTTAAAGAGCTGTGCCTGAAATAATAGTTTTTGGAGCTGAGAGCTTGAACATGAAGGACAATACAGGCCATTCATTGTAAGTTGGGAACAAATTATCACACAGATCCATAGACAGAAAGCATTCACACAGGAGAGTATTCTTATTGCCAGTCCTTGTGTCATGATGCAGCTTTCCTGTGCAGGGTAATATCAGCATCACTTCTGCATAAGCTATAGTGCATTTCAAACAAATTTATCTAGAAAATCCCCTAGTTCCCTTCTAGAGCATAGTGTGCTACTCAAATTGCTTACTACAGGCTCACACAACACTTGGTATAGAGTACTACCATACTGCACAGCATCAGTTGGAATTTTGAAATAAAATTCCAAATCAGGAACTTTTCTTTTTCCTAATTAGTTGCTGTTTCACCATTGTAAAACAATTTTCGAAAGCTGAGAAAGTTCTGAGAATTTTAGAATGGGAAAATTAAAAAATTATTACTGGGGATGGGAAAGAACAATAAAAATTCTCTGCACATCATTCATTTAATGATATTTAATGGCAAAAACATAAAGAAGACTGGACTGGGATTGAAATAAAACTTGAGCTAAGGAAAATCCATATATGAAAGAGGAACTTTACAAAGAAAAGCCTTGATTTGTAAATGTGGGCACAATAGATTTTGGTAGGTGACAGACTGTATTTTGGCTGCATCTCAGATTTTAAATGTATTTGGGAGGGCTTTTCTGGTTGTTTTTTCTGTTTGTTTGTTAGTTTTCTAAAACACAAAGCTATAACAGAGGCTACAAACCTGCACTACTTCCTTTACATTTTTGGTTTGGTTTTTTTAAGGATACAGTTGTGTTATTAGCTTTCCCCAGACAGATAGTTCTACTTTCTCCAGAACTAAATTATTTGTAGAGGAATGAATCTCTCATACAAGTAAAGATGTAAAAAACTCAATCATTGGATTTATGAATATAACACCTCAGCAACCTCCTCAAAAATCACAATTATCTCTAAAGTTCCCACATAGATCTTTCCTGAGTGAGTGCTGACACATTCTGTAGTGTTGCTTCAGCACAGTAATCATGTTCAGCCTTGCCCAGAAGCTATGAAGCTCCAACCAGTGCTGAATTATACTGTATATTAGATCATAACCTCTCTGATTTCCAACTAGAGCTACAGTTAAAATCTATTATTTTCTCTCTTAATCCCACTCATATTTTCCCTCTAGGTCTTCAATGTAGAAACTATTAGCTTCACACACCAAAACCATATTATAGAGGGTTTTGGTAAAATGGAGAGAGAATGCTGAGCTTTCCTCTTCTAGAGAGATAGAGTTTTTTCTTCCTGAGTAAGTTGAAGCAGCAACAGTTCCAATCTTTTCCAATCCTGCTGGTCTTCCCCATGCCCAGCCACAGAAAGTCAATTCCTTCATCAGAAGGAGTGAGGAAACACACAGGTTGAAGGGTTCAATCCCATGCAATAGGTGCTAATCTCTAATTGCTCAATGTTTTCCTCTGGCACGGAAATCCAAACTGTGTTACTTGGGTGCCCACTTAGTTATGAGCAATATTGTCCTCAGGAGAGAAGTTTCAAACTATGCAGGCATTTCTGCAGTTCACTGTGCCCCCAGAAATGATAGCAAAAAAAGTTATTATGTTTAACCGCCTGCTTCTTTATGAACATTGGATGAAAATGAAAGGAGAGCTTTATTTTGAAACCTGGATGTGATTTATGCCAAATTTCAAGGGTAGTTCCTTTTTTCTACTATGCTATTTCTCAGCTCCTTTGAAGCCTCAGTTGTTTTCTTCTCTGTTCAGGAGTGGAAGGGAGCTACCTAAAGTAATTCAGCAATATTTACCCAACCAGTTTCCAAGGAGCAGCTGTTCCTTACTGCCAGCTGTAAACCCTTCACCCAGGCTCCACTGTCATACTCTCTCTACTCAAGAGATTCCCTTAGAAAGAAGTGGATTCACCCTCAGAATAGCATCCTAAATTTTTAGACTGCCATTTTCACCCATTATCGGAGCCAAAGCTTGAGACTCTTGGCCAAAATCTCAACACTCTGAGCCTGTATGCAGCTCCCCAGATTGCAGGGACTTGTGGGGACTTTCAAATAATATTGGTGTCACCAGAGAAACAGCTACAGCAGAGACCATGCATGGGGAAAAAGGAGAAGGTCTGGAATCAGGCTGATGCTACTGTGGGGTGTTAGTGGCAGGTGTGTGTTTTTAACAACCAGCACATGCAAATGATTAATTATAGAAAGGGCATCTTTTGCTGATGTGAAGTAATGTTCCTTCTCTAGTGATGCCACTAGGAAAAAATATCCAGAGAGATTAATCATTGTGGATAGAGATTATATGAATATTGAACTTGCTGCAGACTTAATTGGGAAGGGTACTATTAAATCCAGTGTCTGTCTGTCCATCTCATGGGCACTGTGACCTGAGTCTGCTTTAGACATCCAAAGTACTGGGTCAGGCACGCATCACTGGCACCTCTCACAGGCTGGAGTCCCCAGGAGACAGACAGGGTGTTACATGTGAGATGCTGTTTCCAGAAGAGAGACAGCAGCAACACATGCATCTAAAAAAGCAGGAAATTTTTGTGCTGCAGCAGAAAAAAAAAGGTAATGTTAAAAGTACAACTATTATTGCCCAAAATGGTGACATTACTTAAAGGGCAAGGCAGCAAACCACCACTTTGCTTTGTTGAAAGGAAAAAAAATTTTCTACAAAACCCATGTGGCTATTCCAAGGACTGATGAGCTGCTACCATCTCCCTTAATCACCATTAATCCTGCCAAATCCCATGTCATGAGTGAGGTCTTCACAAAAGACTTCCTGCTAGAAGAGTTACACCTGACACATTTATGCTGTGCTCTCTCCTCACCCGTGGACGGGCAGGCTCAGTGGATTTCTGGGCTCCAGCAACCACAACATGTTGGGACCAAAGGCTGCACATAGCCTTTTTTCAGAGGTCCTGCAAGACAGACACCACTGTGTCCTGGCCCAGCTAACAAGAGTCCACCACATCAGGCAAGCAGCCATCAGGCTGCCCCACACACTGACACACTTCACAGCACGCAGAAGGAAAGAATTTACTACAATGCACCAGTGCTTCCTGGAAATGCCTGCAGAGAAGGAACAGGGAACACCTGGTGCCAGGTTATTGCGAGCCACAGCTGAAATCCCAATCCCTTCACAGGTGCACGTGTGAGGAGGGCTCCGTGGGGAATGGGTTTGTGTGCTATGGGAACGTCATGGAGCGCCTCCAAGAGCTGAACGCAGAAGTGGGAGGACAGTGGCAGGGCAAGCTGACATCCAGCCTCTTGCTCATGGGTGAGTAACCGCACACCAGCAGAGCCAGCTCCTGCCCAGGGGGCTGATCCGGCCCTGTCTCCCCCAACACCCCCTGCTACAGGCAAGTGCCACCCACAGCATGCCACAGCACACGTGCTACTCGCTGCAAAGTCCCTCAGAGCACCAAAGCTGCTCTGCTCCTCACACCATGAATGCAGTCTGCAAGAACTTCCAGGCAGAAGTGCTAAACACGTTTCCACAACCCCAACCCCTCACACATCATTTGGTATCAACATTGGGTTTTGCCCCACAGTGTAACAAATGGGATTACCCCACTTCTTGTCCCTGCCCCCACAGTTTTGGACAAATGAGATTTGTCTAGAATGACACACACTAGTCCATCAAAAACACTGGCACTCCTAGTTACCTTGTGAACTGAACAACCTAACAGCCATCATCTTCCTCTTCTTCATCATCTTCTCTATGGTCAAAAATTTGATCTACGAAAAAACACTGCTAGAATTGAGCTGGATCTTTGACTTAAACTTGTAAAAGTGGAAAAAAATCCTTCTGTTTAATATAATTTGCTCAGTCCTGCAAAGCCAAGCAATTAAAATAAAGCCCATGAATTCCTGAACAGAATGGAATAAGAATCCATAGCTGGCCAAGGTCACAACCTGGCAGTGACTTTCATATTCAGCACTGAAGATCAATATCCATTACCTCAACACTGAGAGTCCAGTTGCAGTTTCTCTATGCATTTCTCCTCACGTGCCTGAAAAGTGCCCAGCATGCTGAGTTAACAACTCAGATTTTATGTTCTTTGGTTAAGTTTTGCACATAAATATGCCATATGATCTACTAGCCAGAAGCTACAAAGGCACATTAACCACACAGGTGATCTTACAATATGTACACTCCATACTGATGTCTTTCAAAAGGTAAGCATTTATAGATGTTTTGTAGGACAGCATATTAATTTTGAGATCAATTCTCTGTAAAATACACCTGTAACAACCGTAAAGATTTTTTGAGTTCTGATTTTATACCTCTAGAAAAAGAGCTGAATATCAGAAATATTTAATGCCTTCAGCTGTTGAACCAGTGGTCTCTCATGTTGCTGTCTTGGATACAGAAATAGCCTGTGGGTAGTAAATGAATTCTAATTAACTTTCAGCGCATCAGTTTTGATTACCAGTCATGTGTTTGCTGATATTTGCAGTACCAGCAGGTTGTCAGCAGCATATTTCTCACCTCATAGAGACTGAATTGATTTGAAGCAGAAGGCTGTCTTCCTGTAAGGACACATTTCCAAAGAAACTGCTGGTTTTGTGTTCTTGCTCTGGTCTGCATGCCACAGAATCCAGGCTGCCAGGAGCATCCTGAATGTTTTGCCCCATTCTGTGTCAAATATGCAGCAGCACCTGGATTTCATACCCCATCTGTCTTTCATCTTTTAATGACTTGGACTTCAGAATCTTAAATTAATATTTAATAATCAGATAATATTATTGCTTATTCTCCCCTCACAGCTTTGCACAGTCCCTCTGTCGAATGAGCTTTTCAATAGGCATTTAAACTTTTTTATTCCCTCTTCTCATAAGAAAATACCTATGAATGGCAGCTGAGCTCTCTGGGACCATTTACTGTGCTTGTACCAACAAACAAGGGACTCAAAGGTACAAATGTAAGTAAACAAGAGAAAAGCTTTCACATGGGGGGGATTTGGCTTCTACAGAAATCGCATCTGTGTTGTGTTTTGATTTCAGCAGATACAGATAATTTGCTCTAGTACGCTTCTGGTCACGTTTAAATCTAGGGGCCACAGACTGCATTATTCCCACTTGAAAGAAAAACAAAAGAATTTGGTGAGTTAGGGTAGAACATTCACACCCTAAGTAAGTTTTGGATTGTCTTACAGACTACACTCAAAATCTTTTCACTCAGTTGAGACAGGGGTTGAACTAAGATCTGAATTGTCACCAGAGAGGCCTGCAGGGTCACCTTTAGGGGAAAAACAAAATAATGGCTTTAGTGAAAAAAAGGGACTGATGTGTAAGTAGCACCTTCCACTGACATCAGGACAATTCTGGAGGCACCTACTGCCCTTGCAGGGACATAAGGGTACAATGTGAGCTGAACTGAAAACAAGAGAGGTCTCCACTTTTTTCAGCCTACACCACCTGGCTTCAGGGTAAAATACATAATTTCAGAATGTAACAACAGAGAACAAAAGAGCATTCACCATGAATATTTTTTTTTTTAGATAAAGCCTGCATTCAAATAAATCTCTTTTCTTCTGCTTTTCTAGATAAAGGATCTTCTGAAAAATAAACAGAAAGCCCAGTACTTCGTTAAACTCCATATTATTGCAGGTCAGCTGAACACCAGTAGCTTGAATAATGCTAATGTGATATATACTTTGACTGGCAAGTCAGGAGAGATGTCAAAGGGAGAAAAGGTAAGTGGCCTTTCAGCCTCCCACAGCAACAATAGTTCTCTTTGTTCCCTCTACAAGGAGCAGGAAAGCTCTTTCTGCAGGGAGACATCAGGGTGAAGATAATTGTTGGATTATGAAAAACCACAGCTGTGGCCATGCATTACAGGGAGATCAAGTCAAACTTGAAACCTCACTGCCATCAAAGTTCCCACAAAAACAGCAAAAAAGAGTTACCTTTAGTCATGCATCAGCACTGGGTGGCTTGGCAGACTAACACAGACTGGTCTAAATGTTTGCTAAAATGAAGTTATCTTAAATCTGCAGGTATGACTAACAGAGCTGGGAGGCAGGGGATGGGCATTGAGAGAGCCCAGGCAAAGTAAGAGTTGGGGGGGGAGAAAGAAACCCAGAGTTTATGCTGGAAACCTGTGAATACTGCTCACATGGGGCAAACACTGAGCTGCAGATCCCACTTGCCATTGAGCATCAGCAGCCTTGGAACGATCCAGCAAAAGAAGGCTTCAGCAGAGATAGAACACATGGCAACTAACCATGAAAAATACATAGCAAAGTTCATCATTAGCCCTGATTATCTAATGTCAGTAAACATCAGGGCAGTCTGATCCCACAGTTTAAACAACTTGTTCTTTATGGATGATAGACTGGATTTTGTAATCTGGAATTATTGTTCTTGGCCCATTATGTGTCTCTTGATGGGACTTATGTGGAGGCTGAAATCAAGTACTTCTCATGTTCTGCAGTAGATCAGTGGCATCTGAGCAGAGATATCTATTTTGTGTGTTCAGTGAGTACACACTCCGTTTGTAACAGGAAAATATCCTTGCTGTCTGAGCTCTGTTTGTTTCCTGAAGGCTTCAGTACAGTGCAGAATCAGCAACATTTTGTTGTTTTAAATATACATAGAATATAAGGAAATGTGTTGGAGTCCCATAAGGTTATAGAAGCTGACCTTACCAGTACAACAATATTTTAAATCATTTCCTGGTAGATTTTTATTACTAGCAGTCACTTTCAAGTACACTGAATTCCCCTCAGGGCCTGTCTCTGTTTCTCTTCTGAATTTTGCTGTCCTGAAGCAAAAGAACATGGTCCTGATCCAAAGGAATTTTTTCCATTTCCTTGAAAAGCATTGGAAGTAATCTTTAGCCTCCCCAGATTTAAGTTGCTCAGGTGTTGGCAAGAGGAGGGGGTCTTTGAGTACATTCAACCTGTGTACTCACTCTGCTGTCATTTAATAATAAAGAATCCACTAACCATTGCCTGGCTTCTTTCAGGATAATCAATTAAGGATTAGAATCCAAGGAGGAAGGGGGAAAGGAAGAATTTTGCAGGGAGATATTATTGCTTCCAATGGAATTTTACACATTATTGACAAAGCCATGGACAACGTGGAGCCAACATTTGAGAGCAGCAAAGAGGTGAGCCATAAGTTATATACATGCAATATCAAATTTTCTCTTAAAATAGTTTCATATTAAGTGAATGTGAAGGGGGATGACTGATAGAAACTAAACCAACTCTACTGAGCCATTGCACATATGTCAGCTCACAGAGGCAACATTCAAAGTGAAAGGTAATGACAGAGCTTCCACAGAAAACAGACATTCACCCTTCTGCCAAGCTGGTCCATGGAGGGTTTGGATGTTCTCACTGCATCTGAGTGATTCCTTGGAAAATTGGCAGCCATGATCAGTGAATTTCACTGAATTCCAGAACCACATACTAATAGGAGGGACATCTGTACAGATACCAAGCAAGACTTGTATTCAAAGTTTCAATTCCTCCCCTCAAAAGGCTAATATTAAAAAAAAAAAGGCAATTTTTAAATGCTTTGGGTTTTTTAGTGCCCAGCTTATCATGCTTGCTTAAAAGTTCTCTTCCTTACGTTACATTTTTCAAATATTTTACTCCTCTACCTTTTTTTAGTGGGGATGAAGAGATAAAAAACCCTTTCCCCATACGCACACAGCTGTGTCTCCTGTGACCACCCAGTATCTCAGGACAATGACAAAATCTAACTGTAAACCAGCATAGTACCAGGAAAAAAAGTGCAGTCATTTCTAAGCACCACCAGCCCCCCAAATGGAATGTATTCAATTTGTAACAGCTGAGACTCATGCAGTAAGTCTAGAAAAGTCTCACAAGAACTGGTGCTTATTTCATGTTCCCAACTAAAACAAATCTTACTTTTATCCTATTTCAGAAAACCTTAATGTCAGTACTTCAAGCTAATGGAAGATACAGCCAATTTACATCTTTGATAGAGGTAAAGATCCATAAAACAATTACATAAAGCTACTTTCAGATGTTCTTCGACATTAATATGTAATTTCACTTTTATTTTTAAACTAAACCAGAAAACTGGCCTAGGAATGGATTTACAGCAGGACAACCAGCCTTACACAGTCTTTGTTCCAAGTGACAAGGCTCTGAGTAACATGAAAGCTGAGGTTCTGGATTACCTGCTTTCTGCAGAGGTACAGTCTTTCTATAAGGCAAATCTTTCTCAGATAGTAGACAGATAGGAGATGCATACATGCATTGTCCAGAGTTCATCTAAATTAGCTCCCATGACAAGGTTGAAGGCCATCTCTAACAGTTAAATATCAAGACATCATCTAGAGAGGAAGAGTATCTGGGGTCTCCCATCACATACAGGGATAATGTTCCTCCACACCAGACCCCCAAACCTCTGCTTTTGCCCAGACATCACAGCCTGGACAGCCACATAGCACAGTCCCAAAACCTCCCCTGAAACGCGTCACCCTTGGTAGGAACAGTCAAGGGAAGCAGCTGCCACAAGGGCCCCACTGGATTGGAGTCACTGCTGATGGGGTCCCAGGAGGTGGATATTGGTGTCCTGTCCCCTGGACACCTCCTGCCTGTCCCAGCACACATACACGTCACGGAAGGCCCATATCAAATAAAATGTGGTTTAGAGTGAGGGTATGGAATGCCAGGGTGCCTGCCACAAGCTGAGCACCACCACTGACCCAGAGGTTTTCTGGTATACCAGCCAGTGATGCGGTTTCTCATCCCCATGTCTGCTCAACAAGCCGGACTGGGTTTCTGAGGCTCATTTTGGGCTAAATCAGCCTCTTTTCTGCACTGGCAGGGTTCCTGGAAGTTGCTGGAGCTGGTCCGGTATCACATTGTCTCCAACACTGAGGTGAGCACAGCTGCTTTGCCAGCCCAGAGTGTAAGACAGGAACCACTGTCAGGGGTATTGTCAGGACTGCAGGCACGAGGAGCAGGAAAAGGACTTACTGCTGTTGAAATCAAGCTGTCTCTGAGCCTATCCTGCTAAAATCAGTCTTCTGATTTTCAGAAAGAGCTGGTTTGTTCATCCTCCAGGCAAGCCCACTGTTTTTCCTGGGGGAGTAGGGGAGTTCATCCCCACCCCAGTCTCTGTTGTGGGGAAAGCAGTAATTGTATCCTTAATGAAAAGCTCCATTTATATCATCTGATGTGGTCACTCCCAGCACAGAGAGTGGGATCAGAGGGAACATGAGAACCACATGGACCTTCATGGGACCAGCACCACCACAATGGTCTATGGAGGCAAACGGGGCTATTTTTAGAGACAAGTATTAACTTTAATTAGACTGATTGCTATAATTGGAAGAAAAATTAATATTCTTTTGAGCAATAAGGCCCTGATATGCAGGGACCAGCAAGCTCAGTCATAATTTAATGACACTAACTTTGTTACACAAGCTGGTTAGTCAGTGCAAGGCTGACCACATTGATAATAATTTTCTCACCCCAAAGGGAGTCTTTCTGGTGAAATCTGTCTGAATTTGAAGAGTAATGATATTGCACTTCTCTCAACCAATTTATATTCATTTCAGCTGGAGGTTGCCAGCCTTGTGTCGATAGAGCACATCAGGACCATGGCAAAGCAGTTCATTCACTTTAACAGGACCAGCACTGTAAGTCACAGCCCCCACCTGGGAGCAGCTCACTCTGATCAAGGCAACTTTGCATGCAGGGGAAATAAAAAAAGGGATAAGGGGAGGCATAGCAGAGGAATTTCTTGCTATAATGAGGCAGGAATTTTCAACTTCTCATTCCCACCTACTGTTAGCATTAATGTTATAAAGGATGCAGAGCAAATGATAGGTATATAAGGACAGCCTACAGGTGTTTTGTCCTTATTATTATCCACAGTCCAGGAATGATCCTCATTCATGCTCTGCCTTATTTAAAAAAAAATATATTTAAAATATTTAAAATCATTCTATTACATGTTTTAGAATTTTTGAACACTTATCAATGCACAAAAAAATATTCTTTTTCTCTCTTTAATATTATAGTCTCTGATCCTGATCTACCTGCTGAACACAATTTTGAAAGTGTTAATTTCTCAGTAGTTGTGCAAAACCAAATGATCTGTTCAGTTAGCTTCCTTCTCTTCTGGAGTAGAGACGCCCCTATAAAAATTCTTGTAAGGGCAGAGCAGCTGCAGGAGTAAATGCCAAAGGAATTCTTTTTTTCTCTCTCCTGTGAATTTGGGTAGATCCCAGATTCTCTCTCACTCTCTCCCTGTTCTGTCAGAGAGAACAGCAAAGCATGCTTAAACCTACAGAAATCAGTGCCTGAAGTCATCAGTAGTCTTCTCTTTTTGGCCAGTCTGTTATTCACCAGTTCCACAGACTGACACAGAAGGGCAGATTCACAGAAAAACTTTTAGATACCTCTGTTTAAGACCAATATTCAAGAAAATACAAAATGTATGTGTGCTTCTTGCGTAAACAAGCATAATAAAAATTAGAGAGCACATTCAAAAGAAAGTAATTTTAAACATTTAAAACTAAGCCATCAGAAATTGAGGACCTAAATCCACTTTATTGTTATTAATAATTTATTGTTTCATAGGGAAAAATCCTGGTGAGTGGAGAAAAAATGGAAGAAACAGATATTCTTGCAAAAAATGGTCGCATTTATACCCTTGAGGGCGTTCTCATCCCACCCACAATTGTTCCAATCCTACCACATCGGTGTGATGCGACAAGTCAGGTCACAAAGGTAAGAGAATCACGATGAATTTGTATCTCCAACTCTTCCATACAAGGCATTCCAGCTTCCTCTTTACTAACTTTCTCTGATATCATCCATTTGAAAGAGATATTTTTGGAAATAAATATATCAATGGCCACCAGCCTAACAGTACTGCAAAGAGGCAACTCGTATGAAAACATCCTAGACCATTTAAAAAAAAATCTAGTTGTTGCAAAAACCCTTTGAAATACCCTTTGTCTCTCCCAACCCTTTCCTCCAGTTCCTGAATCCCATCGGTGCATACAAGTACATGGGAATTTACAAGTGTCATGTTCTCAGGGAAAACTACTCCCTGTTTCTCAGGGAAACTGTTCCAGATCAATATTTTCCTTTCTATTAAATATGCAGGGAAAGGAAACAGCAAATTAAAATATTCATATAATAATTTTATATTTATATATTAGAAATAGAAAAGTTATTTTATATGAATATATAAAATAACATTTAAAATAACATATACATTTTATATATAAACATTAGAAATGTTATTTTCAGCAGCCACAATTTCCCCTAGTCCTGCTTTCCTTCAGAAACAAAACTGTTCCTGCTTAAAAGGGTGGATTTTGACAAACCTTGCTCACTTAGGTAACAGTGCAGGCCTTTACTTGATTGCATTCAGATGCTATTTCTGGTAAGAGGGCTGAATGTCAGACCAAACTTTTCACTTGGAGTAAGCACAGCTCCAGCAATCTGCCTCTGGACCATGTTCAAGCCCGTGTCTGGGCCAGGAACAGTTCCAGTACAAAAGGAAAACATTTAATGTCTTAGCTTACAGCAGTCCAGAACCACAGCCTGGAAAGAGGTTCCCAGCAGAGCTGGACAGCTTCAGAATGTAATGAAGAAAACACTGGCAGTAAAGATCTATTACCTCTGGCAATAACTACAAAGTGCTGTATGTGCAATATAATCATAAACCAGGCAGAGCTCCGAGCAGCAATCTCTGATGCAAAAAGCAATCCACACCCAGGACACTCCAGTAATATGAATTCCTTACCAAAAACCTACCCAAAAATTATGTCCATCATCAACTGATCCTAAAGCAACAGACAAAAAACTACTTAAAGACAAAACAAACAATGTCGGTCACAAAACTTATTCCCCAAATTTGTTAGGCATCTTTGTCAGCCTTGAAAGCTTCATGCATAGTTAAAAATATAGGTTCCAAGATTTAAGCAGAGCACTGCTAGCCAGAAAACACAAGAGCAACGACTTTTGCACTTTTTAGTCTGCACCAAGCATTTCCATCACTCTCAGAAAACAGGAGTAACATTACCAAATAAATACTACTCATATTTAAAGAGTTAAAAGATGCAAACCTTGTAGGAACTGGTAGATCTACACATTTACAAGAACTTTGCATCCCTAAGGATGAAACCTTTAGGCTAATGCATATTTATCCATGTAACCATACCCAAATGCTGAAAGCTGCACCTGAGCCTAACTGAAGGACAGCAGGGCTTATTCTTAATGTCACAAAGAGCACAGAAGGGACAACAAGTCCTCAGGACCTGCCTGATGTGTGGACTACGGCCAATTTTGATGATCTCTGACAAGGGGTGTGTGGAGCACTGAAGGAGCAGCTGACCCCATCTCCCCGCCCCACCTTCCCCCAGAGATCATCACCCCTGTGGCAGATTTGATGGGAATACATCTCTGTGCTCCAATTACTTCAGTGTAACGGCAGTGGATCAATCTACTACTGAAAACAGGCAGATCTGACCTTGCCTGGAGGTGCAGACACTTTTGTCTGTCCTCTGCTGGGGTATGGCACAAGAGAGACACCGGACTGCCATCCTCAGGAAAAGGAGGGGGCAGGTACACGTGGCTGGGACCATTCCAGGGGGAGAAAGGGGTGGAGTAGGTGACACCAAGTGGCACTGAGCAGCAAGGAGAGCAACACCAAAGGGGGGAAACGTTCCCCACAGCGATCAGCCAGATTTTTAAGTTCTAAAGGAGCAAAGGTGCACTTACAAGAATTTTCAGAAACACAAAGAAAGGCAAGACCCAGTGTCAGATTCAGACATGACTTTGCAGCTTATAAAAGAGCTTTTATAATGTCTAAATATATTTGCCAAAATACATCTTACCCACAGATCTTTAAAACATAGAAGCGGTATTGGTACCTCAGCTATTTGCTGCACAAATGCTTTTGTAAGTCTGGTCCTTTATTCCTTTAAGTACTGTACAACATGAAGGACTACTGAATCCAAACCAGTACCTGATTCTTTCCCCACAGCTCCAGTGATAAATCTGTGGGAGAAATGCCATAATTCAGGTTTATGGTCTCCCGTCTAATGGCTACAAAACACAGCAATGTAACACATCAGATGCTGGCTCAAGGATTTATGCTAACTTGATTGAAAAACAAGACAATGATAGTCACAAGGACCATAGCTTTGACAAGCTCCATATCCACACTCTGAAAGGTTTCACCTCTCTGAAGTTAGTGCATGTTGATTGCAGAGAATTCACCTTTAAAACTGCCAATGGAGTTTATATCCCCTCAGTAACATAATTGCCTGCCTCTGTTACCATCACGTGGTGACAAATTAGCTAGTCAGTAACAGCAACCAAAGGGTGAAGACAAAAAAATTATCTATGTACCACTGAATCATAATGCAGTACAGGACCTACAGTGTGAAAGCAAAGAATATTTTTCTTTTTGCCACCTATACACAAGACAAATTTCTGTTCACAGTGCCTGCATTCTAGACTCAACTAATCTGTGGTTTTCCAGGAAGAAATAAAATATTGTCATAGAAGTTAAATGTGTAGACTTCACTAGACTCTCAGACAATATTTGTTCAATCATTATACTGAGTTGATTAGAGGACACCAGTGCATCCATGTCCTTGTTTTCTTCTATTGAGGAAGCTTCATGTTCATTAAAAGAAGGGAGTGAGGGGAGGAAAAATGGGGAAAGAAAGGAGAAAGTGCAAATGAATAAATAATAATTCTTCAAAAATCAGAGCCAGCAGATATAGCCCTGGCGCTGCCCTTTGGTTCCAGATTCATGCTGTAACACCTAGAAGTCGTAAAACAGAGGTACTTAAAATGTACAGGGTGTGCCATCCATAACTATGCATCTCAGCAGTGGGTATAATGCCTGTTCAAATCCCTATCCCTATTGTTTCCATCTAGGGTGTGTGTGCAGGTTGTTTACAACATGCACTGGCTCCCTGTGCACAGCCCATCCTGAGGGACATTTCCCAACAGACTCACCAGTTGTGCCAAAGGCACTGGGGGAGGGCATGCCCATAATTTGGTCATTGCTCTGCCAATATAGAGAGCAAAAGAACCACATATGAATACAGGAGACTGCATAAAAATACAGATATAGATGGTACTTTCATCTCTTTTTGGCAATGACTGAATCATCTGATAATTTCAGCATTATTTTGTTTGCTGTTGCAAAATTCCCTATATACTTCATAGAAGCTCTTACTTGTTTCTCAGATGAAGCAAGTCCTGTTTCAGCAGAGGAGAGATGTGAGGAGTGAGAATCACTATGACAATGCTTTGAGAGTTAATAAACTGAATATGTTTAAAATAGACCTCACATCTGTTAGAAGTTTCCTTTTGATTAAGCATCCTCCCTGAAGTAACAGTCTGCAGACACAGGTTCAGGAACAACTGAAGATCTCCCATCTGCTTTGTATCTAAGAGATGCAAATTTAGCTGCATATTTCTCCATATACAAAATTCAAGTCTAGCTACCACAGGAATGTTATTCCCCATTTTACAAAAATTAACTGATAGTAGTCCTGGAAATCAATACTCAGAAACAATGAAAAGAAAGTTCATATGGCAAAAAATACATAATTTAATAAAACCTTAAAATGCAATACCAGCAAGGTGCTTTCTGTTCTCCAGATAAATTATGCTGTGGTATTAAGACTGTATCACAGAACTCTACATAGCTTAGAAATATTAATGCTTCCCTTTTGTGCATGTTGCAGCCTTTCTCAAAACACAGGTGTATTATTGCACGCCCAACCTTTCAAAAAATCGACAGTGCTAGAGCCTGCAATATAACAGCAAAGCTATAGAATTACAGCTCCTTAAGGTGAAATGTATGTAAAAGCTTTCCAAAATATTGTCTTATGCATGGTGAACTTTCCTTTTGGAGTTGAGAGGTGTTTGGACATCTCCATGTTGTTTCCATGCACTTCAACACCAGGCTGAGACGAGCTAGTGTCCATCTCAGAACTAAATACCAGGGAAAATCCAGATTAGCTTTCATACATCATTGACAACAGCACGCTCATGCTCAGCCATGCAGGAGTTTTCACGTGAGGCTCCAAGGCCAGGTGTGTTCATTTTCCCCATACAGCTTCACCCATGAAGAACAGGACAACTCATCCTCTCCTGGTTCCAGCCACTCCTGTCCCAGGACTTCCCATGATATTGGAGAACAATGAGTGAGAAACTTGCCCTAGAACCACACCCCAACTACTGCTTGGGAAGTCTAGTTCTCGCAGAAGCCATTAGCCCCTGAGAAGTACTCACACCCTACTGGCTTCCAGGGCTCCTGAATAGGCTTCTGCACTTCAAGAGCACCAGTTAGTGACAGGCACATAAGTCTAAAAACTGTAATCTTTGTAAGCCTTTTGATAATTCCCAGTTCTCTTGAATCACACATGCAAATGAGTCTTTTCTAATACACTTTCTCTTTATAAATAAATGGATCAAGAAGCCATTTCACAAATAAAACAACAGATACGACTGAAAAGGCCATTCAGAGCTGCATGGTGGCTAAATCCCACCCTGGTGCAGAGAGGAAGGAGGAAGATCAAAGCAGCACATCTGTCACAGCTCCTCCCTGGGGTGAAACATGCTGAGGTTCCTGATCTCAGGTTCCAAGGAGACTGCCTGCAGCCTAATTCCACTGCACTCCCACTGGCAAATATGACTGCACACAATCTGAGCAGATGCCACTGGCATGTTCATAAGTGGGGACAGGATGGGGATTTCTAACACTGAGTCTGATAAGAACAAGGACAATATCTGGTGGTTTGTGCATCCCCTTACTGAACAGTCAACACCCTTCCTGGTTTTTAACGAGGCCGTTGCAGAGCTGGTTCTGGTTCAACACAAGGCTTTTCACAGACAGCTGTCCCTGCAGGCCTTTTCCAGAGAGCCAAAACACAATAAAGATGTGGGGTTTATGCACTGCCTCTTCCCTAAAGCACTGAAAAAGAGGATATTTTCTTTATTTTGCAGGAACCAAAGTGTTGCAAAGGCTTCTTTGGCCCTGACTGCAGACCCTGTCCAGGAGGTTTCTCCAAACCCTGCTCCGGAAATGGGCAGGTAAGCAGAGCATCCAGAAGCACCCTGCACTCTGGGGAGGGGGAAGGATGAGCTGTGTCCCAAAATCTCTGGAGCATTTCTTCACAACAGGAATGCTGGGCTCCAGAAGGGCTGCCCCCTTCATCTGTGTCCAGTGATGGGCATGAATTTCAGGTTCAGTTATATGTAGGAGGAAAAATTAATCTGTCACCTCTCAGATGTCCAAATTGCAGATTTCTAGGGTTACAACACACAGGCAAGGCTGAGTGGCTTTTCTCATGCTTTTAATTTGCACAGCACAGAGCAATGAACCAGCTCACTATTCTCACATAAAAACTGCAAAGGTAGAATATATAGCAGCAAAAAAAAAGCATGAGGAAAGTTTTTGTTTTGAAACGTCTTTTTCAGCAAAGCTGGGGATCTTTCTGAGACTCTATCAGAGTCACAAAATATGGACAGGCATATAGTCTCTTTTCTAGGGTAAAGATTTGTTTGAGCTCATATATAACAATCACCTCCCTTCCATATCACAGTGTATGGATGGCCTGGATGGAAATGGGACTTGTGTTTGCTCTGAGGCCTTTCAAGGCTTGAGCTGCCAGTTCTGCTCAGACCCCGACAAATACGGACCTCAGTGTGACAAAGGTAAGTGCAGCTCTACAGCCTCAGCACAAGAGCATGGGCTGTAACTTTTGGACCTTAGTGATGCTCAGGTAGGAGTTAACTGGTTGGGAGGATGAGCAAGATGTTCCTGGGGTATTTTCAGGTATTTCCTGTTTCAAAGGGACTCATCATAAGGTCAGGGTCAGTGTAAATATTCTAAATTACTTTTTGCAGAGGGCATAGCTTGTTTTATACTGTTATTGTTCTTTTGATTTCTGTCTCCCTCACACAAGTAACTGAAAAGAAAATCTTTGCTATTCTATTCCCATCTGCTATTGCTCACAACAGAACAGATTCTGCCTGCAATGACAAACATATGTAATCTAAGAACAACTAGATCTATAAACAAGTCATGTTTAGGCCACTTAACTATCCTTCCTGAATAATTTCCGACCTATTTTATAGCTTATAGTTCTGCACTGACAGATTTAATCCTACTGAGCCAAACCATAATACATTTGAGAGTCTACAGCATATACAACACCAAATATAAATACATTCCTCATCCACAAAACCATTTTTAGCCTTCTTTGTTATGAAGCAGCCTGCCATTCATGAAGCACAGCTCACTTGAAGGTTCAGAGTTACATGGACAAAAGCTGAGACAAATTCCATAAGGAATGGTGGTAGTTCCTAAACTCCTCTCCCACCAAAGTAATAAGTGCTTGGTTTACTATTCACCACTGGCACTTCTTTGGAGTGCACAAAGCTTTCCTGCTGTGTCCTTTGGGGACATTGCTGTGCCTCCAGCAGCACTAATCCACCCAGTCCTAGCAAAGTGCTGGTAGGTCTGTGCTGATGCTCTGTGTACCCAGCACTGTGCAATCTGTAGGATCTGTGGGCTCACTGCTTAAAGGCTTACCCTATCACTGAAAGCACAGCAAAAGTCATGCAATGAATAACTTTAATAGTCTAGGACACAGCCTTTTGTTCCTACTTCTCTGAAGCACTTTGAAATTCATTGGTAAGAGCAGTGTAAAAATACAACAGGTTTTAAATAGTTACCCATCAAACACACCTGAAAAGACATGGCTATGATTAACAAACAAGTCCCCCATCAAAGTGAGATTAAAAAATACAAAAGTTTAGATTCTTGAAAAAAAAAATAGGAAGAGCTGATTCATAAGAAATATTATGTAAGGATAAATGGAATTGCACATTGTAATTTATGTCTGGTAGAGTGCCTCTGCATTTATGGGAAGTGTGATAACCGAATCGACAGCGATGGGACCTGTCTTCCGGGATCCTGCAGAACTGGATACACAGGGAAACTCTGTGAGAAGCAGATTGTTCCCTGTGAGCCCTCCCTACAGCTCTGCCATGCACATGCAGACTGTCACCTTAGCGATGGCACAGTCAGGTAAGTCAGTATCTTGCACCAAATTAATGTTCACTGAGAATATTCAAATTAATATTCTCCTTCCCATTTGCCTGACCAAAACAGTCCCTGGCAGCAGTGCACAGACAGCAGACACTGCAGTCCTGCTGTGCAGCAAATAAGCATAATCATGCATCACGTCAGCCTTGAGCTGCAAGACAATAATTAAGAGTTCTCGATACCCTGTACCTTATATATTTAACACTGAAAGATAGTTGCATGCAGATCTGATCCTTGATTAAAAGCCTCCTCTCCTACCAACATCTACAGAGGCTTTTAGGAAGCTCTTATTTCTAACCACCCCTTAGTGATTTAGGAGTTTAAGCCTTGCTGAAAAAGAATGAAATTCTCATCAGTCTGAGGATAGATATCTCACTCTGGTCAGCTCAGGTAGGTTTTGCACACCACAGCACCACAGACTTCAGCACACGTTCCCCAGTTCTGCCAGGACTGGTCACAAAACTCTGTTACTGCTTCAGCTGCCCTGTACTTGCCCCAGGCTCACCTTCACATGCAGCAAGTTTGCCTCTTGCCACAGTGTATCCATAATGAGTCATGACAAAGCACTACGGGGGATGCTGCAGAACCTGAGCGCTTAATAATTCCCTCCAATATAGGTTAATCCTGGGGAGGGACCCAGGGGGGCTCATTGCCTTGCACGCATTTCAGGGAGAGAGCCATCTTCTGTATCACTGGAAGACACTGACAGTGGCCAGTCCATAAATATTTTAGAGCTGTTAGCTCCACTTTGCAATGATAACATCAGCTCAGAATTAATTTCACTCCCTGTCTCATATGCAGAGAATGGGTCCCTGATTTGACTCAATTAACCCAGTCAACATTTTGGAAAAAAAAAACATAATGTACACGCTTCAGCTACTTGCATCATGAATCCAAGGTTACCAATTTTCAGCTGCCTAAAAATAGCATGTTGCAGTGGAAAACAATCACTGTACTTTAGAGCTGTCCTGTCACGTGTAACGCCTCCTTCGTCCTCTTGTCTCTGTAGCTGTGTTTGCAAACCTGGCTATGAGGGAGATGGCTTGAGCTGCAGCAAAGTTGATCCTTGTGCTGTTTTAAACCCTGGTGGCTGCAATATCAATGTAAGTACATGCTTTTCCCACAGAAAGGTAAGGAAAGAGGAAGGTTGGCCAGAAATTTCTGCAGAACAGTCACAGTTTTCATTGGAGTTCAGGCTCTTTCCCCAGATACCACTACAGAGCTTAGAGAAGCCTTATGGCTAAAGCCAGATGTGCCCCAAGAGCCCTGAATGGCTGCCTCTGCATCTTCCCCTAGGCTGAGTGTGTTCAGACAGGCCCAGGGGAGCACAGGTGTGTGTGCCAGGCAGGATGGACAGGTGATGGAAGAGACTGCTCAGCCCTCAACAACTGCCTGCTGCCCACCACGGCAGGGTGCCACCAGAATGCCACCTGCATATACATTGGGCCAGGTCAGGTAGGTCCTCGCATTCTATGTCACCTTCAGTGCATGTCCTCAACCATTTTGCTTTGCCAGAGCTTGGCCTTCCAACCCCGTTTTATTCCCCAAAGCTTCCCCCCCGCCTCACAGCCACGATGTTATTTCCACATAGTGCTCTCTACCCTAAACAGTCTCCTTAAATTCCAGTCCCAATGTTCCTCTCCTTTCTGTGCAGTGGTGCTGTGGCAGCAAACACATTTTTAGAAAGTACATTGGTAGATGTCAGGCATAAAGTTCTTTTCCAGATATTAGTCAGTGTCATTCCACTGAAGTCAATGCTAAGCTACAGAAACACAGAGAAACTAATTCACCATGTCTAGAATATGCACACTATTTTAATCATTTTAATAAATTGCCGTGTTTTATTGAAACAACAGAATGACTGTAAGTGTAAGGATGGATTCCAGGGCAATGGAATTGAATGCACACCCATAAACTCGTGCCTGGAACAAAATGGAAAATGCCATCATCTGGTGAGTAATTAATCATTCCCTGAACAAAGTGTTCAGATACATATCACACCTCGCCTCCTGTGCATACCAGAGAATTTATTTGCCATTTCAAGCGTGCAATTTCTTTTTGAGAAAGCATTTTCCAAGCAGTTCTACAAGCACCAAAAACTGTGTGAACCACATCAGTATGGTACATGAGCTCAGGATAGACTGCAAGGGCTGTTCCCAAATCTGCCAGTACAGAAGGATTATCTTGAGCCTGGAATAAATAAATGCTGTTTTTCTACCAGCAATTACAACATGGATGCACTATCCTGTCAGGATATTTACCTAAGTCAAGCATCTCTACCAAGCATCTGTCAGCTTTATCTGTGGCTGCATGTGCTCTGCTGTGCCCTGCAGTCCCAGCCTCAGGTGAGGAACAGGGACAGAGCTGAGCTGAGGAACACTAGGGAGCAGAGGATGGATCTGCCATATTCAGGTGCAAGAATAGGGCCCAGAACATGTAGGGAGGAAACAAGAAAAGGTGGAGCAAGGGTTTAGATTCCTACAGACTTAGTGCATGGTGGGTAGGGGAGGGAGTTAGTGTCCTGGGCTGATGGAGTGTGTCCTACAGGAAGGTGAGAACACCCATGGAAGGTGGTAAAAAGGTCCTTTGTAGGTTTATGCTTGTATATAAACGGGTCTTAGTAAGAGGCTTCGCAGGCTGTCCGTGCTGGAGTGGCCTCCTGAGTATTTGACAGATTCTCTCTCTTTCTGGTTTGAAGGCCACATGCCAGCTTGAGTCCTCTGGTGGCTGGGAGTGTGTGTGCCCAAAGGGCTACCAGGGGGATGGTAGAAGATGCTACGGAAATGCTGCAGATGTAAGTAATGTGGTCACTTCCTCTGGGCACAGGACCTGCTGCACAGATCTCACCCTGGATCTTAACCAGAGAGAATAGGAGAGCCTTTATAAACAGTCAGAAAAATATGATGCCCGCCAGTGATCTCTGCAAAGAGTGTTCCAGTGGGAGATGTTTGCCTGGTTCATAAATGATCTGTTGTGTTTAAAAACATGGCTCAGAAAGGGGCGTAAGGGAGCAGAGCACATTTCTGGCTTCAAACAAATTGAAAATTTCAAATTGAAAAGAAATTGAAAACGCCAGTCCCAGAGCCCAGACCTGCAGAAGTGCTAAGCACTCACCTGCCAGCTGAGAGCACCAAGCAGTCAATTCTGAAGTTCTGCCCTGCAGTCTCTCTCAGTGGAAATGATCAGTTTATCATGTTGAAACAAACCATGCTGAACCCCAGGCAGATAAAACCAAAGCAAGTCAATTGGTGAAATAAATATGTATTTAACAATGCAGGAAAAATTAAACTGTCCTCAGACTCAGCTCCTGGCAATAATCTTACATGGCTCTCAGCACTATCTGCCACCCCTGCTTATACCATCATCTATCTCTGTTCTAACTACTGTGGCAAATTAAGGGCTGGGTGATGTGTAAGATGCCGTACAAATATCAGCTAAACCAACATATATTTCAATCAATTTCATATGGAGTTAAGAGAAGAATTAAGTTTAAAATCACAGGAAATTAATGCTTAGCCTGGGGTCAGTACACAGTACTCACCAAGGTCGGGTACACACCCAAGCAATCCATGGCCTGATTTTCAAGAATTGGTAATTCACCATTCCCATTACCAGAAAGCATCAGCATTAAGGAAACATTAATGAGATCGCTTTCCACACACACTGAAAACCTCCTCCTCCATGTCACATTAGCCAGGCCAGACACGGTGGGTTGCACCACAGTCAAGAGCACTTTGGTACAGCTAATTATAGCTTCCAAACTCATTGATCTCTCCTCTTTCTAATCAGGAGCTATCCACTCTGTCAGAAGCAGCTGCTTTTAACCAATGGGTTAATGTAAGTACACTTCTTGCTTCATTTCTGTAGTATGTTCAAGTTTGCAGAAATACATGAGCCTTGAAGAGTTTAGAAATGGGAACCTGACAGCAATATTTCTGTCAGAGAGAGGAAGCTGAAGATCTGGAGAGGCATCAGGGTGCCTTTCCCACCAGTTGTGGAGGGGGTGATCATCTGGCTCCCTATTTCTCCTGAAAAACAACTTCTGAACCCAAATTCAGTGAATAAGGAAGCTCCACAAGCAGCAGAGCAAGTGTTCTCTGAGGCAGGGAGCTACATAAGCCATGACTAGTTTTGCATGAAAGCACACTGCAGCCCAGGCAACCAGCAGCAGGATGTGAGCAGAGACTGAACATGACCCCAGGTGTCTGCCTTCAACTTCTCTCATTCAGTAAAATGACAAGAGGGAAGGGAAGGCAATGCCTTACCCCCCCAATTTTCACACACCCCATGGTAGGAGAATGCAAGTGTATGGCTGGACAGTGTGCTGCTGCCACAGCAAGAGAGCAGAGAAAATCTCAGCCTGTGCAGGCCTGACTGAGGTACAGGACATAGAACCATAGAATGGTTTGAGTAGAAAAGGACCTTTACAGGCCATCTAGTCCAATCTCCCTGCCATAAGCAGGGACATCTTCAACTAGATCAGGTTGCTCAGAGTCCTGCCCAGCCTGACCCTGAGTGTCTCCAGGGATGGGTCATCCACCACCGCCCTGGGCAGCCTCTTCCAGTGTTTCATCACCCTCATTGTAAAGAAAAATTTATTTCTTATATCTAACATAAATCCACCCTTTTTTTGTTTAGAATCATTATTCCTTATTCTTTTGCAAAAGGTCATGCTAAAAAGTTTGCCCTATTTTTCTTACAAGCTCTCTTTAAGTACTGAAAGGCCACAAAAAGTCTCCCTGGAGTCTTCTTTTCTCCAGGTTGGACAACCTCAACGAGGAAAAAGATTAACTTGTTTGGCTCCAGATTATGGAAGAAAACATCAAATTAGGTTTTAAACCCCAAATTTCTGGATACACTGGTTGTCAAAATCTACTTTCTATTTTCACTTGCTGTCATTTATTACTGGAGCAGCAGTAACATTAGAGGTACTACCCCACTGTGATTGGAACTGTATGAACAAAGATCAAAACCAGTTGCTCCCACAAAGAGCTTAAAACCTAACTGCAAGAAGTGTACAGCAAATACATGGTGAAAAAAAAAAGACTGTGATGTGCTGATGAATAGCATCAGAAGCAGAAGTCACAGCACATTAGTTGCTTTAAGGCTTTTCAAAGTCAGATGGCTTGGGGATCATTAAAGTACGTAATTGCAAGGAACACCTCAGGGGGCTTCTTAAGAGAGCTCAATGTGGCTAATTCAAGTTGTCTGCCTGGCCCTGAGCTCAGATTTTGGCGCTGGACACTGTATAGAGAAACTAAAGAATTTAAAGTAATGGACACAATAGGAAATGTTATTCACCTGCTAATCTGCTCTTTAGATAATGAGGGAACAAATCAGATGGAGGATTCTGTAAAATCTATTGAAACAGAGATGTGGAAATTTCTACTACACTTCAGAGAAATGCTATCACTTAAAATAAACATTGGTAACTACAAACATGAGCAAAATAGGGAGGCATATCCATCTGTGGGTTTTTAACTTTGTCCTTGAGCAGGAATGTGATGTTTACCACTTTTCATAACCAAATATTTTTCTTACTGGTCAGGAAGGATGAGAAGGGGAAGTTTGTTGCTCTTTCTATATTTAAATATTTGGAAGGTGATAGGGATGATGGCTAGAAAGAAAGATGATCTTAACAGAGACAAAATTCCCAGCTATTTAAGGGAGCTGATTCCCCTCTTGACTTAAAACCCAATATGGGTAATGAAGGACTATCCAAAACAAGTCAGCTTCCAGGCAGCATACCAGCTGCAAGAAGGTAGAATCCAAGCTCATATTGCTCCCTCAAGTTTTGCAGTATCAAAAATGGCAAGCTGTGGAGCCTGTGAAAAGCTTGGAGAACCCCATCTTCAGCAAGATCACAAGTAAATATTTAACTTCCCACTAAAAAAAAAAAAATCTGCACAACTGGAAAAATCCTCTCCAGTGGAAACTCTTTCCATCCTTAAGGCAGATAAAAACATGGAAGATGAGTTAATTCATGCATGCTACAGATCTCACAATCCCCATCTAATATCAGAGCTGTCAGCAGCAAGCTCCACTGCAGTGCTAGTGGGCACAGATAACTCTTGGACATCTTGAAAAAAAGTCCCAGCCATGTTAGATAATAGTCTTCTTCCAAATGTGTCACATTGTGTCATGGGAGTTTCTTATATAATGGTTCTTAGTCCTCCCATCTGTTAAACAGCACAGAGTGGTCTGTAAGAGCAAGTTACTTGAATTCATCAGTAACCACTAGCATTTATCACCCTTTTATTTTTTTTTACATTCAAGTCCATAATAAAAAACCTATGAGACAGGCTAACTTTTATGGGGGTCAAGTTATGTGTGTCATAATAAAAAACAATTCTGAACTGAACATTATTTCTACCCTTTAAATGCTGGCAATCTATTCTGTAAAAAATCTACCATTTTTGTACGGCTCTAAGCTGTTGTTCAAGTCATTGCTCAGTATAATGGCTTTTTCCTTTCCAGGCAGGTCACAAAGCACGTCACATACTCCACCTTGCTTAAAATGCCACCAGCTACTATTTATAGACCATCCTTGGAATGAATTATTTTATGCTCTTTACTTTCATGCAGGAGGCCAAGATAAAATCAGTGTTGTCCACCACCTCAAACCTAACTGTCCTTGTGCCTTCTCTGCAAGCAATTGAAAATATGGATGAAGATGAGAAAGCCTTTTGGATGTCAAAAAACAACATTCCAACTCTCCTTAAGTACGTTAATGCTTTGGGGGTTTGGCTTTTTAAATTAACTGGGTTTTATGTTAAACAAGCCTTTAGTTTGAAGCCACTAGAGCAAGACAGGTATTTTGATTTTAAAGGAAGGGCAGAGGATTGCCCTTCTACTTCCAGTGGCATAAATCTCTGTAGCAAGGCCTCTGGGAAGAAAAGGCATTATTTATATTATGTCAAAAATGTTTAAAGGTTGAACTAAGATCAAAACACGGCTGAACAAGGTGTTGCAGAAGCAATTCCTGCTTAAAACCACAGTTTTAGACACACTAAGCATGTTTATCTGAAATAAGAGAAAGAAAAAAGAAAGAGAAAATACAAAACATTCAAATCCAGTTAATTTCCTTTAGGTATCATGTACTGACAGGAGCTTACAGCTTTGCTGATTTCCAGAATTTATCGTCCTCTGACATGCTGCCAACATCGCTACAGAGCAAATTCCTACACTTGTCTAAAGAAAATGGGGTGAGATGACCTGCAAACCACTGTGATATCATACACCAAACCCTGACCATCACTGCCACTGACTTTCTTGTATTATAAAACCACACAGAAATTATGCATTTTTTTTAAATACATGTAATAAAATTAAAGGCATAGTTCAATTATATTGGGTGCTCTGGGAGGAACATTAGCTTGTTTTTCTCCACCATTTTACATCACCAAAATTTGCCCACAATATTATTTATTTCTAATGTCCCGGTAGCTGCTGCAAACACTGGACAGTCTTTGTCTGGAGCAGCCTATGTGAGCTAAATTAATACACAGAGCATCAGGGAAACCAAATAACTTAGTTTAGGGAACTCGGAAGGTAGGAGGAAGCAGTGATAACACACGTCTCCACATATGCAACTTGATAGTCCTAAGCCACCTGAAGGTATTTTTACTTGTAAGTAACAAGTTACAGCCCTTCCCCTTTAGCCTTTTTATTAGGTCAATCCCATGTTCTGAGGAGGATTTCCTGGAAATCTACAAGTCACATTTAAGCACTTCATCCCCATTAAGGGAGAGGGAAGTTCCCCCCACCTCCATGCTCCATAGGAACAGTTATGAGCAGGGTCTTTCAAAGCTGCACAGAACCGGGAGGGTGTGAATGAGCTCAGAGCTCAGCCTACTCTGTGCTGCAGGCAAGAGCACCTAACCCCAGCTCACCACTCCAGTGCAAGCAAGCCCAGGGCTTTGCCAGTCTGCACACAGGGAACAGCAGAGTCCCCAGTCCTGAAGTCCCCTCCCCTGTGCATGATTCCCTGAGGGTAACCCAGCCTCTGGTGTGAATTGGTCTGAGTGGTGCCGTGGTGCAGCTGTAGGCAAGCATTTGGGAAGGTGTGGAAATCCACCGTGGGAGCTGCAGGGAAAACACCAGCCCAGCAATGTGTGCACAAACCCTCTCTCCTCTCTCTCTTCCAGAACCTGACCCTCGAGGGCGCTCACTTTGTGGCCAGTGACATTGCATCCACAAACGGGGTCATTCACGTTATCGATAAGGTATACAACATCCTGATAAGGATTTGCTCCTCTGCACCACAAGCAGTGCACAACTATTAACCTCCTGTGGAAAAAACTGTGCACAGAACAGCATTTTGTCCTGCATCTGATCCTTGCAGGTGATGTGGGATATCTGCTCCTTTGCAGGTCCTGACCCCGCTCCGCAGCGCTGTCATGCCAAGGCTGCTGGCCCGCCTGGAGCAAATGCCCGACTACTCCATTTTCAGGGGCTACATTGTTGTAAGCTTTCACATCATTTTAACAATCTTTTCAGCACAGAGGAAGCTGTCTGCTTTGTTTGAATTTCAGACTGGTATCAGACTATCAGTGGTCGTTCTGATTTTTTTAATGTGTTTCACAACAGCAATACGGCCTGGCTAACGAAATAGAAGCGGCAGACACATACACAGTCTTTGCCCCGAGTAATGATGCCATAGAAAGTTACCTAAAGGATAAGAAATCTGCTACTCTGGTATGTATTACACTCAAGGCTTGTCCTAACAGCTCAGTATTTCATCTTTGTTTCAAGTGGATGGGTTACGAGGACACAGATACAGGAAGAGATTTGTTTCCCAGAAATCCAGTAAGATAGGTTTTGTCTGTAACACCAGAAAAGGTGAAATGGGATGGATCTACTTATATTTTCCTGACTTGCTGGAAGAGCCTAGCTATTTGTTCTGTGTTTGGGCCTTCTCTAGATTAAAAACACAGTGATAATTTCCAAGACATCCCGTCAGTAGACTTTTTTGGTGTGGGATTTTGAGAGAGGTTTTTATTATGTAAAGAAATCAGTGCAGGAGTGACCAGAAAAAAAACACTGGAATTAGTTTTTTTAGGTGAACAAACTCCAGTCCCCTGACATCACTAATACCCCATCATTAATAATGCTACAAAATATTCTGACCCTTTCTTAAAACTATCCAGATGCTGGCCTTGTCACTCCTGCAGGAATGCTGCAGCAACCTTCTCTCTCCAGCATTTGTACCCTGACATATTCACAAGTTCAAACCACCTTCTCAGCCTTGTTGGTTTCCTCACAAGATAAGCTATCCTTTTTCTGTATCATCCCAGCAGCTTTCTTCATATTTTCTCCAATTTGAAACAGCTTTATAGATTGCACATATCAAGAGCCACACAAATTGCAGAGGAAGCTTCACCCATGATTGCCCAATGGCTTTAATTCTTCCCTGTATCTTCCAGAAATATTTACCCTGCCACATTCTATCCCTACTTGCATAGTCTCCATTTACAGCCATGAAGCTGAGGAGCACAGGGTTCAAATTACTCATCCCAAATCATTTACCAAAAACAGCAGACCCATGGCAAAAGTCCCACGTTCACAAGTGATCAAGCTCCATCTGCTCAAATGGCTTTTGAACACTGTTTTAGTTGTTTCTTGACACAACATTGTCATTTCCACATCATACAAGAAGAATTTATAACAAACTTTGAGAGACACATAGGACATCAATCCCAGAAGATATGGAGTACACCCACACAAAGACAAATTGTTTTCATTTCCACTACTCACCAAATTTTCTTCAGTCTTTCTTCCATCCTCCCCACCTTGCCTGATGTGGCAATCTGAGAAAAAAAAATCAAAAAACAACCATAAGGTTAAGTCTGCCTGAGGCTTAACCTCTTTGTGAAACACTTGGGAGAACTCTGCTGCAGAGAGAGGAGTTTGGCACAGGGAGAAGATCCCATTTCTTGGCCCTGATGAGGCAAGATGTCCTAACTCTTCTGGTGATTAAAGACAGAAATCAAGAGCGTTAGCTTTTTGTACAATTCATCAAAGTTGGGAGATTAAATAGGGCTGGACACTGATGGAGATTAGCTCTATCTTAATTCCCACTTTCTCATCTGCAAATATTTCTCTGCCAAATCTGTGGAACAAGGCCAGCCCTAAGAGGTGTTAAGGCCACCCTTTCACTCTGTGGGCACAGCCAGGCAACATCACAAACCTCACATCCTGGAGCTGCTTCATGCTTTCATATGCTTCTGAAGGAGCAGAGCAGGAGCAGCATGGACATTCAGAACAAGGGGACAGTGAGCAACAGGTTTCCCACAAGCACCTTTTATTGCAAAGACAAAGTTGCAGCAGCCATGTCTGTTGGCTAAGCAGCTCCTAAACTCTCCAAATGCCCCAGCTTCTCTCACATTGGTCAACCTCTCACCAACACATCCTGCTTCTACTTCCTCCTCCTAGTCAGGGAGAGCTCTGGGAGTCCTCTGCTTCAGAACAAGATGCAGAAGCCTTGGGAAACCCACACAAAATTTTGATTTATAGAGAGTAACTTCATCATTTTTCAATGAAATATGAATAACTCTACCAACCAGTCATAGAAAACATTTCAATTAAAGGCAATTAAAAGCAGTCTTTGTTGACTACTTAAGATGCCCTTAAAGATTATACATAGAGAGAGATGTAAAAATATAGATAGATAGAAAAATTACTCTAGACATTCACCACAGTTTATTCCCCTATAGGTTATTCAGGGATTTCCAAAGGAATAAAGAATAAGTGTGGAAAGATTATAAAAACACACGTGAATATGCAACCCTTCATGTCAAATGAACCCATGAAGTTCAGAGTCCTAAAAAGTCCTCTGACTTTTCCCTGAATTCAGCAGCCAGCCCTATGCACAGAAACACACTGCAGGCTCAAGCACACCTTGGTCCTCCCAGTTCAATAGCCTTTCACCCTCCACGGTCAATAACATTTTCATTGTGGCAAGAATGCATGCTCTCTACAGGAGGCAATATGACACAACCTGCCTACTGGAGAAGTTTCTCTTTAAATTCAGGCAATCTATGTTTGGCTTAAACCCTCTGGAAAATGCTGTCCCTAGGAAGTTTTCATTCTTTATTACATAACCCTGAATGTAATTGTGTGTTGGCAGGATGAAGGCCAAACCCGCTATCATGTTGTGCTGGATGAGAAGCTCCTGAGGAACGACCTGCACAATGGCATGCACAGGGAGACCATGCTAGGGTTCTCCTACCAGGTTGGGTTCTTCCTCCACAACAGCCAGGTACTGCTGCCTGCACTTGCTAGGAAAAACAGGTTTCCTGCTTTTTACAAATCCAGCTTCAGCTTTAAACTGACATGGAGTCAAAAGGAACTGTGTGTCCCTCATTAGCTTCTGTGACTCAACAGCACAAAAGTTGTCACTGAAACGCAAGGCCTGTCTCAGACCTGCTCAATTCAAAGTCACCCTTGAAGGTATCTTTGACTGAATTTGATTTCAGTTGTGCTACTCATATTTAGAATTGAATTTTAGGTATCTGTCTCTAGCAACTACAAGCCTGAATTCCAGAGCAGTCATTAATCTGACTTCCAAGGGCTATTAGAAACCTGCCCTCAATTATAAAACATTAATTCTATTTTCTGTGATTCACTCCACTTTCAATCCCAAGAGCTCAAAGCACTGGGCAGCAAATGTGAATTGCCTTTCAATACCACTCATGGAAAATCAGGCACAGCAGGATTAAGAGACAGGGCCGGGAAGGGAATTTGGTTCTCCTCTGTCCCAGAACTCTCTCTGGGCATAGGCAAAGGAAGACAGAAAGCTTCTGTCTCACAGAGTTTCAGCCCTGCTCTTTGCTCTGCCCATGGCTGAGCCTTGAAAAAGCACCTCCAGTGGGGCTGCTCCTGGTGAGGGCACGATGAGATGATGAAAGTCCTCCTTGACAGAGCAGCTGCTGAGAGGGTTTCCTTGAAGCCCCACATCCTCCAGACACGGCAAACCCACCTTTTGGCATGCCTTAGGCTCCTTCTTCATAGCTTTACACCCCTTGGAAAAAATTGCTCTGTCAAATCTTAAGCTGTTGCTAAGAAATTTCAACAGGCTGCAAGTCATCCCATGCCCTCCAGTGCAGTGAAGCAGTTAAATGCAGCAGCTGGAATATGAACAAGTGCCTGATGCTAACTACCTTTGCTGGTTTTCCTTAAGTGATCCCTGTGCATTTCTCTCTTTCTTCCACCTCCTACTGCTCAGGTTACCACAGAGCCATGGAACACCTCTGCTGCTCTCTAATTGATTGCATGTCTTTTGCAGCTATACGTAAACGATGCTCCTATAAGCTATGCAAACGTTGCCACGGACAAAGGAATTATTCATGGTCTTGGAAAGGTCCTGGAAATCCAAAAGAACAGATGTGATATCAATAATACCGTGATCATTGTAAGTGGTCCTGTTCATATAGAAGCTTAAAGCCCTCAGAGGGACCTATAGCCAAACAAAGCTCAAATGTATAGGATATGTGATACTACTTCCCAGCAAGGAATGCACACATTTTCCACAAAGGATATTCCTACCAGAGTTTTAGCATCTCCTAAGACAACCTTGGTCCTGAAATCAGTGTCTGACAGCCTGGATAAAATACAATCACAGTAGCTCAGGAATAAGAAATTCCCGAACTCTAATATTCAGATAATATTAGTAATGCATTATTCTAATACATCTTTGTAACCAGACCACTTGTTTATAAGGTGGGAAGCACCATTTTAGAAGAGCAAATAAAAATCTTTCCTTCTTCCCCTTGGGGGAAGGATGTCTCCACAAAGCTGCTCGTAAGGATATTCTTCCTTGCTGAGCAGGACAGGTTCCCTCACCCTCTTTGCCAAAGGGGTTATCCTCATAATGCACCTTAAGGACTAGATTTATAAATATGGCTGGAAATAATTCCTTTTCTATGAAACAACCTGCCTGCAGCTCTGTGCAGTCTGTTAACTACCTCCCATTTTTGTTGCTAAAGGAGAAGTGCAGAATTTGTTCACAACCATCAAGCTGTCCCCCAGGAACAAAAGAAATAGTAAGTATTTTTTCATTAATGCTAGGGTTGTTTCATTTTGTTTTTTTTTTATATCAGAACTGACTATACATGCATTCAATCCTATTTTTAATATAACTGCCTGAATTTCAATAAAAGATGTAGTATTTACCTCAGTCTGCTACATACATTTCTTATAGTCAAGAGACTCAATCCACCCTAAGATCAGAGATTTGTTTTTTAAAAATCTGCCTGAGATCAAGGTAGCAGAAAGGCAACTTAAAGATAATTTTATCTTTCAAAGCCAATTTCTCATATGCACTGGGACAACTAAGACTCCTCAAACTGCAAAGTTAACCTCTACCATGCAGAATTAGGGGAGTTAAATGTGGTCTGGATTATGCCTACTCCAGAAGGAATTACAAACCAGTTTTGAGCCCTTCAAAACAGAGATGTACAAAAGGGCAAACTCAATCCCTCCCCAGCAATATGCTGTAAGCTATGATCACAAGAAGACTTGGACATTAGAGAGACTTTGGATGCCCAGGTCCAACACATGAGAACTGCAGATATTTAGAGTTTCTTGATGTCTATCTTATCTGTGAAAGCCTCTCCATTGGGATTACATAAATACATTTTCCTTTTTTTTTAATTAATTATGCCAGGAACGGTATTCCAAAGCAGATCAAGTCCCATCCACCTCGTGAAAGTACTTGACTGGCAAAACCAAATTTAACTCCTCATGGGTGAAACTCAAACTCATTAACATTTCCTTCACAATGAACAGCTGGATGGATTCTTATCTCAATTTCTTCACAAGTGTATACTGAGATCAAAAGCTTACTTCAGCAAACAATCTTTCCCCAATTATGTTCAGACCTATACATGAAGACAATTTTTCAACAGCTGTTTTTGCACAACTTCATAACTCAGTTTTCCAAGAGGAATTAGAGAGATCGGAAAACATGAAAAATGAAAAAATAAGTTTGTAAAACTTCTGAATAGAATCTGCTCAGTTCTGAGCAAATGCAATTTTAGATATCTTTAAAACACCACAAAACACTGAGTTAAACTGATCATATGTTCACTAGAAATTATTTAGCTAATACATTTTTATTTCTAAAAGTATTTCCTTAATTTTAATTGTGAATGTGTGAGTCAGTGCACAGTATGCATAAAGTTAATGTCCTATTTTTTAACACATTTGAAAGTAGCTGATCAATATTATTCAGAAGTGCATCTGTTTCTCCAATATTTGCTCAGGCAGGGGAGAAGAAGTACTGTGTCCTCACAGAAAACTACATGAGACTGTACACCATCCAGATCGGGTGCAAGCCCAAGTGTGCTAAAACCATCATTGTGAGTTCACTGCTTCTGTTTTGGTAAAAACCAGGAACCCCCTTCCCTGAGCTTCATCCTCCTCATAATTCCCACTGAGCACACACAGCATGTCAAGGCAGTTCCTGACATGTATGTTTATTTGCCTTTATTCTGGACACTGCAAAGATTGAAAGGTAGGATTGATAGTTGCAGCACGGAAGGTCCACATGGTGCAGAGGGAGCACAGGTTTGGGAAGGGTAACCCTATGCTTGTCCCTGGCAATCTCCACCTCTCTCCGAAGTGGTGAAGGGCACCTGGGTCCCACCAAGGACTCGGGGTGGCAGCCTGTGTCCTGGCACATTGAGGATTGTGGTCACAGACCAGCAGAGCTGATGTGCTGCTAAAAGTCATAGAATCAAAGACTAGTTTGGGTTGGAAGGGATCTTAAAAGATCATCCAGTTCCAACCACCCTGCCATGGGCAGAAACTTCCTCCCCTTGACCAGATTGCTCACAGCCCCCTGTAACCTTGCCCTGGACTTCCAGGCATGGGGCCACCCATAACTTCCCTGGGAAACCTCTTCCAATGCCTCACCACAGCAAAGCATTTCTTCCTACTATCCAATATAAACACACCCTCTTTCAGTGTGAAGCCATTTCCCATTTTCCTATCACCAAAAGCCCTTGTAGAAACCCAGCTCTCTCATTCACCCCGATTGCCACCCCAGCCTCAGCACAGCATTTCTGGGTTTGCAGACCAGGGAGTGCTGCGCGGGTTTCTTCAGCCAGCAGTGCCAGCCGTGCCCAGGAAAGGCCGGGAACGCCTGCTTTGGGAACGGCGTGTGCCTGGATGGCATCAACGGCACCGGCACCTGCCAGTGCGAGGAGGGCTTTGCGGGCACGGCCTGCGAGCGCTGCAGCGACGGCAAATACGGCCGCAACTGTGACCAAGGTACTGAGCACCCCCAAACCATACCACAGCTTTGTGACCCTCCTCAGGGGTCCAAACCTTCCCCTTTTATCTTCTAACCGTGTTCAGCCTAGATTCTAGAAAGGTAAAGCCTTCCCAGGGTAATAGGCCAGTCTTAAAAATACCATTAACCGCTTTTCTTTCCCCATTACGGTGTTTTCTCTCTAATCCCTAGGCTGGAGATAGTGTCGTCTACTCTGGCACACCACAGGCTTAGGAAAGAATTCAGCAAGCACAATCCTCTTTAGCACTGCTATGTTTCACCAATTCTTTCCCATTAAAATACAGTTTCACACCCTGCATTTGGGAATAGAGGAAAGATAAGCATAGTCTGAATTTAGAGTTGTTGTGTAATTAGAAACTAAAAGGCACAAGAGAACATCTCTCTTCAAACAGCCTAGAGCAGAAGGTGCCATCAGCAGGTGATGTCTGGGCCACCCCTGCTGTCCTTCCTGCACACACTGGCAGGGACAGTAGCTTCCCCCATCTCTCCCACAGTGTGCACTTGTGTCCATGGGAAATGCAGCAGCGGGGTCGACGGGGATGGCTCCTGTGAATGTGACATTGGCTGGAGAGGAGTGACATGTGAGACTGGTGAGTGTCCTGTCTTTTTTTTTTTCTGAGGTAAAAAGTGAGCATTTCACAAAATGACAGAACTACAGCCACGATCAAATCCCAGTGCAGCTTCCCATACACTTTGAAATATGGATCATGCTCCTGAGCTACAGCACTTAATTACTGTATTATTAGAGAGCCAGTTGAGACACTGCTCATGATACTGAAATGCTTACTTAGCTAATTCTCTACCTGTGTCACCCTCTATCTGTCCCAAAAGAATACCCCATTTATTAAAGCTATATGTTTTCCAGAGCAGGACTACCCAGCACATTTTGACCCTCAGATCAAAAGACTCTCAAAATGCTTCAAAAAGTTGATTTAGCTATACAACGCCAGATACTAAATTATGTTCTTGTTAATGTGATAAAAAGTAATTAGAACATAAATCATTTTGTGCTGGATTAATACCCCTCTCATATCCAATCAAATTATATTCTATTTAGACATAATTAAAATGTATTCAGTAACAATTTCAAAACTGTAGCTATAATAGTATGAAAATTTTTAAAGTTACAGGCGTGTTTATAATAGCACTCAAGATCAGTTTCAAATTATTCCAGGGAAAAAAATGAGTAATAAGTAGAGTTTTGTAAGAGGGTTGCTATAGTTGCTATGTCTGAGAAAAACTTCAGCTCCTTTAGAAAACCTATCCTTACATAATTCTAATGTTATACAAGATTCACCAGACTATATACAGAAAAATGACCACAGGTGAAATGTTTTCCTGACCATATGACAGAGCTCTTCCTTGCAAGTGAATTTAAGTGGTGTCCACTGATCTATACAGACTCTACAGGTGGAGCCCCTATAGAGACTGAGAGCACAGCTGTCTGGCAGAGAACTCAGACTCCAGCTTCACACAGTGGGAACAAAAGATTCTGAATGTAGAAAGATGTTGGCCCAAAAGGTCCTGATCCCTACTCCTTTTTTTTTTCCCCACTTGCAGAAATCAAAGATGACGCATGTAATGCCTCGTGCCACACCAGCGCTAAGTATGTATGAAAAGTACTTATTTAGAGGAGGGGGAGAGAAAGGGGATCTCTTGCAAGGCAAGACTCAAGTCCACCATGCTCATGACTTCTCAGCAGCATATCTCACAGAGACAAGGGGCAATGTAAATCTAATGTATATGGTGATGAGTCCAAAAAGTTCAAATCTCTCCTCTTCACATCCAAATACACAAACAACAACAACACCAACAAAATGCTCTCACCAGTCCAGCACCAACATTGGGACACTAACTAGTTTTCAGAGGAGCAAGTGAGCCCCACTGAGCCATTTACTGAAATGCATCTGTCCCCTCACCACTGACCAGGTAGCAAGATTTACACTAGTCAAGACATGTCAGAAAAAACAAGGAAAGGTGGCTGCAAAGGCTGCTCATTTTCAGCCACAGTTCTTCTGTAGGAGCTGAGAAACAAAGCCCCTGTTTCCCAGATGTAGGTTGTTCTCTCCCATGTGTTTGTGACCTTCAGTGCACAGTAGTAATATTTTACCAGGTTTTTGGCAAAACTACAGTCTCAGATTTGCACATGGGGACCCCACATATTCTGGAATCAAGCCTATGCTTCTGACAGAAGCAGGGTATTCTTGTGCATTTTTCATCCACTGACATACATCTGTAGGTGTGAGGATAGGTGCAGGCACGGCAGGAGTAGGGGGCAATGATGAATTGTGCTGGCTGCATCCCTCCATAAATTGGATGTATACAAGCTAAAAATTGGGCACAGCTTTGTGGGTGAGTAGACGTGCACATTCTGGAACTCTGCACAAAAAAAAATAGAGTACTCAAAGACCAAAGCATGGAATTCTAATACCTAAAATAATGCATCCAAAACACATTTGAAAAGCTTGGTCCAACTAGATCCATTTTTGTTGTTTTAGCTACCTCTTACTGTATGGTTAAATGCCTTGTTATTTCTATGCAACATTGCCTTCAGAAACACTCACAAAAACAAGGGCTGTACAAAAGACCTGACCAATTTTTTTTCCCTGTCTTTTAAATGATGCCTCTCTCCTTTCATTTCATTAGCTGCCTTCTCCTATCAAATGGCACTGCCTATTGCAAGTGTGCAGCTGGGTTTGAGGGGAACGGGACATTCTGCACAGGCAAGTGAACTTTGTTTCTTTCCTTTTGAAAATTAAAAAAAAAAAAAAAGAAACCAAAGAAGAATGCTTAAAGTACTCTCTGGTCACAGTAGAATTGGTGAGAGATGAGCACTTCCCTATGCACCAGTTAAAAAACAGGAATTGTTGCCAGTTCCCTCAAAACAAATAGCAGCCCAACAGGTGCGGATTCATAGCAAACAAAGGGCTCCAAATCTCCAAGTTGGGAGGCATTGTGTGGAGGGAGAGTGGAGAAAATGGAACATGCTGTGCACAACCCCAGCCCCATTGTTTGCAGAGTAATGAAACCTGGTTTGTGACTTTTACTCCCTTTCCCGACAAAGCCCAGCAAAGAAAGGCCAATTCAGGGTACAATAACACTTCCAGCTATTGGAAGCCGTGTAGCTCTACCATTTCCTCAGCTTTCTAAACTTGCTCAGATTTCTGGTGTGGTAAAATACATTTGTTTAGACTAGAGAGATTTAAGAGACCCTCAGAAAGGGATAATAGCAGCTTATGCTAGATGTTCCTCCAAAAATCTGGGTTATCCAAAACAGACTGCTTCCAGTTACAACAATCGTAACTAATTATAATTTTTCTTAATTCTTAACTGATTAAAATATTAATGTTTTTAGAACAGAAGCCCATTTATCCACTTACAATGGCTGGCAGGGTCCTAATCGCAGATTTTGCCACTCTTACTCGGCCTGTTTTCATTTTATCTTCTTGGCACAACACAGGCAATTCCATTTTGATCTGCTGGGGGGCAATTCCCCATGTGCAGGAAGAGCTGGGTGACACAGGTCACCCATAGTGACCCTGCATTCACCCTTGCTCCCACATACAGGATTCCCAGGCAAAACTAGTTGCAGAAAAAATCAATTTCCCAGTCTGAAATTGCTGAAACAGCAATTTAGGGTCATTTTAAGCAAAAATTAAAGCAATTTTCAGGCTGATTTGGGTCACGCTGAAGATCAGACATGGCTCACTCCCTGCTCTCAAGTTGTGAGCATCCAGCTCATCCAGAGTTGGAGAAACAGTATGAGTATCCATCTGAACAAGAACCAGGACTTTCTGTCACAGGAGGGCTAGGGGGTATTATACTCTAGACCTCCTGCAAGAGAAGTTATATGATCTGTGTGCAGAAAATGTCAGTCTCAGGGAACACTTAAATGGCTATTTAAACTAGAGATGAGCACAAACATCCCTTTTTTGGTGGTTTGTTGAAATGGGTTGAATTGGAACACAGATAGTTACTGGAAGTCAGTCCTGGATGAATTCTAACATTCCAGACTAGAAACATCATTTCAGCTTTCCCTCTTGAAACAATAATAGGTATTAAATAACTAGCACTAATGAAGCCTGTGGCCTCCTAATTCAGAAAGACTCTGTGTTCAGAAAATGTTAGTGAAACCCTTTAAAAGATGGAGACAGATTACCATGAGAAGCAAGAAGCCAGTCCAGACATTGGTTCAATCTCTGCTGGTGTCCCTGTTCAGCTATTGATGCTTGTGAGAGCAGCAACGGGGGCTGTTCCTCCAAGGCAGAGTGCAGGAGAACAACACCGGGAAACAGAGCCTGCGTCTGCCGTGCCGGCTACACCGGAGACGGGATCGTCTGCATTGGTAAGCACGTGCCCTGCCTCGTGGATCACACACAGGAAAATCACAGCAGCAAGGTTTCCTGTAGGGGGATGATCCTCCTTCCACTCTGACCCAGAAGTGCAGCTTGTTGATACTATATCCCCTGATGCCAAAGGCATCTTTTTCTGCCACGTGGCTGGTACTGCTTGGCAAACCATGCACCTGCAACAGCATGGTGTGGCACCAAATCTTCTCAAACATCTACCTCCAGCAAGGATAACTCCATCTCCAGCAGCTTGATACACACAAACACCCTCCTCTGACCATCACAGGCAAAGACTTTTAGACACTGTACCACACCTCCCCAGGTTTGGTTTCAGAAATGCTGCTGGCAGGGCTTTAGCCTCCACCAACACAACTGAAGACCTAGACTGACATACTAAGTAACTGAGGGAATTAATTTTGTCATAAATCTGCGTTCCTGGTATGCTTTACTTAAAATTCATTCTCCTTGGGGTTTCAGAATTACTCTGTCTTTATTACACTGTTTCTGTTTTATAAAGAAATCAACCCTTGTCTGGTGAACAATGGTGGATGTGATAGAAATGCAGAATGCACGCAGACTGGACCCGATCAAGTGAGTACTTTGCCAGTGAAGAATAATAGGCCTAGTCAAGTGTTTATTGTTGGGTAACGAAAGATTTCCCCACATCAATTTTGTTTTTAAGTAGAAAAATGAATTTCACAACAATTCTGAAAAGTATATGCTTTCCTCAAAAAGGCATTTGAGGAGGAGTGCAGACAAACATGACAAAAATCTGTCTCAGTGAAAGAAATCCAAAACTGCAGAGGAAAACAGTGTTTTTCCATTTCAAGTGGTTGTTTTTCTCCTTCAGGAGGTTTTGATATGGAAAGCTCTAAGTTTGAAAGTGTTGTTAGACGATGTTTCTTTTATTGTTATAGAAACTGTCCATGGAAAAAATTCCATTTTAGACTAGCCCTTCTCCCTGCACCGTTCAAACGTATCCACAAGGAAACAAAATGGCCTAAACCACAGCTCTTGCATAGGGGTTACAACATTGCAGCAACCACTTGCTCCTCTGCTGATCTCAAGATCTCTAGAAGTAGTAGCTACAACCTGTTTGTTTATTCTTCCTACCTGTGAGAATGTAATTAACATCAGAGTAACAACAACCTTCACGACAAAACCCCAGCACTGCAAAGGCAAATTTATAGGACAGAAATGCATCTGCTTTCTCTAGGGCTCTCACACATCCAGGAGGCACATAAGCACTGCTATTAGACTACCTCCCAGTTTTATTTCTGCTGCAGAAATCTCACTGAATTTTCAAATTCCTACATATTAAATGTAAACTCTAATTTCAAATCCATTAAGCAGTGAGTTGGAGAATCTAATTCATTTCTTTGAAATTATTTCTCATCTTCATGATAACTGCAAAAGCAAAATAAAGTAACCAGGACAAAGTGTCAGGTGCATTTCCACTACATGGGAAGTTGCCAGTAACACACAATTCCAGGTGTGTTTTGAAGGTACTTTTCATCCTTTAAAAAAAACAGGGAAAGGAAAGGGATGAGAAGGGAATATCAACTTATGCAAAAATCATGAGGGAAACAAATTAGGAATTTAGGTTGTTTTGTCAGCATGACAATAATGTGCAGATGTCGGAGGGATCATTTCAAATGAACAGGACAGCAGAGAGGAGACCAGGGATGGATAGGCAGGGAAAAGGCAGATAGAGCCTAATGAAAATTATTACTTCTCAGTCTCAGTCTATGGTTACTCATACTGGCCAAGAAACTGCTCTGTGAGACATAATGTACTTTTAGCTTAATAAACTGCACATCAGATCACAAAGAAGCTATCTGGAAAAAAGTAAACTATATACTTGTGTGCTGAAAAAAATTCAAGTATTCTTCAATGTATGCATGTTTTCTGATTTTGCTTTGTAGGCAGTATGTAATTGCCTGAAGGGATATTCTGGAGATGGCAAAACCTGCACATATATCAGTCTGTGTTCACAAGTGAGTATCCATTTAAGGAGACAATTTCATGTCTTGTTATAATCATTACACTTCTGGGGGCTGTATGCATTCTAAACTGAGTTAGGTGTGCTAAGAATCAATTTATGTTAACTTGGCTAATCTTTAAATATTCTTGATTCAGTACATGCTTTAGTGCTGTCACTATGAGAGAAACTCAATATGCAGGAAGGGCTTTTCCTCACCCACAGCCTGGACATAACAAAAGTGAGGGCCTGGACTCATCATTGAGTCTTAAATAACTCACTTCAAATCCAATCCAGAGAAACAGACCCTGGTCTGTAGTGCTAAAACCTAAGTCAGCAAATTCTTTGTCATACAGAGTTCCTATAAAAAACCAACAAAACATTTCCTTCCAAAACACCCGACCCAGGACATCCCATGGCACTACCCATTCTGTCCCTCACTTGTCACTGCAGGCTGAGAATTAGCCACATTTGTTCAGCACAAGCTGGCTCACACACTGCAAGCCACATATTGGCAATGTGTGGTTCTCTGCACCAGCTGTACTACTCTGCCTCTTGGCAAGCTGCAGCAAGGGCATATCCACTCTCCCACGTACATTAATCCTCTGTGCTCTGAGCACAGTAACAATAATTCTCACCCTCCCAGCCTGGCCTCTCAACTGGCTTTCTCTGACCTTGAAACATTGCAGAGATGAAAGAGCAAGGGCAAAAACAGAAGCTGGAGAAAGGGGAGTTTAAAGTTATGAGCCACTGCTCCCTGTGATTTTGTATTCTCTTGCTTTTTCCTATGCTGTGTTCCAGTAGCTCTGCTCTACTTGGCTAATTATGCCAGTCTAATTATGTATTAAAAAGTAAAGATCATCTTGAGGAGCATCAATGTCATACCAGAGGCTAACCTGTCTCCACAATGACCAAACCTCTGTGCAGCAAAGCTTCACAGGTAGCCAAGGCTGCCAAATCTGCCTAAGCCAAGCCAAATCCACAGCAAATCCACCCAAACCCAGTGCTTAAAGCCAGGCATCCCTCTGATCTGTCAAGTCAGGCCCCACTGGTAGCTCCCAAAGGAGCTTCTGCTCCCTCTCATTGCCCATGGGAAGGGATCACTGAGATGATTAACAACAGAAAGGACATCATGGAACAAGTACAAAAAGAGCAAACAAGAAAGCTTCTAAATTTTTCCCAATTTGATTTCAAGCCCCGGATAAAAACTTATTTGCAAGCCAAGGTGGTAACAGGGGAGCACCTACTTGTGACTGAGCAGAGCTCTGAGCCCCAACATGCTGCTCCTGAGTGAGGAACATCTTGGTTTAGTACAGGGAGCTTTCTGGAGGCAGGCAGCTGGGTGAGATGCATCCACTGCTCCAAGCCCAAAGCTGGACTCAGGTGCAGACAGGAGAGGTTTTAGAGACAAGGACGAGGCAAGTCCCTGTTACAGCTGACCTGGGCCATCAGACAGTCCTGTGCTAATGCTCCTCCATAAATTCAGGCTCCTGGCACCATCCCAGTGATTTACAGTGTGTAAAGAGTTCCCCTTAAAGTAAGTCAGCACTGCATTGGCAGAGAAGCTTAGACTCATCCCTAAGGTGCAGAGTGAGACTTGCATGCAAATATTTTGCATCCTTACAGCATCATGAAGCAAATATATAAGGAGTGAATCAAACCTACACCCTCTGCATAAAAGGAGACTTATTTTTTATAAACCCTAAGTGTTCTTTAGTGTTTGGAAGAAAATATATGCCATCAGATGTTCCACCAAGATGTGGTTTCAAAAAGATCTTGTGATTAAACCTTTCTAATTTATATAAATTGGGGGTGCGGGGGAGAAATGATGAATTGGAATTGCTTTATACACCTGACAATGAAGGAATTATATCTTTTAAACATTGCTCTTACAAGAATAATGGAGGTTGCAGTGAATTTGCCATCTGTAATGACACTGAGCTGGCAGAAAGGACCTGCACCTGCAAACCTAACTACATTGGGGATGGATTTCAGTGCCGAGGCAACATCTTCCAGGTAAAGTGCTTCACGTTTGCTGTCTCCTATTTTTCTTCACGTAGTTACTTAACACAATGGTTGAAACACACCACTTTTTTTTCTTGGACAAAGTTGTACCCCAGAATTTGAAGTTATCCCAATCCAAGAAACCAGGAATAGGAACAGGATGTTGCAAGATAACCATAACTGCCAAAACAAACAAAACCCCTTAATGGAAAATCGTTATGAGTGCAGTATTAGGGAGTTTTAGGTTTCAAAGAAGCCTGCTGTTTGACAGAGTAAGATAAGAACAGAGCAGAAGTGATACAGATATGTAGCACTTATTCCAAACCAGAAGTTCCCATTCTTGTCTGAGTGCTGCATTTGTTTGCACTCCACAGATGTTGCCTCATATTTGCAGCATTGTTACAGAGTCTCGTTCTTAATTGCAGGAACTTCTCAGGAACTCCAACACATCTAGGTTTTATTTTCACTTAGAGGTAAGAAAAGGATGAGTGGTTGGGGTTTGTTGGGGTTTTCTTGGAGGGTTCTCCTTCCTTTTTTTTCTCCAAGAGTGTAGAGCGGAGAGAAGCAGGCAAGAATCTGGTGTGTAGCAACTTTCTTCAATGTAATTGGGATTGGATTTGGATTATCAGTCACTAATACTTGAGATGCTCTAATGTAAACTATTAACTGTCACTAAAACTGTATTAAGGATCTCGAGTGTCAATGATCAAGACCAAGGTCCCAGGGAAAGGTAAGGCCTCCAGACAGGGCATAAAACTGAAGCTTTCACCTGTTCACAGTCTGAGATCTGCCAGCACACGTCTTGTGAATTCTGAAGCAAGAATATACCACTCATTTACTACCCCTTCTGCATCTCCAAATGGCAATATTCTCAGTTGCTTCCCTGAAACATCACAGGGTGCTCTGTGTCTTGAAAGACAGCCAGTGTGCAGCCAGCTCTCACTGATTTTTGGAGACTGGCGATAGAAATTCTCTGTTTACCAGAGGCCTCAGGGCAGCACAGACCTGTATACTGGCCTGCTAACCTAAGGAGCTATAATCTAGTTTCAATTTTGCTACCATGGTAGACAGGTGGCTTCCTCTTGCTTTAAGAGACCTCTCAATTTAGCTTATCAGTGGTCATTGCAAAGTGCCCGCAATAGCCCAGGTCCATTTGTACTCCCAGGAGTAATTAATTTAATTCCCTCATCTCCTGTTTGTTTTTGCAGAGGAGATCAAGACATGACTGTAAAACAAAATCTTCTATTTAATACCTGTGAGCAAAGGTGACAGACGAGGCTAGGAGTCAAAGTCCACATGAGGAATTTCTCTCACCCTTGTGCTCCAGGGAAAGGAACTCAATGTTGGCAGCAATGCAGCTGCAGGCACCGCCTTCCCCTCCACAGGGCAGTCCCCGTCACTGTGTAGCATCGCATGCACTCATTCATTGCTGTTTTTTCCTCTTAAATTTGGCAGACCTTGTCTATCAGGGATATCTCAGGCCCTGGCCCTTTCACCGTGTTTGTCCCTCACACAGACATACTGAACAGTGACCCACGAGTAAGTAAAAGGGCTCAGTAAAAATGAGCTTTCTGCTTCAGATGCCTTGGTCAGCTGCTTCTCAACCCCTGCATTCCCCACTGCAGGTCAAGGACTGGACTGCCAAAGGAGTGATGGCTCAGGTGCTCCGGTACCACATGGTGGGTTGTGCCAACCTGCTGTACAAGGACCTGACAGCCACCACCAACGTCACCTCTCTCCACGGTGACCTCATTCACATCAGCTACTCCCAGGTAACCAAACATGGAGAGATGGAACAGAACAATAAAACGGTCTATTCCCATTCACCTTTTTTAAGACTTCAGTGGTTCCCTTTCCTCCTCTGATGCACAAAAATAAATAAATGACTTTCAAATAAGATTGCCTGTTCAGCTGGCGTGTTCAGCACTTATTTGGTATTCCAAGAGTGGAGTTCTATAAACCTGGCTTTGACACAAGCTATTTTATCCTCAGACTCTGGCTTTACGAGCATGAGGACAGTTTGAAAAAGCAAAGGGCAATTTATTAAAGCTGAAAGTACTGTTTGCTGCAAAGAAAAGGTGGTCTGGGCTCATTATATCAAAGCAGTTCAGCATCAGCCTCATTTTCCCACAAAGTTTCACAGAAAAAATGTTTTTGTTGCTTTTCCAGAACTCCCTGGTTTTGAACAACAAAGCTGAAATTATACTCAGTGATGCTGTTGGCACAAATGGTGTGATCCACATCATAAACCAAATTCTGGTCCCTTCACATATGCAGGATTTCCCCCTCAAGAAGGTATGTGCAGCTTATCACCATTCCCAGCGCAGGGGCTTTTCCACAGTTACTGTCAGATATATAAAATCATACACGCCAACAAAAAAATGACAGTAAAAAGATCTTACACAAACATTGTGTGACACTGCTGAATAAATTCAATATTATATTTCAAATTCACCAGAATTACAGATAACGTAAGAACAGTGTAAGAGGATTTTTGCAGAGGGCTTTTACAGCAGCTTTAATTTTATAACAAAAAGTGACTTACAGGGAAAAGCAAACTCATATCTGCTTTTCTAATGCCCAAATAATATATTTCTTAGGTTAATTACTCACTTTTCTTTCTTTTAGGAAAGTCTTAAAATGGTTGCAGCCAAGCATGGGTACATTCTGTTCAGCTCTTTGCTAGAGGTAAGGACACAAGACACAGGAGCCATTGGGCAAAGGTTGCAAACATTCTTTTGAAGATGAAAGCACACACAGAGCACATGGCATCACTGGCAGGATTTTGTTCAGGAGAAGCAAAAGGCTCACCATCCAGTACACAAGAACCCTGCTCACCACCAGCCACACTCCCCCAGAGGTTGGGGGATGTTAAGCAGACACCTTTCCCTTCCCCACTCAGCTCTGTGGTACTGTATATCAAGCTCAACTCACACATCTGGTTTTTAAAGTCAAGGTATTTGCAGGCTGCTGACCAGGCAGCCCACAGGGCACCACACCCCAGTCATACCTGACATTCACCCTGCAGGGTCACTTTGGACAGAGCATTAATCTTCTGCCTCGTTTTTTGCTGTGTTGCAGAAAAACAACCTGCTTGGGCTGATCAATGATCCCATTCACAAACCCGTCACGCTCTTCTGGCCCACAGACACAGCCATCCGTGGGCTGCCACAGGAGCAGCAGGACTTCCTCTTCAGGAAGTCCAACACCAACAAACTGGTGCAGTACCTCAAATTCCACATTGTCCGTGATGCTGCGGTAAGCCCTTGCATTTTGGGAGTGTTGCCACAGCCGAGACATTCCAGCCCAGACGTGTGCATCCCCCCTTTTCTTTCCCAGGTGTTGGCCTACCAGCTCCCCAGCTCCGCCTCACTGAAGACCCTGCAGGGCTCCAACCTCAGCGTGAGCTGTGGGGATAACGGGGAGATTGTAAGTGTTCACTCTGCTGGCACATTTATTCCTCATCCCTGCTGCAGGCTCTGCTCCTGCAGACCACACTCTGCCTTTGCACAGTTCCCAGGGAGGGTCAGTGGCACCAAAACATCATTGGTCATCACTGCTACGTGCCAAGAGCCACACCAACAGATTCAGCAAACTATATGGTTTGCAGGACTTTTTGGAGCTGTCATTTGCTCTGTTGTAAGATGCTATTTATTCAAAACAGCTCTCAGTCACCTTGAAACTGGAATACCAGCACTTTAACTTCTACAATACCAGTGCAAAACCACTAAGATCAGCCTGGTTTTGAACCCCATGAATGCAGCACCTGCATGCAAACTCTAGTGTGTAAGCACTTCCAAGCTAAGGTCGCAGGCACACACATAGCCTGACAAACCAGAATAATGTCACATTTTTCTTTGCAAATGTATCAGATCGTATCTGTCAAGCAGCTAAGTCTAAATATACATAAGATAAACCTGTGAACATAGGACTGGCATATTCTGTCCTCTTCAGAAAAGAAAGATATCATAGAGCGGTTTGGGTTGGAAGGAATCTTGAAGATCGTCTTGTTCCAACCCCCCTGCTATGAACAGTGGCACCTTACACTAGACCAGGTTGCTCAAAGTCCCATTCCACCTGGCTGTGAACACTTCCAAGGATTGGGCATCCGCAGCTCTCTGGGTAACTTCTTCCAGTGTCTCACCAACCTCACAGTAAATAATTTCTTCCCAATATCCAATCTAAACCCACCTTCTTTCTGTTTAAAGCCATTACCCCTTGTCTTATCATTACATGCCCTTGCTAAAAATCCTTCTCCAACTCTCACATTATCCCCACTTAGGGAACTGGAAGGTGTTCTAGGGTCTCCCTGAAGTCTTCTCTTCTCCCAGCTGAACAGCGCCAACTCTCTCAGCCTGTTTTCATAGGAGAGGTGTTCCAGCCCTCTGAGTCTCTTCATGGCCCTCCTCTGGACTTGCTCCAACAGGTCCACATCCTTCCTGTGTTGGGAACCCCAGAGCTGGGCACAGTACTCCAGACATACATCTGCCCATAGGAAAAGAGGCCCCCAAAACTGGGTTTGAGCCCCTATAGCCGTCAATTTTACTTAGAGGAGAGTTTGACATACCACCTCGCCCCAAGAGCATTCCTACAGACAGCAGGAACCCAAGGAAGAGCAGCTCATCACCTGCCATGTCCCCCTCTTCCCATCCCATCTCCCAGGGCGCCCTTTTCCTGAACGAGGGACAGTGCAAGGTGGTGCAGCGGCAGCTGGAGTTTGACGGGGGCATCGCCTACGGGATCAACTGCCTGCTGGCAGAGCCCAGCCTGGGGGGCCGCTGCGACAGCTTCCTCACCGTGGAGTTCATGGTTAGTGCCCCTTTCGGGTCCCTCACCCTGGCAGTGACACAGCCCAGGGGCCAGTGTCACCCTTCCCTGAGGTAACACTCCCTGCAGCTCTGGTACTGCTGCAAGTAAACCCCACTTTACCAGTGCATCTGCTGCACTGCTTAGAGAGAAATTAACAAGTGCAGCACAATGCCTCAGAGGTGCACAACAGAAATCCTGTAGCATGAAGCAGCACAGAGGACAAGTGGTTCCATTTAAGACCATAAAAAAAAAAAGCACCTCACACATGCAAGCAAAAATTTGAGCAAGGACAAATCTTTCTGTGATGCTTTTAAATTAGTGGAAGTTCACACTACAGATCTGTCCATAGAGATCACATTTACAAAGTACCCTATTAAAAAAGAACAGCATTGCTACTCCACCATCACAGGGTGTGAAGGATACAAGATAGAGAACTGCCTACTCAGTCTCAGTCTCTGACACTTGTTTTTAACACACCTGAACAGGCACTGTTAGCGTGTTCATTTTTTCCTCTATGAACTTTGATGGGTCCCACAAATGGGAAATTTTGAAAGTCATCTTCAAACAGTTTCAAGACCAAGTTTACTTCCATTTTATTTGAAAGTATGAAAAAATTTCCTAGAAGTAAAAGAACTTTCAGGTACTCAGTCTTTAAAAAAGCTTATCAGAACATGTGTTTCAATTATAAAACCAGCAATTACGTATATCCCATCTGCTCAAGTTGCCTTTTGTTTATGACATCATTAAATGAAATTAAATAGATATCATTTCCTCAAATTCCATCAGCACTTCCTGAGAAGCAAACACTTTTCTGTACTCCAAATTAGACATCCAGGTCTGATACAGATCACATCAATACTTGTTTGAAGAACATTCATCATCTCTTCCCTCTTTCTTTAAATCCAGAGCATTTTCCTCTTCCAGAACTCATATTCTGGTATCAAAACTATTTTCTTGTATTTTTGTGGCACTAAATTATTGCAACTATTTTGTTGTCACTCTCCTCTTTAGTTTTTCCAGAGTCTTCTATCAATTTTTTAAGTGCAAAAAGCTTTTCCTTTTCTCTGCTCAGCTTTTCTGCTCTCATAAACCAGACTTTTTGTCCAAGTCAAATGGCCTTTTGTAGCCATTATTTTAATATACTTTTTTTTTTTCCCCTTTTCCAGGGGCATTGTGCTAGCTGTTTCAGTAACTCTAAATGCCCTCCAGGGACAAAACCAAAGGTAAAATATTCAAATCTCACATGTAAGCAGTCTAACATGCTCTTCTCTGTACTTCATAACAGCAAACCAGGAAAAGGTTTCTTAGAATAAATGAAAAGAGAAACTTTGACAGTGCTACCACACTACTGAGTGACAAAGTTGTTCCTGGGCAAACACTCAGGTGCTCGTGGTGGGGGACACTTGTTGGTCTCACACAGCACCCACTGTAGAAGTGCTTCAGCTGACTCCAGAGGAGCCCTTGCACTCTCAGGAATGGTGCTTAACATGCCAGGAATCAGAGAGGGTGGGGGCCTCACACATCACATTTTGATTCAATGTACATCAGCAATTATGATTTAAAGAGGAAAAAACCAAACTCCTCGCAGCACTCATTCTCCTGTGTTCTCCCCCCTCCTCTCTCTGTGCTGACACATGTGACACACAGGAGGGAGTCCACTGGTGCACCTACGAGTCCTACGGGCTGCGGAGGGATGGTTGCCGTAGGAACTGCTCCATGGTCATCCACATAGCCAAGTGCTGCAAGGGCTACTTCGGGCCAGAGTGCCAAGGTAGGATTCCCACCCACATGGCCATCCTGTGCCCTCCCCTTCCCCAGTACAGCTGTGTAGTGCCCAGCAGGCAAAACTGGGAGAATTGGGATACAGGGCATGAGGAGAGACCAGCTGCAAGATGAGGGAACTTGGTTGCAAGAGCTGAAGAATACCAAGTGTTAACTGCTTCTTCAACTCAGATTATCCCTTCACATTCAGAGCAAGTTTTAAACTCCATAGTAGTAGTGGTGAGTGCTAGAGAGAGTAAAGGCTGTCCCATTGAGTGAGTCACCAGCTGAAAGTCCTTTAAACACAGGCTCAGGTTCACACAGCAACACCAGCACACAACTGAGAACCAGTGCTCAGCTACCGGCAAGTGCACTCATCAGCACAGTAAGCTCAGAAGTTGTAGTTCTGGACAAGTGGAGACAATTTGGGAGGCTTCATCTCAGCACTTTGTCAGAAGACGTTTCCAAACTGTTCTCCTTCACCTGCAAGCCCTGTAGGGGAACAGTACTGAGGCCTCCACCAGGGCACACAGGGTCAGGATCTCTGCTGGCAGATAGGTCCAGCCACACATAACCCTACCAGCTTGCTCTCTCCCAGTTTGACAGATAGACACACGCAGATCCCATGCAACTTTGGCCAGCTCAGCCTGAACTGCCCTTTGGGGTCACCCTGACAGCACATAGACCCATAGATCCACACAAGCAACACTTGATTTGGGCAGTGCCATTCACAGATGGATCTGAATGAGCAAGCAGCCAGATAACAGCATCCCCAAGTCAGGGTTGGAAGGATCCTCAACACCTTTCTCATGGGAGCTGTGGAAGTGTGGCAAGGAATTTAGAGCATGAGGCTCACCGTGGTCATAAGCATCACAGCCACTTTTACACACCTCAAGAGAGATGCATTTACAGGCATTCCCTGTGTTATAGGTAAAAAGCCAAACCAGCCGAATTAAAAATAAAAAAATAGAATTTATTGATTACAGAAATTTGAAAGGAAAAAGCCACGGTCAACGGACAAAGTACCAAGACCTAGGACTTTGGCACTGGTGAACAGAGCAGCCCTCTCACTCACCCTCTCTCTGTCACGAACTGGATGTGCCAGTACCCCGGTTTTTATACCCGAAATTCGCCCTTAGGCTTGAGTTCGCAGTGAGAACAAAAGTCTTTTTCTGTTGTAGATGAAATCCATAGTTGTCGAACGCTGGTCTCCGGTCCCGCTGAAAAGATTGAATATGGTCCTCCTGTCCCACTGAATAGGTTTATCGGTGGTGATGACTCCTTGATTCATTTTCAGATGAGAGTCCGGGTGGAGGCTGACGAGCTTATCCTTATCAGATGATAACGATCGCGCATTAAGTATTGATCATCAGCCACGATCTTTTCCCGAAACTCCATTGTCTCTTTAACTGCAGCTGTTTGTGACTGTGCGAGGGTTCCAGGCTCCCCACTGGAATTGACTTCCCATAAAAAGGCCTGAACAAAACTATGATCCTTAGAAAATATTAGTTGTATATAATAAAGGAGATCCGGCATGAATTAACACTCATAACACCTGCCCAATGATTTTTACAGAACACTTGATACCCAACAGTGACAATGCACCTGAGCTAAAGAGCCACTTTTCTTTTCCAACCTTTCAGCTTGCCCAGGGGGCCCAGAGACCCCGTGCAATGGGCACGGCTCCTGTGACGATGGGTACACGGGAACAGGAGAGTGCCGCTGCAACGGCGGCTTCAACGGGACCTCGTGTGAGCTGTGCTTGCCGGGCAGATACGGCTTCACCTGCAGGCGTATGTTTGAGTTCCCTTTCCACATCCATGCCTGTGTCAAGCCTGAACTATTCTGTCAGCAACAAGTGTCTAAACAAGCCAAGGAATTAACACCAGAGGAATTAACCCTCTTGACACCAGCGTTTTTCCTTAATGACTCCTCACACCAAAGGATGGCAGAAGGTCTCAGAAGGGAGGAGGAGAAGAGGGGGTGCAGAAGCTGCATAGCTGCATCTGCACGGAACCTCCTACTCTTACACAGTACATCAGAAGCAGGGCCTCCAGCAACAAATGGTTTTAGCTACAGCACAGCTTTCTCCTCCATCCCCACAAAGCTTAAGAGAGCATTTTAGCGTTTTGCTCCTCAAGGAATGCAGGAGGCCAGGGCCATGCACTACTTCTGCAGAGAAGAAAGAGAACACCGAGATGAGGGCTGTTTGTGAAGAGCGACAGTCAAGCAACTGCTCACAAAACCCACCTCTCTGTGGCTTTAATTGTAAACTAGGTGGGAGTAGGACCAATATCTCCCTTTAAACTTAAGTGTTTTCCTGACATAAAGCCTTCAGAGAGGAAGTAACAACATTAACGCTTCCATCCTAACCCCGTGCACCTGTACTGCTCCCAGGGCACATAGGGTAGGGGGTGTAGGCAAGACAACAGGCTCAGACAGAGTAGGATTATGCCTACCTACAATTCATCCACTTTATATCATAGCATAAAATGTATGAGCCATTAGCTTGGAATCAGATTATAAAATTTAAGAGAAAAAAGCTTTATAGCCTGTTCCTTTTGATGTCGATTTAAGTCAGACAAAAATTAACTAAGCAGATTGAATGAAAAAAGCAGCAAGTGAAGCTCCTTTTCAGCAGGACAGATATGCAAAAAATCAGTTCCACAAATCCCACATAATTTTCTTCTCTAAACAATAGTATTTCAAGAAGACGGATGAGGCCATGTAAGATGCTGCAGCATGACATCATAAAACAGAGAGCCATAAATTATTCTTTAAGAAGGATTTAACACATAAGTTATTGCAGGGCCCAAACAGGAGAGGAAAAAACATCAACCTATAGATTAAACAGACCATCACACCTCAGACTGGAGGGCAGAAGGAGCAAAGCCTCACCTATAAAAGGAACTGAAGGAATCAGAAAGCTTTTAGTCATGAGAATATCTGAAACCTAAAAAAAGAAATTACAGCTAACTTGTCTACGTTTTACAGCAAAGCACACTAACCTCATATCTGGCATCCTTACTCAGCTGAGCCTTCTCCCACACAGCAGCCGAGTACTCTTCCCTCCAGACACCTTGTCTTTATCTGGCTTCCCCACAGTTAACAGATCATTAGGACTGATTTGTCTGGGTCTTCAGTTCAGCCATTAACTCTTTCCTGCCAGTTCTTCATGGAGTTTCCTATTGCACTGCAATGTGCAGATCCATACTCATTTTCATTTTCAGAGGCACATTGAACTAATGCCAGTTATAAAATCATAGGACCACAGGATAATTCAGATTGGAAAGGGTTTCAGAAGGTCTCTAGTCCATCCCCTTGTCAAAACAGTTATGAGCTCATGTTTTTCAGGATTTATCCTGTCAGGACTTAAAAGTCTCCAAGGGTGACAATTGCTCAACCGCTCTGGGAAGTCTGGTCCTCTGCTTGACTAGTCTTATGGTGAAATACCATGAAGTTAGACTCAACTAAATTATTTCTGGATAATACTGTATCTAAACTGACATGATGGTGTTTCTCTAGAGAAAGGCTTTCCCATTCTGCAAGTGACCTTTGCATTTGTTTTCCAGCTTGTGAATGCAAGAACAACGGGCAGTGCGATGAAGGGTACTCAGGGACAGGACGATGTTTCTGTGAAACAGGATGGACTGGCCGGCTGTGTGAAACCAAGCTAGGTCTCTGCCTGCTCTCACCAGACTCTGTCCATGGAGCTATGGGTTGAAACTACTTGCAGTTCAACAGAAGGTTTCCGTAGATAAGACAGAAAGGGTTAATAAATGTCAGAGCCATCTAAGAGCACTTAGGGACTCTGCCCTGGACTGAGGACAAATGCCTTTACCCCACTGTCTCCTCTTCCATGGTATGGCACTACTGAGTTCCTACCTCCCCTGTGGAGGGGCTTTGGCAGTCAAAAAATAAAATTCTTACAAGTTTTCCAGGTATTTTATCTGGTAGACTGATATGAAGGATTCTCCTTCTGCATGAAGCAAGGGCATTGTGGTACCAGAGCTCTTTGATTCCAGCTCTCCTGCCTTCCCTGCAGCTCTGCCACCAGTGTGTTCCCCGAACTGCTCGGCCAACGCCGTCTGCATGGAGAACAACACGTGCCAGTGCAAGCCCTTGTACAACGGGGACGGGATCACGTGCACAGGTGAGCTCCCAGCCCCACCCAGGGCCAGAAGGCAGGTTCTTCCCTTTTGCACATACACTGGAATGCAGTTACTGCCCACTATGAAATGGTTCCTGTCCAACCTGAAAACTTCCACTGTGCAGCAGGTGGAACAAATTTAGGATACACGGAGTTCAGGTTTTTCTAAATCAGAAGGCTGATTTCTCCAGAGTTTTCCAAGTAGGCCCATAGGCAACAAGTGCACTTCAGTCAAGCTTTGAAGACAGCTGGGTTTTAAGCTGGGTTTCCCTCAGAGGATTTACAGTGGGACACAAAGATGTCAAAGGGGTTTTCCAACAAAAATGATTCTATGATTTTTTTTTTTTTAATGACTGTAGGCAAGGCAGTTCCCTGGTAACACTGCTACATAAAGAGCTGCTCTTTCTAGCCAGGTGTCTTACATCTTTCAAAGTTGACCCGGTCAGAAATCTGAGGGTTGGTACCATGTTTCCTGAATCAAGAACATCCTGACGAGGCCTTGAGAGGCAGACTTACAGAAATTCAATAATGCCTCAGGAAACAGAAACAGCTTTTTTTTTTTCCCCAAACAAGTGTTCTCGTGTTTTTAGTGTGAAAGGACTGGCAATGGTTTGTCTTTTTGAAGAACATCGTCTTTAAAAGCAGACTTTACTCACTTGTTTTTCCCCCTGCAGCTGCAGAACTTTGCAAACAAAACAATGGTGGGTGCCACAAGGCAGCAGGATGCACACAGCACGGGGTGAAAGTCTTCTGTAGCTGCCAGAAGGGATACAAGGGAGATGGATTTACCTGCCTTCCAATAAATCCTTGTGCTGATGGGTTCAACGGAGGCTGCCATGAGCATGCCATCTGCATTGTCATAGGACCTGTAAGTTGAATGATTTCAGTCCCCAACAGGGAAGTCTGGGGAGTTTCTCCCTGGTGCCAGCAGAAGTATCCTCTGGCTGGATCACACTCTGTATCCCTCTAAATCCCTGTTTTCCAAAACAAACTTTACCTAGCTCCAACCTACTTTCCACCTCGGTTTAGTATGCTTTCGGCTGAAGGCTGAGAAACAGTTTGACATCTTTGCTCTGGGGAATGGGGTAACACAGAAGCTGGGATGTTTTGCATACATAGTCTTCCTGTCTCAATCTTGGCTCTCCATAACTGTCTATCCTTATTTGCAACACAAATTTTTTGGATTAAAATTAAATACATTTTGGAAGCTAAACAAAGGGACAGCTGGGAGAATAGCGTCACTTGTTGATTTGTTGAACTCAAAAAGCTCTGCAGCCATGTGACACAAATTCCATGAGCCACATAGTCAGTGTGGTTAGGGAAAATCTGTGCAGGTGACTTGATCCAGCATTTGTCCCAGTCCTTGCAGGATCACTTCTCCCTTCCATTCTGGTGTCTTGCCTGAGCTGCCTTCCAGGAGTGATCTAGAAAAGTCTTGTTGATAATCCATTCCAGCTGTCAACCATGACAATCCCTGGATGTCACCACTTGGTTTATAGTTCTCATTTATTACTAGCAGTGGGCTGTTAAATTCCTTGCTTGCTCCCATGCCCAGTCATTTAAATATCATTTTAATATGTTTGCCATCCGTTTTTGTGAATTATGTGTCACATAACCCTCCAATGTGTGTTATTAACTTTGTGGATGAAATTATGCTTTGGTGTTAATTCAGCAAAGCACCCAAGTACATGTGTAAATGTTTGGCTTAGTTGTTAGTAGCAACTTTTCTGTTTGTCCATTCCTGCTTATACCAAGTGAAATTTCCCCGTTAGCTCAGAATGTTGCCTGAAACACCAGTTTCCTGTCAGCTAACTGCTCATCTTGGCCTTTTTCCTTCTCTCTCTGAGCAGGACAGACGTAAGTGTGAATGTAAGAACAACTACATTGGCGATGGGCTGAACTGCTCCGTGATGCAGCTCCCCCTTGACCGCTGCCTGCAGGACAACGGGCAGTGCCACCCCGACGCCGACTGTGCCGACCTGCATTTCCAAGGTGAGGAGGGCACACCCTGCACGCCGCCAGCCCTGTGCCCTGAGGCCAGTGACCAGGAGCTGTAAGCTCACCCAGGCCTCTATTTAATGGCCCCGTGAAACAATGAGATTACAGTTGGAACGTGGATGTATGCGCCTGTAGATTCATGAAGCAATGTGTGAGGGCATTCCAGGTAGGAATGTGACCTCTGAGGAATCAATCTGCTCTAATTGCATGTGACAAAATCCACGGGTATTTATACTGCACCGCTGGCTCTGCATCATAACATGGAAAGCCCTTCAGGAAGAGCTGGTCCTTCTCTCTCTTTGCAGACACCACGGTCGGGGTGTTCCACCTGCGGTCCCCCGTGGGACAGTACAAGATGACTTACGAGCAGGCCAAGGAGGCCTGTGCCAATGAGTCGGCCACCATCGCCACCTACAACCAGCTGCTGTATGCACAGAAGGTGAGGAGGCCTCTCGGGGGAGGAGATCCCCAGATAGGACCGAGACACAGTGTAAATGGAGAGGGAGGAGCAAGGGGGCTGCTCTGTGTTAATAAGCATCGTTTTCCCTCCTTTCCCTCGCCCATGCGCCAGGGTAAGTTTGGCTGGGATCAGTTTTCAGACTTTTTATTGGTTTCATGCCTGCTCACACAGCCCTGAAACAACTTGCCAAGCTCTTGTTTCCAGTCATGCTGGGGTGAGAGGCAGAGTTAGACTTTCAGAGTATTTTCAAGGGGATTTTAATTATTAGCACTTCTTAAAGAAATGTACACTTCAGAATCATGCTTAATTCACTTCTTTAAAGTAAGTCTCCAGGAATCCTTTTCCCAAATGCTGTTAAGAGACCCATTTCCATATTGCCTCCCTTGAGCATGTTATAGACAACACATGGCTGATGTCAGTGTGATGAGCATCTCAGCCTGGGTTTGCAAAACTTGTTTTAGAAGAGTGGGTTAGAATGACTCTCTCTTTCTGGCTCCTTCCAACTACAGAAGGAGGAAAGACACTCACTGTTTAGAGATACCTTTAGCAAAATGTGAGGCTGGACCGGTGCTGGCAGGGCAGGTGCTGCCTGAGTGCCCCGGGGGCTCTGTTCATCCCATGTGCAGTTCCCCAGCCCCACCACCCAGCTTTTCCCCTGAGTTTTTCCCTTCTGGCTGTGCTGACCACAGGCAAGGTATCACTTGTGCTCTGCTGGCTGGCTAGATGGTGAAAGAGTGGGCTACCCCACCGCCTTCTCCTCCCCAAACTGCGGCTCCGGATACGTCGGCATCGTGGACTACGGGAGAAGAGCCAATCTGAGCGAAACCTGGGATGTTTTCTGCTACAGGGAGAAAGGTAAGAGGGTCCTTTGCCTCATCCCTCTATGAAAATGAGAGAGGCAGCCTAGATTTTGGTTCCTTCCATCAGCCACAGGCTGCTAGATAACACTGCAAGAGACTCTGCCTCTTTTTTAACTTTAAAAAACTAACCTGTTGCTTACAATTATTCAGGCACAGGGCAGCCTAAAGCTTTCTTGGTAAGGTTGTTTGCCCATACAGCTCTCCCCGTTTGTACCTTCCAGAGGTGAACTGCACCTGCAAGCCGGGCTACGTGGGGGATGGCATCTCCTGTAGTGGGAACTTGCTGCAAGTGCTGATGTCCTTCCCAACACTGACAAACTTCCTGTCGGTAGGAGCCAAGCCTGGGGTGGGAGTGGAGCAAAGCAGGCCCTGAGTGTTGTATCCAACGTTTGCTTACTAGCCCAGCAAACACAGGCAACAGCAACACACCAGTGAAGCAAGTCCTAGTGGTCTAAATCTTCACCTATCTGGTCTAAATCCAAACCAGAACTTAGTTACTATTTCTTTAATTACTTGCTCCAAAGAGGTTTCGGGGTTCTAAAATTCAGTTGGAATTAAAAGCCTGGTGCAGCTTTAGCTTAAAGGAGACTGCACAACTTTTTAAGCATGACAAGGAACACTGTGCTTTGGAATTTCATTGACTTGCTACTGGGAAAAGGCAAAATGTTGAGTTCTTTATTTGTCACTACTCAGAACAGCACTACATGTATGACCAGCCTCAAAGACAACAGAGGCCCAACGTCTGCAAATCAGTTTAATATGTACTCATCAAATTAGCAGCTGGAGCTGGGTTTTGACTACAAACTTCCTTTGGAAAGTCACTCCAGAGCTGCTTCGTGGCTAATAACAGAGAGTTCCTCTTGTCATCTATGCAGTGTCATCTTTTCTGCTCTCTGCACAGGAGTGCACAATTGCTGTCTAGTAAAGCTGGATTTTGTTTCTGCCTAGGACATCATGGCTTACTCCAACACCTCTAGGAAGGGGAGAGCGTTCCTGCAGTACCTCACAGACCTGTCAGTGAATGCCACTCTCTTTGCTCCCAACGATAGTGGGTTAAAGGAAAATGAGGTCAGGGCTTTTTCTTTTTTTCCTTCCTTGTTCTAACAACACTTCCTAAACAGCTATTATGGGTTTCTGCATCCCATCGAAATTTAAGCTTAGAAAAATTACCTTAGCATTGTGTGACTTCTGCTTTACCCCATATAATTTAAACTGTGCTCACAAAAGCACAAAATGTCTCAAAAAGACATGAATTCATTTTTCCAGTTCCCTTTCATGGTTAGGGGCACAAGGTTATTGAGTGTTCAAGTCACTACAGAGACTTTTCCATCAGGGGTTTTAGTAACCCTGTTATGAAGGAGTCTGCCTGAGATGAAGTCTGTTCTGGCTCATTAGCATGGAGCACAGTTATTTGAAGAAAGCAGCCCACAGGTTTGGTATTTCCCACAAATACATTAAAGGCATCCATTCCTAACTTCACTTCTATGCTTACCCCTTTTATTCTTTCTTTCCTTCCTTCAATCAAACACTGTCTCAAACAATTCACTAAGGTGTATGCATTGGTTCACATCTTCAAGCTGTTTGGAATACCTCTGAGTCTCATCACTTCAGGTCATCCTGCAGAGGAGTAAAATCCTTTGTCCCGCTGGAATTAAGGTCCTGCCTGCTCCAGGCAGCCATCAGAGGCCAGCAGGGACTGAATGTCCCACTGTTCCCATGCAGATTTCCCAATAACCTCTAATGTTGCTGCACTTGCTGCAGCATTAATAGGAGAGGGGGAAAAAAGGTCACAGGCACATAGCTTACTAGTAAATCCAAAGGATTCATGAGATCCATTAATACTCCTTGTATTTTCCCTCATTTGCAGACACTTTCTGGGAGAGACATCGAGTATCACTTATCTAATGCCAGTATAACGTTTTATGAGGACTTGACCAATGGAACCATCCTTTTAAATCGTCTAGGGAAAAAACTCCTCATTACAAACACTGGGAGCCAGGCACATCAGGTCCCCACTGCTGATCAGGTACCTCTGTAATAAATTTCTCATCTTTGTGCCTTTCCTCCTCTTATGCTATAGCCTGTAATCAAGTGGCATTATCAATCAAGCCTGGAGGGCATTTTGGTAAGGTTAGAGTGGGCAGCAATGAGAGACTGAGTTCAGAAGGCTCTTTCCTGTCCAGAGACTGCAGGATAGCAGCTGGCAAACTGCAAGTTTATAAGCTTCCAAATGGACATCTCTTATCTGCAAAACTCAAAGGAAGCTGTTGAAGTGGCTTTCAGGAATGGAAAAATGGGGATATGGACTTCATTTTACTCTTCTCTCAGCTTGGTAGGATTATGGGAGGTGGCTGTGTGATAGATGAAGAGATGAAAGCAGCAGCTTATCATTAAAAAAAGATGCTGGCATTTGTAAAGTTTCTTGGTAACTTTCTGGGAAAGGCAGGAGACACCATCAGAGCCTTGCTCACAGCAAGCAAACTCCAGCCAGCAAACTTGAGTGACAACTGGCATCCTCCACAGTGAAAGTGGCTGCCTGGCACTCAGGAATAACAGCACTTCTAGGCAGAGCTTGGCATCTTCACAAAGATCACAAAAACCTTCAGTCAGAAAGAAAAAAAAAAAAAGGACAGAGCAACATGAAGGCAACATGCAGGTAATGATGATGGCTACTTCATACACAGGAGAACCGTGACCAGCCAGGGGCCATCCCAGGCTGAGGTCCAGGGAGACAGCAGTGTAACTTTCCATGTTCTTTCCCACGTGCTTTTTTCTGTCTGGGTGTCAGCAACTGAGGTGGGTAAACCATCTCAATGTCAATTTCAGTACCAAAGGGAGAAGGGTCAAAGCTCAGCTCTCATTCCTTCTTTTCCTGGCAGAGCGAGATCCGATATGTGGACAGAAGTGCTATTGTCGAGTGGGATATAATTGCTTCCAACGGGATAATCCACATCATTTCAGAGCCTTTAAAGGCTCCATCAGAACCTGTAAGTACATAGTGATTCAGGTTTGGGGGTGGTGAGAGGTGACTGTGTCTTATTTTACCCTAAACTCATTGCTGACACTTGTATATTCCCAGTTTCCCTGACAAATACGCAGCTTTCAGCTTAAAAGGTTACTTTCAAAGAGAATTAGATGTTGAAAACCAGGTACCAGTGCTACCAAAAATTTGTCTGAACAATTTCTTCCCACAGTTATAAATTTGTTTTCTTTATATAAAATTATGGAATTCATGTATATAACAGATTTTTATGAGCTGCATTTTAGTTCTTCCACTTTCAAACTTCTAAGGCACCTTGTTTACTCTTGCCTTGGCATTCATTCCTATCCAAAACAACAAGGTGTTTTGAAAATAGATATCTTGCTTGCATGAATTCCTGAAAAGCTCCCAGTTATCCAGCTGTCTCCTTGGCCCACAAGGTTTAGTGATGGACTTGGCAGTGCTGGGTGAACAGTTGGAGTCAATCATCTATTTCAACACAAACAGTTCTGTGATTCTATCAAGAGGCCACATTTAAATGTCTCTAGGGAACACCTACCAGGAAACCCAAGCACAAGAACAGCTCAGGACCAGAGAATAACTCAAAGGGACACTGCATGTGCTTGGGTGCTGTAAGCTGACCTATGCCCACCCATAGCTCACTCACCCTCTCCCTTGCTTCCAGGCACCTCTCCATGCCAGTGCTGGGACAGGAATATTCTTTGGCATCTGTCTAGTTACTGGAATTGTGGCTCTTATTGGATATTCTTATCTCAGGTTCAGGAAGAAAAACATAGGCTTCCAGCACTTCAAGGTAGGTGGCAGGTGGGAACACAAAGCAGGGAGGAACAACTGCGCTTCCCAAATTCACAGCTTTCAGTTTCTCCACACATTTTGTTAAGCTAGAAACATTCCTGACCATTTCACACTTGGGCTGTTCAGACTGAGACATAGAGAAAGTGGGGAAGGCTCACACACTTGCCTTGGGCTTACTTTTGCCTCCAGACCTCTCCTCCCAAGTGTCTGCTCACACAGACACTGCCAACACTGAGGACTGGCCCAAAGTTGATTTAATTACACCACAGCAGTGCAGAAGTCCTTGCCTTCCCAGAAAGCTCACTCTTAGGGCAGGCAAGGAATTAGAACCACTGAAAGGGCACCTGTTCTCCTCCTCCATTACTATCAATTTTGTTATTCTGGAGGTTGAAACATTTCATAGGAAAAAGGCCAGATCCAACAGACAAATTGAAATGCCTGTAAGATTGAAAAGTGCAGGTTTTTATACTGATGCACTTTCATGCTTGATTTCTCTTAACTAATTTTGCTAGCAACACAGATGCAAAACCAGTCAGCAACAGCCAAACTACAGAGATGAGGAATGAGGAAAAGTTAAAAAATACACAAGAACAAACCCAAAAGAAAGTCTACCTAGAAGTGAACAGAAATCCCTTCCTATTCTAATCCCTGCACGTAATGTGAATCATCTGGTAGAAACAAAACCCAGTAGCCAAGAGCCAGAGGAAGCACTTCTATTTTAAATAGTTTCAATGCAAGCCCTCAAGACTAACCAGGTACTTTTTACCCCAAGCACCATTTCAGGGCTACAGTTCCTCTCCCATTTTTGCTGAGGCTTAAAAAATAAGAAGGGAGAGGAAAAGAGATACCAGCATTAAGTGGCCTGAGATAAAACAAAAACCAAAACCACAGCTCATGCCCAGGAACAGATAAAGATGAATCACAACACTGCACCAGCTGGTAGGGAAGCTCAAGTGCCCCACGTAATGCACTGGGGGAAGAGGATGAAATTTAAGCAAGTTTGTGTGCTTTTGTGTAGTCAAAAGATGACACTGACACAACATCACTGGACAAGTCACGGCCTTCAAATATCACCAACCCCTCATATGAATGTTCTTCAACACTGACTTCACCAGAACCTACTTATGATCTTTTCTCAGTAAGTATTCATTCTGATTTGAGATTGAGACACTACTGATATAATGGTAAGAGAGGATGACTTTATAAAAGAAAAATGTCTAGTTGGGAAAAAAAAATTGAGGAAACCAGCATTTGAGTTCCTGGCTCTCCTGTCCCCCCCTGTTTGAAATGGGGTTGCCACACTTGTAGTAAAACTGAAGCTGTGGTCAACAGCTGCATCCCAAGGCCATCTTCAAAGACAGCTGAATTAAACTGGACTTCAAATGCCACCGGGTGACAGTGACACATCCATACAAACTTAAAAAGCCTTCTAATTTTGTCTTCATGTCTACTTGCTACAAATGCAGCTGAGAGCCAGGCTAGCACTCCAAAGAATCTGAAACACAGCAGGGCGGGGGCTGGGAGTCCAGGGAAGGAAAGATTGCACCCTCATGTACATGCAGAGTCTAAAATCAAAATGCACCATTTTGCATCCAGTAAAAGGACTTGTTTGGTGCAAAAATTTCAAGAGCCAACTCTGACATCTGTACAGAAACGTTTGTCAAAAAATTACTTTTGTTTCTTAACGTAATGTTCAAGTCTGATTTTCTTTTTATTCTGTTTTATAGGATTCAGATGACCAGCAGCTTGTGATGAGTGGTCCTTGTGATCAGAATTAAAGACTGAATTTGGCATTAGTCAGCTAATAAACACATTTTTATTTACCCTTACTGTGGAAAAAAAAAGAGCACCTACATTATAGGGAATAAAATCATCTTATAAATTAAAAGCCAAAAGAGCTCAGCTTTGTTTGAGATGCCTTCTATACAGCTCGCAGAGATACCCACTTCAGAAGTGTTGGCTGAATCTGAGCAGTACCAACTGTGAGTGCTTAAAAGCAAAATTGAGCCTCAACTAACCTACCCAGAAGCAGACACCTCTCTGGGAAAAGCAGCTGATTTTCACTCACCTGCTATTTAACTGCTTTTACTCTTCTTCACTGACTTTAAAATGGCCACAAGCACAAAGGGCCACTAACTTGGCAAATATCCCAAATTTTCTAGTACTCCAGGCCTGTGCTTTCATTTTGGCTCAGTTACAATTAGAACAGGCAAGTGTGAAACAGAACATGTGGTAAGCCTCTATTTTTAAACTGAGGGGATTTTTTTGCTGGTATACTTTCCTGTTAGACAGTCAGCAGCAGGAAACACAACCATCCTGACTGTCTCCCTTGCCTCCTCTGGCTTCTCTGTCTTTCCTCAACCTTGGCTTGGTGTTTGGTTTACATCTCACCTCACTGTACAAAGGGAAGCAGTAATTGAGGCAGCTTTAGGAAGAAATGCAGGTGATATGAAAGCATTCAAATGAACCATTTTTGTGAAAAGTGGACTATGAAGATGAACATCCCCGTGCCGTGCAATGTCTACACTCAGTTCTTCAGGTCTGAGAGGAGCAGCAGCAGCTGCTCCTTCACATACCATGTTTCCACCAAGCACAGCAGTAACAGCTGCCACTGTCACCACACTGTTAGAGATGAATCAAACTCAGGTTTGATTCACTGTCACCTCCTTCCATCAAAATATTAAATATCATAATGACAACGTGAGAACATGGAAGAAACCACAAAACAGCAAGAAAAGAAAGGTTTTCTTTCTGGTGGCAGTAACATGCCCCCAGTCTATAGGGGCAGGAGGGAAGCCCAGGAAAGCTTTAGCTACCTCTGGGAATTACCCCAGGAGGCATTCCCGCAGAACAAGGCAGTGGGCAAATCCAGGGTTGCTGATGCAGCTATCAAGCACAAGGAAGGGAATACAATGTGTAAATACACATTCATCTGGATGAAACAAACAGTCCATTTCCTCAACTCCTTCCCCTGTTCCCCTACACAAGCCTGCTTGTTTTCACAGACTTCAGAAAATTTAGAACACAAACACACCTAAACACACACATCTCAGAGAGTTTCCCCCACAGAATTTTGCAATCAATACAACTCATGTTCTTCCCTTCTCCCCAGTCAATCAAAATATTAAGATTCACAGAGACCAGAAGATAAAGTCCAAGCATTTATTTTTGTAATAATCATTAAATATTTTTATCACAAAAAAAAAAAGCGCTCCACAATTCATTAAACTCTTTTTTTTACTGACAGGCTATTTAGCTCTGTGTTTTTGATAGACCAGAACAAAAATTGCTTCTTGCTTTGGTGTTCAAATGAACCATACTCCCAAAATTAGCACAGAGACACTGCCCATTAAACATGCCTAAAAATCTCTTTGAAATCAGTAGCATAAGGTTAAAATGAGTAATGCAGAGAGCATCAAGGTGAAATCATTAAAAAAATGCAAGACATTTTTAAAAGTTAGCAAGCAGCACTTTAGCACTGAAAAATAAATAATACATTTGAATATTAGCACTTAAATTTATATTATATATAGTTGGGTTATTTTAAAGAAACATAACCCTTCGATAATTAACTTTTTCCATGCAACACTGTTTATTTCAACAAGTCATGCAACATAAACAATATTTTACTTCAGCTGGTTGTTGCAATAGCTTGGTAGAGAAGTTTGATTTCTAATTTAAGAGAAAGGAAGGGTGAGAGAAGAAAATAATCTTGAAGTAAAACGTGCATTATGAGCATGATATAACCATCCAAGCCAATTAAACTGTTCCTGCTTAACACAGGATGAATGTACAGTGTTTGAGTGGGTCTTTTTTTTTTTAAGAGTGCACTGAAATCTCGGGAGCATGAGAGGTGCTACACACACGTAACACCAAGTTCAGTTGAAGTTGAGCATTGGGATAAAGAACTGAAGGCAAATCAGGATATTCCCATCTTCATATTTCATTATCAAGTTAATACTAAATATTTCTTGCACAGCCCCACCAAGTAAACTCCAGCTGCAGACAAACTAACTTCCTGCAACATGTTATCTTTTTATTCCAGCAAAATAAGCAGGACAGTCAAATGAACTTACTCATTTCAAGTATATTCATCTGTTTAAACACAGGGGTGTTTAAATCACACACTTCAGTCAAGTTTGAAATAGGAGCATATGAAAACCATAAAATCTAAACCGCCTCTGAGAATTTCATACTGATTTCAAGCATACAGGGAAACTACTTACAAAATTGTGCAGGCTAAATTAGAATACATTCTTTACTTTGCAAACATGCTTTTAAAAACATGAAATACACTGTATATGAAATTCAATCTAGGTACTTGCACATACAGACAGGTTTAAAAACAAACAAACCAAACCAGAAAACTTTTGGTCAACAAAAGTTTGTTTGCCTGACAATCATGATAGAAAGCAAGTGATATCCCAAAATGAATACCAAATGCTATGTTTTGTTAATCATGTGCTTTTAAAAACCAAGCCTTTAGTAACTAAAATTTGAAGATTATTAATCATATTATGCCTTCTGAAGTGGCTGGAATGGGAAGCACCACTTAAAAAACCAAACATTTCCTTTGGATTCAGAGAAAGGAAACAATGCTTATTTAAAAGCAACTATATAGCAGTTCTATAAAGTGCCTCTGAGGAAATACATCAACAGATGTTTTCCTTGTGCAAAATAGACATTTTTCAGCTCAAATTGTTGAAACACATATGCTACCCAGAGTTTGTGTTCATGCATTACCTTCAATATCAGTAATTCAATAAAACTTCTAACCTATACCAAAACTATTTTTCTTTATTCAAAATGTGTACCACTCCTAATTTAGCTTTCAGGGCTTGAGCTAAAAACACATCATCAGAAAACTCTGGGTTTCACTTTCATTTCTTAATTTTTCCTTGAAGTCCTTTGCCCATTGTGCGTGTTTACTTTTGACTGTAGAAGTCCATTACTGAAGGCTGTATGAAATACATTCTCTCCGAGGGAACAGCAAAGCCACATTGCATACCACTGGAATAAGACACTGTTAAAACCTTTAAAAGCAGCATTTAGGATCAAACTAAAGCCTGATGCAGACATCTGTCTCCACTTCAAAATGCAAAATGTAAAACCTCTTGAAACTACTATTATTGGAGAGTGGATACTTGAACTGTTCTGAAACTCAAAAAAAAAAAAAAAAAAAAGAGGTAAAAAAAAGTTGAGAGAAGGAAGCTGAAGCAGCCCAAGCTACTGCAAGTTTCAGTTTTTGGCTCAGGTCCACCTGCAGCCAAGCACAGACGTGGTAAGAACAGAAGCTGCACAGACAGGAGAAAGAGCCCAGGAGCCTGAGCCCAGCGCAGCAGAGCCAGGACACTCCAGCCCTTGGCCCCTCACAGGTAAGGCTCTGTCTTGTAGCAGCAAGGAAAGGTACAAAGTGTGACCATCCCTCTCAGTCTCACCCTAAGCTTGTTAATACAAGTTACTAACTTGTATCACTGAATTACTAATACTGGATTTAAGCTCTTCCATGCCAAGATCCATTACAGGCTCCAGCTGGAGTGCAGAAAAGGGCCAGAAGAGAGAGTCCTAGTATTTCTTTGTAAACCACAAGGCTGCAGATCAAAGTTTTCAATGAACAAGCAAAAATAACCACCCCAGAACACCAGCAGTCCTCCCCTTCAGACGTGCCCTCCCTCCTGGCCCACTGCTAGTTTGGCAGTCCATGATCTCTTCTGTGTCTGAGAGGAGTTTTCACATGTCTGAGCAGGAGAGGAGAAAAACAGGTACAAAGTTGATGAGAGCAAGTATGAAATACATATATAAACCAAGGTAACAGATTTAAGTGACTTAAATGAAATACAGGTACATTCAAGAAAACCAACAGATATTTGTCCATTTCAGAAAGGAGCCACCAAGAGTTTATTTGACCTGAACTGTCTCTTGTAGGAAAGGTATTCTGAATGTACCAGTGCACAGCTGGTCTGACCAGCCAGGAAGTTCATGCTGCAAAGGAGTCCTTCTTGGATAAAATGTGTAATCAGGTTCATAGTTCAAGAGACAGCTCAGTGATGCCATGTAGATATCTGCAAATCTAGAGAGACGTCTCAGGAAGTAAGTTGGATTCTCATCAGTTCTGAATATGCTTCCGAACTGTGCATTGAAGAAATTCCTGTTCATCTCCCTGCCCCCCAAAAAGAGAAAACAAAGACAACGACATGAACAGACCTGCACACATCTCTTCACCAGCTGGCATCCATAACCTGAAGCAAGCAGATCCTAAAACCTGTTCTATGCATTATTCTCTTGCCATTTTCCTTCAAAACACCAAAATGTGCCACAGAAGTTTTATACCTCTTGCACATATACAACCCAGGGCTAGAAATCACAGTTGTGAAGAGCTTCACACATCTCCCACTAGAGATAAGTTGCTTCTGACACAAGAAACATGACATCTCAAGACTTCTTTTCTAGGGATTGTGAAAGATTTTTGCCTTTATCTAAATACTAATGACACGTTAATTAATACTAATGACTAATGTTCAAAGTTAAAAGACTTCTTAATAAAAGGCAAAGATTTGGCTTAATGTGCACAAAAAGCTTAAACACATCGTGGAATTAAGTTCTGGGCATTAGTCACTGCCAATTATCATTCCCATTTCATTTATTCCCACATTTCTGGGGAAGGCTGCTTGGTGGTACAGCTGCTGGCCTTGAAAATTGTGCACTTCACACCCCCTGCATTTAGGGATTTCTCCTTCATGATAATAGATTATTAGGACTTCTAGCCCTAAAACCTATCTTTGTGTTAATCCACTGCTAATCCAATCTAGCGCAGAGCTCAGTTTCTATGTATTCTAAGATGCATTACACACAATCTGCAGAAATCATGTAAAAAACCTGGAAAAGTGACCCAAGTCTTGACAAAGACATACATTTTTACTCGTGCAGATGCTGTGCAATCAACAGTGACAGCTGAACACAGAAGGACAGAAGAATCAAAATGAGAGGGAAAGGGATTTGACATGATGTAACCTTTTCACACAGAAAAGTTACATCTGTTCTAAAGACAGGGAACAGGGAAAAGGGTCCGTAAGCACAACAAGAACAACGTCAGAGGGGAGAAGATCTGCCCCATAGACAAGTAGAATATTGGTTTAAAAATATTTTGTAATATCTGTAACTACCAGGGAATATAAACCAGGGATGGAAAGAAATTGCAAAGAAACCTGTGGAAGACATTGCATAGAGCCCTTGGCTACCAAAACATACTGCAAACTCTTCATCCCCTGTGTCTTACCTCATTTCCTTTCTTTCCTTCTTCCATTCTTCTAAAATCATTTGGGAATCAGGATCACGGTGAACCTGAAATGTAAAGTATGGATAATCTGTAACTAAGGATAACTTTGTAAATAAGCCTTTCTATTAATAAACCCTTATCAGCTAACAGGGCACGAGCAATAATTCAGTGATCCGTATACAGAACTTACCCACGTGCATTTTAAACAACCAAAAGCAGGAATTGATCCAGGCTGACCAATGGAGAAAGGGGACAAGATGTTGAGAAAACTCCTATTAACTAACCACACAAATAATTGCATTTATCTACAGTCCAACACTTCAGCGAGACTGAAAGCACTTGCAAACATCAATGTCCAGCATTTAGGAATTTGGCTGGAGCCCTTTGGCTCTCCAGAGGCGATTACACACACACAGAGCACAAACCTGCATGTGTTCCAATAATCCTGTCAAAGTTTGCAGCCAGGTCATGGTTTGAATGTACTTCTCTGTGTTCATGATTTTAATCTCCGATCGTAACTCTGGAATAATCGCACCAGTGCGCCAGCCATGCTTCAGGGTCAAGTCCTATTTACCAAGAATTACAAAATACAGATATTAGTCTTAAAAAGAACTACTTTAAAAAAAAAGAATCTGACTATTGTTTATCCCAAAGCAGCACCAATCTAACTGGTTTTTACGTACAAACAGAAGCATGAAACAGTGGGACTTAACTGTGCCAACGGACAATAGAATTTTATTTCAGATTAAGCATCAAATCCTACATTTTTGGAGAGAGATGAAGAACACACAGGCACTTGCAAATAAACACTCATTCATTAAGTTTAAAACAAACAGCAGGAAATTCCCCCATAGACAAGAGCTCTGCTGCTGCCAGCAGTACCTGGAGGAAGTGTGTGCTGGGTTTGTGCTGTTTACCCACACACCCATCTGACAGAGGGCAACAACCAGAAGCCCCAGCTATCCAAGCTCCTCCTGACAGGTACAACACAAGGCAGCTGCCAGCTGTGCTCTCCTCTCCAATGTGCCAGAACAGAACAGAACTGCATCCTCCTCTTGGCCCTCAGTCTTCTGAGGCACCCAAAGTTACTGCTCTTTTTAAAAGCAGACTGAGGGGAAAATGTTAGTATCTGCTGCTGCTGAAACACGTTACCAAAGCTTGGCAGCGGAAAAGTTACATCCAGGCATTCATAAGAAATCAATTACAAAAGAGCCAAGTGGTGGTCACTTACCCTAAAGCAAAACTTAACAGAGCATTTGTTCATAAAGTGGCAAAAAAAAAAAAAAAAAAAAAGCCTGGCGAGTGGGGATACAAATCAGAGCAAGATCTTGGGAAGAACAGTCACAACTAATGACAGGAAGATTGCCTCCTGCATTCAAAACTGCAGTTCATTCAGCCGTCATCCAAGTCAGGCATATCCTGAACATTTGGATATCTGTGTTTACTCTCTATTACATCTGACACAATCAGTATCTGGATCAGGAATACAACCTCACACATTCCTGACCACAGTTAGTAAACAACTTAAATGCTACAAGTCAGGTGGAAAATATGATTGGCATTTTACAGTGCCAAGGCTCTTCGCTAAAAAAAAAAAAAAAAAGCAACATGGCTTAACTACCAAATTTTGTTGTATTTTAAAATTTCAAATGAAAGTGTGTTGCATTGAATAACTGGGGAGGAAGAGAGGAAAACTAACAGAAAGCCTCATCTTTTCTCTGACTTTGGGAAAGCAAACTACTTACTGCCAAGTCACTGTATATGTGGTCACCAAAGTAGAGAACCTTAGAGCCCCTCCAGCCAGTAAGCTTCAGAAACTCATACAAGTTACCCTGCAGAAAAAATGACATGGACACCGTAGCAGCATGTGACTTGCACCTTCACAAGCATGAAAAAGGAACTTAGTACACCACTAAAAGTATTTCATATCAGTAATCTTGTCCTCAGTTTATACACTATGAATCCCAAATTTTACAGGTGATTTCAGTGATAGTAGCACTTCAAGAGACAAGGACATAAAACATCAACAATGAATTTGTACAACTTCAGACATTAAAACAACGTTCTTAAAGAATGCATCTGCATTTTAGAAGCTTTTATATCCAAAGAAGTTTGGGATTCTAGGAAATGGGTATGAAATTTCAACAGAAAGAGTCTGTTAAAAGCATACCTGTTTGTAAATCTGGCCTTTCTGCAGCTTGTGAATCTTGTCCCAGAGCAAGACTCCCCTTTCATTCACCTTCCGAAATGGTCTAGAATAGATATGCAATTGTTATGTTGCCGTAGAAATCCTGACACTTCTTAGGAAATTACAGTCTTAACATCAAAAATATTCATCTCTCAAAAGGAAAAAAAATATCTCTAGCATCTGAATTTTGTAAGAGAAAAAGCAAAACTCCTAAACTTCCACTTTAATCAGCAAAAAGCAATGTAACTCTCCAGTATACCTATGACATTTATAAACACAGTTTGAGAACAACTGCTGAGAAGTAAGGCAGGGTCCTCAGGCAGAGGGGAAGAAACAGCATGAATTGTCTGCCACTAAGGAGGAGAGAACACAAAAAAACAGATGTGTAAGAATCTTGTCCAATCCCTCGGTTTGCACACCTGGACAACCGAAAATGAGAGAGCACAGGACTGGGGCCAAGACATATAGCAAAGTTCTTTTTAAAATTAAATGCAAAAAGTAAAGGGAAAATAATCCCACCTCCTTCTATCTCACTTTCAAATCATAAGCACACATAAAGAACTTTTTCAAGGGTAAAAGTAGGGCACACGCATTAGAAATGTGTTTACTTAATCACAACTCGTCCAAACATTCCAGTCTGTCAGCCAGACAAATGCCTTTTAAATATCACATGTGATGAAAAAAAAAAAAAATCCCCGAAGCAATGGAGGATATTTCCAGACAAGGGTCTGATTTGAAAGGCATCAAGATTTCTCAGGTTTATTAGGAAAGAAGCACACTTCACCATCGTGCAAATAAGATGTTAAAAATAGCTTCTGTGGCCCTAAGTTGATCCAGTAGACAGCTCCTAGAACCTTCTTAGGCAAGAAAGGGTAAATATTCAGACTTCAGCATTGGGTGTTGCTGCATTTTGTAATGACCTTACCCAGGACTTCATCAAATATGATTTCATTTTACATTGCAGTCAAATGAAAATATTTCCTAACACACTCTATAGCCTTATATGGAAAAGCTGCTTGAATTATTCTTTACTGACTAAACACTCACCTTCGCTTATCATTGAAAAAGTTTGGTTTCTCAGCCTGGACAATGACTACATCAAAGAGATCCCTCCAGTCCTTGCCAACAATGAACTTCATGCCTTTGTCCCTAAAAAGGACAGAGGGATATCAAGAATGAAGTGTAGCAAAGTGCACCTGCACACGCAATAAAATGAATTATACTAGAGAACCTCATCTTCTCCATCCTTTAAGGATGCATAGTTAAACACCAAACGACTGCTCACTTACACAAAGCTGCTGGGACTGTTTGTGATGAGAAACATCTTCTTGCCATGATCAGCCAGCTTTGCTAACACTGCACGAGTTTGTTCAGCATAGCAGATGTATTTCTCTGTGAAGATTGGGGAAAACACAGCATTACTTGAGAAAACGCTTGTGAAAAACTGTGTATGCATTCAACCAAGAGTCCAGAACACAAGGTTCTATTTAAAAGCACCTTTGACAAGTAGAAATAACTCTTTCAAACTTTAAAAATTTAGAATTTGTAATCTTTAAACATGGAAGCCAGAAAATCATGCTATCAGTAAGAAAAGCTTTGATAGATTATACCATTAGTACTTACCAATATCTGCTTCAATTGCTCTGTACATTATTCCTTTGATATGAACATCCCTGATTGAATCCTGTAAGGAAAGCAATGAAAGAACTTCATGGAAAACAGCAAAGAACTTCATCTTTTCAAGTGTTCACCAAATAGCAACAGTAATTTGTTTTTAAAACAACAACTTTCTTATCACTTTCCAATTTTACAGAAATACCGTGTAATGTTCAATGTAATTACATATATGTACATATATATGAAGTCACACTTCATACAAAGACTAAGCTTGTTTTCTGAGAAATTAGCTTCATAATTTTGGGAAGTACAAAACTATATAGCAGAGGGGCTGTTTTACATAACTGTGAAAGGTTGCTCAGGAGGGTGACATGGGGTGAAAGCGCTCTGCAGAAGCAGAGTCATCACAGATTTCCAGTGACCTTTGGAGCAGAACACATTCCTTTCCCTTACAAAAAAAAAGTTGTACATCTGACAGATTTTAGATTACAATCACACACAAATGCCTCAATTATTTACATAAGAAATTTATGAACAGATGAAAGAAGCTAAATGTTTGAACAAAGTACTTATAAGGCGCTCTGGCGGCATTTAACAGCTCTCCTGAGCCAGCTCTGCATCAGACAGCTTTGTTTAGAACAGTGGCAGTGCCATTTTGATACTAACATAGGGTACCAAAATCCTCAAAGAACTACTAGAGGGTTTCCAAAAAGTTTGTAATGCTGAATAGTACAGAAATTTCTCTACATACTTCAGAGAAACCACAAGAACTGGCCTTCTCTATGTTACATAACCATGACATAAAATTTTCTCCTCTGCAGGACACATCCTGAGGAATCAAGAGGGTCAAATTACTCTAAACTAGTACTAGAGCTTTTATTGAGGAGGAAGAGAGGCACACAGGGAAAATAGGTAGTTCAAAAATATAAGACAGCAAATTATGGTACACTAGCCAAAAGAAAGCTCTAAACTGGAATTCCCTATAGCCTCTTACATTCCCTATAGCCTGGTAAATCCCTGATAGTGAGAAAAAGGATATGCTCAACAATCAAAAGAACTTTCACCACCTCACAAGATGGTCTTCACTTTCCCCCTATTCACCCCTCAAACCTACAAAAAGAGCAACAGCCCTAGAATGTCAGCTTTCGAACAAATTTCAGTTGATTCTTTTCCAGGCTCTACCTTAATTTTACCTGTGTTTTTACGGTTGTATACCCATAATTACTCCATACAAAACCTAAGGTGAGGTGTTTCCCTGAGGCTGGCACAAGTGAAAACTTCCTGAAGTGCTCACAGAGAAGACAGACAAAAATAAAAGTTAATCTATACCTTCAAAGCTTGACATCTACCTTGACATCTTTGTATAGATGAACAGGTTCATAGTCTATGTTGTTTTTCAGAAAATATTCATTCACACAAGAAAGGAGTGTCATTTCTGGCAAGGAAAATATATCCATGAATTGCTTCATTGTATTTCCTTGTGAGCTCTACAGTGATGGGAAGAAAATGAAAGAAAAAACAAAGGCATTTCTCAGATTAGAACACTTTCATTTGTTCACTATAAACACTTCAGCTTAGTAGCAGATATTCAGCTTTTGCCATCCCTGTTCACATTGCTACAGATTGTTTTTCAACTAAGACCTTCAATAAAGTTATCTCCAACAAAAGTGTTGATATTAATTCTTCAAATAAATCCAAATCATTACTCTTAAGAGCGGTATTTTAATTCATAAAAACAAGACAGTGCTCAGCTAAACGTCAAGAGAAGGCCTTCACTAGAAGTCTGCACTTCTGCAAACAAGAGGCGCTCATGGATGAGGGATGGAGGTTTTCTTAGTTTGGTGAGTTTTTTATGAAGTTGAATGCTAATTAGGATACCAAAACAATTTACCTCCTTGAAATGAGATAATAAAAAGATGTAAGGATCTACAATAACTAGCACAGTAACAGAGGAAGAGATTTCTAGTCTGCAAAAGCTGTAACAATAGCTATGTTTCACAGAAGTAGAGAATCTCATTATATAACAGCAAATACAGCCCAAATACCCCTCAGTAAGAAGGGAGGTAAAGCCAGCAGCTCAGGATCAGAGTAACACAGAGCAGAGGTTGCAAGGGATCGCTGGAGGTCATCTTGTCCAAGCCCTGTGCTCAAGCAGGGCCACCCAGAGCCAGCTGCCCAGGACCTTGTCCAGATGGCTTCTGAGTATCCAACGACAGAGTCTCCACAACCCCCTGGGCAACCAGCCTGTGCCAGTGCTAGGTCAGCCTCACAGTGAAGGAAGCATTTCCTCATGTTCAGAGGAAACCTCCTGTGTTTCAACTTTGTGTCCCTTGTCTCTTGTCCTGCCACTGTCCTTCACAAGATCTAAGAAAGTATAGGCCTAAACAGACCAAGGCATCCCACTGGGAATGCCAGAGTGATATTCACAACTGCTGCAGAGACTAGACTCAGGAATTCTAAATTCAGCTCCTTAAAATATGAACAGGTTCATAGTCTATGTTGTTTTATATGTTCTTAAAATAAGAACAAGTGCAAGAACAATAAAATTTTCCACATCACAAAGAAGGGTTTTTCATGTCAACATGAAATAACCACCTGTACATAAAAGGGGTGAAATAAAATTGGCTTTTTAGCAAAAAGTCAGCTTCATCCTTCACTTGGGAAAGAGTAAACAACCCACCAGAGGGGAAAAATTAATTTTCTTGGCAAAGTTTAGGATTTAATGTAGAAGTTTCATCTTTTATCATTCATCTTTTGTCAAATCCTCTTACTTTCACTCTGCCAGTTTGCTTGCAGGAGTTGCCTCCATACATTTACTTGCTGCTACACCAGCTAAGCCATAAAACCACCAGGAAAAAGTGAAGTACATGAACCAGATATGGTTCATTTGCCAGCCTTTATCAGCTTCTGTGTGCAACACTGAGCAAGTCACTTGACTTTCTGTGTTCCACCACTGTGTCTGTATGACTCGGTAAGGGAACAGTCAGGAATAAACTACAGCGAGCCCAAGAGAGGAAAGTTTGTCACTTTAGAGGACAAACTTCACATATAGCACTAAACTGAAGTCAATCATATATTGAGAAAATAAAACTGCTAGTTATAATGAGAACAAAATTTAAACACCGCTACCCTCATGCCAAAAAACCTCACCCAATTTTAAAGACCAATTTGTGGTTTTACCTTTCCATAAAAGTCACTCATTTGTTCTAAAGGGACATGGGAACCATCATACATTGCAATGACTTCTTCATCTGGGACAACACTGAGGCCTCTGGAAAAAAAACACTAGCTTTAGTTCAAAAGTCAGATTAAAATTTTCAAGTAATCACCAAACCCTGACAGATGAACACTTAGATCTGGATCTTATTAATAATGCCACAGGAACATTTTTGTTTTTAAGTTAAACCAGCATCTTTCCTTACCAAACAAGTAACATTTTAACAGGCTCAGGCACACAGAACACATTCCAATTTTAAGTCCTTTTCTACTTTCTTATGGGAAAAGAGCTTGTTAGTCTCCGTTAAAGTTATGCCTCAAGGGGTTTTTAAACTGAAGTTAAGAACTTTCAGTTTCTTAACACAAAGTAATTCCTCATGCTGCTTTTTCTTTTATACAGCACTGATGATATGATAGTGTTTACATCAGATTATTCTGCAGCATGACCTTGAAGATTTAAGGGAGTGAAAAGTATACACAACCTTTAACTAAATAAGAATTTATTTTAAACTGTAAGAACAGTTCAGTTTCCCAAAATTGAAAATTACTTGAAAGATGGTTGATAATTAAAACATTCAAATATAACAACAAATAGGGAAGAAGGAGATAACATCTCACCAGAGATGTTATCAACTATTAAGAGAGTAAAGGCTTTAGTTTGGTTTTTTAAGTTTACAGCATCAAGCATCTTGCACTAAAGCATCTAAAAGACTGCAGGTATCCTCACCAGAGGTCACAGAAGTTGAGATTTTACTCAAGATTAAAAAAACACTAATGCAAACCAGATCAGCTGGTCTCCTTTTTCTAAACCTACTTATGGTGTTTTGCAGCCTTGTAAAACAGACCATTATTTCAGTGCCTCCCTTTCTTGGTCTGACCAAAAAGTGTTGCCAGGCATTAAAATAAAAATAAATGAATTCACAAGCCTAGTGCTTTCAGTGCTTAGAGTCCACACCAGCTTTGCAGTGGAAAAGCACGATACATGAACTTCCTCAGGGCTTCTGTGGTGGCAGAATCTCACATTAACCAGCTCCTTTACTACACGTCTGTCCCCACACCAACTGGGACACAACTCTGAGCTGTTGCTGGCAGAACTCCAGCATTCAAGTTGGTCTTGTGCACCAACAGGGCAGATAATACTTGGGTTTTGTAACATACAGAGTTCAGCATCACACCCTCCACCTCAGCAAGCACAGAGAAATGCAACCAAAACGTAAGCCAGATAGCAAGTAACACCATCATAACTGAGGAGGTACCTTCTGGTCTGCAGACAGCTATGCCAAGTACTATCTAATTACTGCTAGAGAAAACACTCATGCATCAGGAGCTACTTAAGCACAAATCAGCAGAGGACAATGGACATGTGAAGACCACAGTGGAGAGATGACTGCCTAGGCAAAGCTGTAGATTACTTTTACCACAAGACTCACATCTTGACACAGTTCACAGTGCAGCTGTATAACCACACATCATCTTGACATCAGCCCTCACAGCCTTCAGCCTCTTTTTTCCTCCCCTGATCCCTGTTCTGTGCTCAGGGAAACAGTATGAAAGTGTGGTGCAAACCATCATTTCCAGGTCATACCACCTTTGAGACCCAAATTTGGGTGTTTTATCCTCATAGTGGGTAGGGGAAAACAACCAAGAGTGCAACAGAATAAACCTAGGTAAAAGTTTTTTGTTCAGTGACTTTAAAAAAGGTGGCCTGGCTTCCCGTTTAATTTAAACTCTGGTACCGAGTGTGGTGCAAGTTTGATTTGGTTGATGTGTCCAAACTTAAAAGCTCTGTGCAAACACAGCAGGACCTCTCAAGTGTCTCCACAACCACACCAAAGTCATGCTATCAGGCACTCTGTGACAATTATTTACATAGAAAGCAGGAGCAGAGAAGTCCTCAGGGTATTTTTAGATGTCTTTCAGCACAATTTAACAGCCGGAAACAAAGTGAGTCAGCACTATGTGACCAACCAGCTTGCCAATTCTCCCAGGGCTGAACTGGGGAATCAGCTGTGCTGATCAGGCAGTGGATGTGTACATGTCTGTGTGTACACACAGAGGTGCAAAGAAAACCCCTTCCAGCAAGGCTGCAATGCTCATTCGTGTCTGTGCCCATCAGGGCACATCTCCTGGTAAGAATCCATGCTGTATACTAACAAATGCAGTTAAAAGACACAAAAAATAAAAGCATACATTGTTATTACAATGGAAAAACAGCTTTACTCACCTGTAAACTGTTCCCAGCTGAATATAATGAAAAGCATCGATCTTCATTAATAATGCCTTTCAAGTAAAAAAAAAAAAGTAAAAGTTTTTATCACTTCAACTATTTGACATGAAATTACAAAAGTCAAAGCAATTTTATCTACAACCTTTCTGCCTCAAGAACACCTGAGCACTCCCCCTGCAAATTCCTCCACAGCTTCCAAAATGCTTTTATCAATTACTTTTACCTAGTTTTATCTTGTTGCACTCTAAGTTGTCTTTCCCCATCCACCATGAGGACAAAATGCCCAAAACATGTTCTCCTTAAGAGCCATTTAAAAAATATTATTATTGATGATATTAACAATAATAACAATATTATTAATAATAAATAATAGTAATAAAGAATAAAGCTCGCTATTAAAGAGAAAAACATGAAACAAAATCCTTATACATGAATGCAGAATGAAAAGTTGAAAGGCTTAAAAGCTCTCTCTATTTCCTTTGGCTAGATTCTCAGCACTACATAACTCATCACAAAGTTATTTATACATACCCGGTGTACATCATAATGAAGCCCTCTGATGGCAAAATTGGGATCATAATCATATTTTCTTATTTCTGCAGGATACTAAGAAAAGAGAGCAATGATTTGTTTTTAAAACCATAATCAAAACAATAAAATTATTTTCTGCACAATTTTAAAAGTCTAAGTTTTCTATGTTTCTCATTTGCTCTAATCATTTAGGAGAATTTTTCACAGCCTGGTGAGATTTGCAGGAATATATATCTGCAAGACAAGTGAAACATTTTTCCAAAATCCAAGGTCATTGTTTTAAATCTAAGGCCATCCTGGTACCTGAAGTTGGACATCCAGGTAGTCTGTAGTGATTACCTTTGAACATTAGCCTCTTGTTCAAAAAAGTTAACTTAATATGTTCTTAATACATTAAAAAAAATTCATTTAGAGATGCACATGAACTGAATGTCTCCCATGTACTCTTCCCTCAGGTCCTCTATATATAGTGTAGGTAGCTCACACCATTATATAGTGTGAGCTGTAGTCTAACATTTTTCAGTACAAGCCCATTTTCAGTCAACTGTAATTCTGTCCCACTTTAAACACAGGTTGCCATGAAAAGAAATGTTAGGTGTGGTTTTGTTCACTTGTTCTTAAAGGATGAAATGCTTCAGTAGCTTCAACGAGGCCTGAGAAAACTATAATTTCTTTGATTAAGCCACTGAAAGGCAATCCTTCACTCTCCTCCTACAGGTTACAGAAGCCTTAGAACATGACATTGTTTTTCACCTTCTCTACAACAGTCTCCATACATATATGGCTAATTTACAAGCCTTCAGGGGGGAAGGTGTATTACGCAGCTTAACAGAGCCTCTAGCTACTTTATAAGAAATAAACTGTCATTTCCCCCCAAAATTCTTATCTTGCTGAAGAGGACTTGCTCTGCAACTGCTGTAGATCGCATTTGTACTGAGTACAGGCATCTACAGTTAAAGAAAACAGTCCTATCAACCCTACTATCACTTCCAGAAAACACGGGGCAGGCTACTGATCTGAATGAAGAACAGCATCAAAAGCCTACAGAGAGGTTGGAAAAGGTGTAGGTTTGGTCAGGGAACATGAAGCAGAGATACAAGGGAAATCATCAGAGAATGATACAGAATGTGATCTACTAAAAACTACCATGCACTACACATGCACCAAAGTAACCACATGAAGCATGTACAATGAAATTTGTTTCTGACTTTATCAAATTTCCCCATACTTGACTTGCTACTTTAATTTATTCTACTAGAAAGCTGTCTTTTCGGATACATGCCAGTACACACGAGAAAAAAGATTGAGCTTACTCTGGCACATAAATCAAAGCTTCCTTGCGAACCAAACAAAGAAATTATAAAAATAGTTTGCTTACCCCACTTTTGGTAGGGACAAATATAACTGGACTGAAACAGCAGTCCTGATGAAAAGGCACGAGGCCTGTGCGTCAGGAAATAAATAAACCCAGGAGCAAGAGCTTACATAGAACACCTGCTGCCACCTCCATGATTAAATTGATGGTTTTTCTCTTGGACAATTCCTTGCTTCCTACACTGCATTTTGCAATTTTTGACATATTGCCTCCCACTGCCATGAGCAAAATTAGGTCTCTTTTGGGTTGACTGTGACAGTCATAATGGACACTTTCTAGAGTGTTTTTTCTATTGGTAAAGGCAAAAAAAATATTAACAATATAAGCAGCTACCAATAAAAACTGTTGCCCTGCAGTAAATTCGAAAAGGAGACAAAGTATTTCAATAAGCTCTCAAAAAGTAATTGCAGCTTTGTTTAGTAGAACTCAGGAGATTTTAACCAAGACAAACTGGAAAGCTATTGCTACGCAAATCCATTCAAGTAGTAAAGGCAGAACACCATTGGAATTTTTGTCTACAAGAATTAATCTTGACTCCTACAGTAACATGGGTTTTCCCAAGAACCATGTAGCTTTAATAAAGTATATTTACACATCCCACAGAAATTGCTATCGAGATGTGCCAAAATTGCAGGGGGATAAAGCTGTGTATGCTTGTAGCACCCATGAAGTTTTGTTTGTTCTTCCAAGGATATTTATAGCTGTTTATATATAGCTCCTAACCTTTAGATTCAAATACGAAAGTGGAATAACACCACACATTCAGATTTAGGTTGTATAAAAATACACAAGCAGTTTCATTAAGTTACTCCATGGACTTTGTCTTTTATTTTCCTGCAAATCCTACAGTTTAATTTTGCTTCTTTTAGTCCATGGATTTTTTCAGTCTTTCTCCCAGCAATAGCCAGTTTCCCAAGTCACCCATCTCCCCCTCCACTTCCTAACACACGGGAGCTTTTCCCATCCTCAAACTAGACAAAAAGCACCTCCAAACTGCCTGGATGTCAAGTGGCCACTGATGCAAGAACAGAGCTTGGAGAGGAACAGGGCAGTGCTCTGAGCTGAACTCTTCCTTGTATCCAGGCTTTGATCACTGCACACGCTGCCCCTTCAGCTAAGGCAGCCAAAATGCCAGGTACACACAGAGCACCTTGCAAGCACTCAGTGCAATCAAAGCCCTGCTAAGAAGTCCAGCTCAAAATATTTCATAGGGAAATTAATCACTGCACTCACAGCAAGGGATGAAACATGGTAATGGTAACTTTTAAGCTTCTTATTTATTAACGTGACTCCAATAAATGACAATCAGGGACAAACAGCAAACCACATGCCCATATTAAAAGATAAGACAAATATAACTGTATTCCTTAACAGACTGTTCTCTGCTCAAAACTGCAGCTGAGAATAAAACCGGGCTTCTGTTGTGCATATGTAGCTGTTGTACAAAATGTGCTATAAGGGAGCCAAGCTAGGACTGAGGCATGAGAAGATGATTTATGCCTTTTAGTCAAAAATTATTTATTATACCCTTTATGCATAAATGTATTGTTATTCTATTTATTTTACTTACCCGATGCTCATTAATAAGAAGATCCCGAGCAGCATTGAATATGAGTGTGTGCAGATGTTTAGAATAAAAGACCAAGGTGTAGTCATAATCAAACCCATAAATTTCAATGTCTGACAGGCTCATTTCATTGTTTGAAAAAATAGCATCTGGATTCAGCATGTTACTCATAATTGAAGGAACCAACTCTGTGAACAGGGGAGAGGAAAATAGGTTATACTAGCCTTGTAGCTTTATTTAAATAAAGAAATAGAAATCCATTTGCAATTGCTAAATATAGACAAATTATGATGAAAACTATCAAACTAACTCACACTGACCAGCTAATCCTTAACAATATGATGCTATTGAACATGCTGCCCCTAACTTGTCTCAGTGATCCATAGTTTTTATTCGAAGTACACTTTTTTCTGCAGTCCAGGTTTAAAGAGAAGACACATTTTGGCATCTTGCTTATCAGAGAACACCAGATATATTTTTTTGCTAACTCCATTAACACATTTATTAATGTTTTTGAAAATGAATTTGGAGTTGAATAATATTATTATATTATTATATTATTATTATTACTACTAGTCTACGAGCCTTGTCTTCTCCTCTAATTACTTGGTCCAGCGCCTGCCCTTGAAGCAGAACTGACACTGTTTTAATTTGATATTGCTTTAATTTTTGCTTCACCATTTCAAAGTTATCATATTAATCAATTTCAACTCACACTAATAAACTATATGCAAGTGTGTACGTAACAACTATTACATACACATTGTTATGCTTATTAGCCTCCTAGAGAATCAGAAAAACAAAAATATTCTGCTTATTTTCTACACACACACAGAGTGTGTGAACCACTTCCATTTTTAAGGGTATGTTTCTGTTGATATTTGATGGAAAAGTATACTGACTGAGAAATTAAAACCATGATATAATAAGTAACTTTAGGACTAACATCAATGTCAGTAGTAAACATTGAGAGTGTTTATATTTCTTGTTTACAAAACCTGAAAGAGCAACATTAGAAGGCTAAGTGCTACTCTCCTGGCAGCATAATACACGAGCATGTTCTCCTTCCTTCCTTTCTCATATACCGTCTTTGTACTCCAGACTTCCCTGCCAGTGGAAAAAAATGGGGAACATTCATCTTAAATCTGCACTTGGAAAGGTGAGTTTAAAGGGAATATGCTTTGTTTGGTTACTTTCTATATAGGTCTAAAAGGAATTGATCAAGCTTCTCTCAAAACCTTCAGCTCTGAGGACAGATCCCCACACGCTCCACTACTGAAAACATCTCAACAAGGCAGGTAGGTGTGGGGCCTTCAGATGCAGACACCCAAGTCTTTTAATTTTTAAGAGAGGAAAAAAATCTAATTCACTGAGTTTAATTTCAAAGTTCGAATAAAGCCCAGCAATCAAATCAAATGCAATTTGACATGCTACGATTAAGGCAAATATTCCTACTCTGTAGAAAGGGCCATGGAGCATTCACTCAACTTGAAGTTGTATGCACAGCTTTTAATCAACTTCCCAAATCACGTTACAACACCCGCTTCTGTATTATAAAGTATTTTTTCAAATGTCAATTATGCAGGTTGGTGAGTCAACACTTGTTTTAAAAATAAAGATATTTATGTAGCTATTTATAGATAAAAAGATACTTCAGCTGAAAACTAGCTTGACTGGTGGCTGCCTGAAAAGAGACAGTATAAACAGTTGGCAGCTATTAGACATTCTGGCCAGCAGACAGCATCACAAGTGCTATAAACCTTGGGTCAAAAAAACAGGAGAGCCTTATAGCCTTGTCATCTCAACATCATAACTAACTGAAGTATCATATACTTGAAGCCATTGGGTTACTTAGGTTGTAAATATTCTAGAAACAGTTGCCTCATCTTTTGCCAACTCACACCCACTGACCAACTTATTTTCCCACAACATTACCCTACCTCAGCTCTTAAGTATTATTTGGGTGTGGTTTAGAACAAGAGAAAGTTAATTCGAAAAACAGGAAAAGAAAAAATAGATGCAAAATAAAAGGCACTTCCCTTCTTCCTATTCCTTATCTCACCCTCCAAAGCCCACAGACCTCTCTTGAGATCGCTAACATGGCTTTTAATTTCAGTTCTGAAATGCTGACACTCTTTTACATTCACAAATGTTTTGTTAGCACCCAGCGCTGTGAAATCCCAATTCACACTCAAGACTCCTAAGTGCAGGAAAACACAGTAATTTCTTTTTAAGGGTCAAACATGCAAACTAAAGCATTATCCATTGCCACTACAGGGCATGCTCTTCCACTTGGTCTTGTAGAACACACTCAGCCTCTTTTTGTTTCAGCTCTCAGAAAAGACCACATTTTCAAGCAAGTATTATCTTGGTAATTCTCTTCCCATCGGAGCAAGGGCTGAAGCAAGCAAACGTTTCTTCCCTAGCTTTTTGCCTGGCTGAGCTGAAGAACAAGGCTTCCCAGGGTCATGTATTGTACCGTGAGCATTTTATAATGCCTCACTCAGTGTTATAATAGAACCACAGGTGAAATTAAAAGAGCCGTCCAAAACCTGACAGCATTTTGACTTTTTGGAAGAGCAGCCTATTTCAGAATAGTTGTGTTGTATATATACATAATAGTTATCAATGCGATGACCGACTTCTCGATTTTCTTTCTACATTTGCTTTTCTACAGGCAGCACACCCCAAATCCTGCCACTCTGCCCGGCCCAAGCCGCGCTGTTCCCAAGGCGCTCCCAACAGCCACGGCCCCGGACGGGCGATGGTGCGAGGGGCTCAGCGCGCCCCCCGAGGGGGAGATGAAGGGGCAGCCGCCCCACAGCCCGTGTCCCCGCTGTCCGGCCCCAGGACCCACCAGGTGCGGGACTCCCCGCGCTGCCGGTCCGGCCCTGGGCACACCACGGGAGCGCAGAGCACACGGACGCCGGAGCCGCTGCGGGACGGACCCGCGCCTCGTCCCCCGGACCCTTCCCGCTCCCCCCAGGCTTCATCCTTGCTCCGCTCCCAGCCGCCACCACAGATCGGCTCCCTCAGGAGCGGCGGCGCTCCGGCCCGCTGAGGGGGAGCCGCGCCGCTGCCGCCCGCGGGCGCCGCTCACCCTTGGTGACCCTCTTGGCCTCCTTGTAGCGCGACCACAGGTAGCTCTTCATGTCGGGCGACGGCTGCTGCTGCTGCTGCGGGGGCNCCGCCGCCGGCTGAAGTCACTTCCTCGGGCCCCGCCCCGGGCCGGGAGGCGGGCCCGGCCCCGCAGGTAGCGGAGGGAGGTAAGGCTTGGCCGCCCCGACGTTCCCTCGCCTCGGCGCCCCTGCTCTGGGCGGGCTCGGCTGCCCCCAGAAGAGGTGCCTAAGCAGAGGACCGCAGCCGGCGCGACCCCGAGGGCTCGCCCGGTGTGGCCGGGCCCCGCGTCTCCCATCTGCCGTCCCGGAGAGGGAAAGCAGCGTCCCCCCATCCACCGTCACCGCCGGCAGCGTTCTATCAGCGCTGCTGAGCAAGGTCAAGGGGAGCTGCCTGGGGAGTATACCCCGACCTCATGGCTCTGCTGCTCCTCAGGTCTCTGCTGTCTGGGATTCTTTCACCATAAACACCGCATCAACAGCAAATATTTACATCTCCAGCCCGCTTGCACTTCCGAAGTACTATATACACCTGCTTACATCTGTAACAAAATAAGCTCAAAACACAAGCTGCGTCTAAAATATGCAGACGTTCTACTGTTGTTTTGAGGCCCTCATGTCCTTGTGAAGCACTAGCCACTGACAGCTGTAGACCCTGGCAGTCTAAGAATTTGAGCCATATCTATTATACTTGGAGGAAAAAAAAAAAATTAGATGATGCATGGATGAAGAAGAACCAGACCAGACCACTGCCAGAGCAAACTGGTTAAAACTCCACATGCAGAATTCCTGATGTGCTCAGAAACTTTTCACAACAAAAGAACATATTCTTTTTCCAGTACAGTAGACACTGAATACAACTTGTTCTTATTTCAAGGAGATCTACATAACCCATTGTCACTCATGTCTGGAAGTTACCCAGCCATTCATCCCCATCCATCTCAAAAAAAAAAAAAACCAACAACGCAATCCTATACAAAACTGAAGGATTTCAGACAAAATACTGCTCTGATCATCATCTTTTTTTTTTTTTTTTTAAATAGCAAAGAGTGGTATTCACCTTATTTTTACAGGCAAAACCACAACAAACTGAAAGAAAAATAATCAGCTTTGGATTTTTAAGTGTCTGTCAATAGCTATGTGTTCTGTACTTCCAACCAAGGCTGAACTCTTGACTGACAGTACAATTGTTACAATTGAGATTGCAAAAGTTTGATACACTAAGTACTTCCCAGGGTTGGTTATTGCTGGAGACCAGGCACAGCTTTTATCAAAGTTCCTACATTATCCTTTGTGTTAATTGTATTGCCATTTCAGTATGTGATTCTGGTATACATCACTACAAATCCATCACAATAAATTCTGGGAACAAGAAGAGAACAAGATCATCAATATTTAGAAAATAGAAAAGGTGAGAGGAAAGACAACATCTAGAGAATTATGGATCTGGTACTTATCTTCTTTCATGTTCCTAGTCTGACAATATTTTTCCAGAACCCTGCAGCAGACAAAATGCAAACTCCCATTTAACTTTCAGCATCAGATTTTCCATGTACAACTACAAAAAAAGTTAAGTCATCTATGAAATTACAAGACTTGGTAAAAGTAATTATGAATTTACAGCATAGTTCTAGAGTACTGTAGGTTTTCTTGTCAGCCCAACTCCTCATCACCTTCAACAAAAATGTCCAATAACTGGACAGGTTTTTTATTCCAGCCTATGGGTTAATTAATCCCACATGCAATTCAGATGAAATTAATAGAAAGATGTCATTGTTCTTCTCCTGAACACCGCCGAGCCTGATCTCCAAGTCCCAAGACTGTAAATGTTGTGAACAATAACCACTTTGGTAGGTGAGGCATTCTCAAGGAAGAATTACTAGAACTACTCTGAATAATACAAGAAGGAGCAATAATGAAGAAGATATTTCCAGCAGTCAATGTGTTGACACAGGTGTTGTTTGTTCTGCCATAAGCAGTAAGAGAACACTGCAGAGACAGGGATTTTTGCTCCCTCACTATAACACCGGCATTAAGGTTAGAAAAGTCTAATAAGAATCTGGAAAAAGACAGTACAGTGCTCTGTAACACTCTCATCCCTCCAAACCTCAGGGCTTTAAATTTTCACATTAATTTCTTTTTTATACTATCAGGCAAGAATTTTAATACTTCTGTTTTTTCTGCAAGAGTGTGCAAGACAGAGCCTTGGATGTGCAAACTATTATTGCTGATAGAAATCCCATGATGGAAATCCCATCTTTGCTGCAGACAGTGTAGGTTCCCAGATAACCAGGACTAATCAATAAAAAGATCATTCTCCCTACATAACAAACATGTTTTTCTAATGCTTAATGTATGCAATACAAATAAAAAGTCATTTTCTTTATGTAATCTTGTTAGCTAGGACAACTTCTGTGGGGTGTTTGGCCAGCGAGTTATTCTCTCAGATCAAACTAATCCCTAAGTGTTAGCAGTGAGACTGGAGACAGAACTAAAACATGAGGTAATGGTGTTTAAAAATAAGTTGTTAAACAATTCGGCTTCAGACAACTCTGTTCTTTCCTGTCTGCTGGTCTCCAAGTAATGACTCAAATACTGGAAAATATGTGATAATGTAAACTGGTATGAAGGAGCACACGTGGAAATTAATTTATCTTTATTTGGGGTCCACATTCCTTCGTCCAATACTTAAATCAGCTTTTATTTAAGCAGAAGAGAACATGCAGAAATAGAGGATGTCAGCTTCAAGAATTTTTTCTAAAATGGCACTTACCATGAAATATGATCCTGCAGGCTAATGTTACTTTAAATACTTTTTAATCAGATCAGTCTAAGCAATCCTAAAGATGACTAACTCTGATGAAACAACGTACAAAAGAACCTAGACTTTCCCTCGTTTTATTGTCAGAGTTGACCACACCTATGATACTTTGTGCAAACTGAAAGGCATTTAGGTATGTCTGACAACTTAAAAAAAAAAAAAAATATATAAAACTCCATACCCAGCATAAAGAGTTTCACAGAATCACCCTCCAAAGAAGAATCCCAGAGGGCTGTCTTGCAGAACAAGAGAGAGCATGGGCCTTAAACCACAACGGCATGAGTTTTGTTATGTACATACCACATAGGCTGATTTATACCTGTCATTTATACCTGGCATCACACTATTATTCATACCATGTGGAATTAACAAGGACTTGCTTGGGTGGGGATAACAGACACAATTTCTTTCAAGCGAAAGAGAATACTTACGAACTGTTTCACTTTTGACTGAATTTGTGACCAGGAGTAATTCACAGTGAGAGGCTACACAGTATCCTCATTCACAAAACACGCGCTCTTTTAGCACAGCTGAAGGCTCAGGACACAGATGCCATGTGATCTCTTCATGTGCATACATAAAACACCTCTGAGAACCGGTCAAGTGTTTCGTGTATATAACGGATGACAGGTCAGACATCACATCTAATTTCTCGGGTTTGAAAGTTTTATTGACACAGGGAAAACACACAAATCTCCCTGCAGCCTGCTCAGCCCTGCCATCTCCTTCCCACATCTGAGATCACTGAGAGCTCTCAACACCTCAGAAACCACTTGGCCAACAAAGACAGCCCTGCACTTAAGTCACTGAGGGACATATTTCTAATCAGTTTGTACAACTTTCAACTAAAGCCTCTGACTGGGCTAAGAGATACTGCAATTCATTAAAGCACCATTAAATGAAACTAAAATGCAATGCTAGGAAAGCTGACAATGTCTTACTGCAGCTTCTGTGGTGCAGTGTTCCAAACAGAATGGCTTCGTAAGCAATAAAACCATTTGACAGATTCTGTCAGACAGTTGTTTATCACAGAGGTGAATGACCTTGGACTGACAGAGGATGGGCAAAGGCAGCACAGAAACAAATTCCTGTGAAAGAATAAAGAAAGAAAAAACAGTTTCTTATCACCTTAAAAGATTCTGAGGAATGTTATTTTCCTCATCTTTATTATATTTCCTGCTTCTGAAAGTTTTCCTAAATGTGTTTGCAAAAGTGATTTTGCTTTTTTACAGAACCATCAGATGCTACTGACCCAAGTCTTCTTGGAAACCATACCCTTTTATAGTCCCTTTAACCAGAGTACCTCTCCCACTAACAAATGTTTCCACATAGAAACTTCTGCCTGTGTTTTATCCTGATATGCTTTTCATTTTGGTATTGATAAATACCAAAAAATTAGTGGAAATAATGGAATACCTTAGTATTAATAGTGGAATACCTTAAAAATAAGTGGAATTGTGTTCATGTGCACCTGTTTGGTAAAAGCATCTAATACTTTGGAGAAAAAAAACCCTTTCTTGCCTTAGCTACTTACTTGCTTTCTTTGCTTTTATTTCAATAATAATAAGACACCATTTGAAGTTAATTCACCACATCTGATGTGGAAAAGATAGAATATAAGCACACAGTAGCCAAGCATGTTAATGCATGGTTACAATGAGAGCAGAAAAATAAAGCAACTGAAATCAGAAACATTAGTGTCTGCACTATTCCTCACAAACTACAATGTAAAGCAGATCTGAATACTTTCAGTGTTACACTTCCACAATGTATCTGGGTAGAGATGATTCTGAATATTTAGTTCTGCCTGGTGAGCATTTGTCAGCTGTCCCTCCTTCCAGAAGAAAATGTGTACTCCAAACAAGATATGAAATTTCCTGGTAACTGAAGTGGCACAATTTTACTACCCAGGCAAGTTGGAGTATGAATTCTCATACATTATTCCATCCACTACATCAGACATCCTAAAAGCTTGCCAAAACTCTCAATATGTTTTAATACAATTTAAAATAGCACACAGTTTGTACAGACTTCAAAAAAAATCAAAAAATAAACCACAACCAACAGACAGATCCAGTAATAACATAGAATAATCTGAGTTGAAAGGTACTCAAAAAGGATCATCTAATCCAGCTCTTAAGTGAAGGCCCCATCCAGGGATCAATATCAAGCAATCCTAAATAGGGATGGAAGTTTTGTAACTGCTTTTGCACAACTTCCTAGCTTTGCAGCCTAAGAGTATATTGAGAAGATTAAATGTCAATTAAAAAAAAAAAACAACCTTTCTTTTCATATGAGATATGTTTTAAACTATAGATCCACTTAGGAGAAAACTTAGCTGAGGAGTTACAAGCCTGTCAATATTCTCTGTTAATGCCATCCAGTATAGCACAAGCTACCTGTTATGTGACAGGGGAGCACTTAGCTAGCTTCTGGTCCAACGGAGAGTCTGAGGCCGCAAGGTAAACAATAAACAACCCTGAATTATTTTATACCAAATCTCAAAACAAAAATGCTGGCAAAGAAGGCACATCCAAGTGTGTCTTTACTTAAATTCACAGTGGACAGGAAATGCAAAGAAACACACTAGAGGGACCATCACACTGTCTGGAAGATGGAGCACATCCTAAACACCTGTCACCATCCTCAACCACTTCCATCAGCTCTTGGACAAGCTTGTTCAACCCTCATAAAAATTATCCTGGACTAAACCAAGTCCACCAGGCACTGTTAACTACATGTAATTCAAAGTTTGTGTTGTAAACACATCAAGCACCAGGCCAAAGAAATGTAGCTATAGCCCTGACTTGGCCAAGGCAGTCCTAAAATGTAGATATCACATTCATAAGAGTAAGGACACAATTTCATCATGCCTTACGCAAGAACAGAGAGTTTTCTATCCCCAGGCTCAGTATGTGTCCAACAATTCATCCCCAACATGACAGAATGGAAAAAAAAACTTATGGGATTCAGCACTTACACCAGGACACAGCTTAAAGTGTCAAACATATCAAAACCCATTATTTTCTTTATAGACAAATTTAGGTGACGTGATCATATAATATGTCACTTATTACTCAACACTTTATATATAGCACTGACTCTTCTTGAGATGACTTGAAAACTCTGCCAGCTGTACTTGACCTCCCAAAAAAGGATTCATCTTGCTATGCATAATCTAGCTTGCATAGAAGCAAAAAGGGGAATATCCTCCACCCAAAAAAAATCTGAAGATTAAAAAAAAGTAATTAAAAAATACAAATATGGAAGGAAATTAATTACTAGAAAATTACTGAAAATCTATTACGTTACATTGCACTGTAGTTGTAACTAAGTTTAGCATAATTACACCATGTCTGGAGCCTGCAAAGGTTTATGGATACACTTGACAGGAGTCTCCTTGAAGTTTTAGCTCCTCATTGCACAGTGTCATTCCCTGAGGTGTGTCTTCAGAGGCACTAGCTCACTAACACAGGACTCACAAACTGTAGTTTACCAGGGCATAATGCTAAATAGTGACATGTAAGTTGTGAATGACATTCCAAGAGAAAAGTCAGTAAAAGGATGACTCCTTCCCCATAACTTTGTCCATAATGTTACTAAGCAACACGAATTTGCAGGCACTTTACTGCTGCAATTACAGTGATCTCTCAAATAAAATTGGCACAGCTTCAGTCTGCAGTCTTGAGTAATTTCTGAACCCTGTAATTAGTTTTATCAGAAGAAAGGCTCAGACGATTTCATTTCACATAGAGTAAATAGACAGTTAATTTATAGTGGTTCCCATGTTCTCCACATTTTCTGATATAAAATTAAATACGTTTGCTTTTGTTCCCCATATTTTATACTTTGAGCAGCAGATGCTCATTCAAGAAGTCTCAATATCCTAAAGAACTGAGCACCATAAAGCAAACCAGCCTGTTTATCCTGGAAACTTCTTACTGATAAGAATTGTACACAGAAGAAATATAACAATATAGCCATCCAGTGTGGCACTGTGCCACCTGGCAAGTTTATGGTGTCTATCTTGCATGAATTAAACACTACATTTTTTTAATGAGCCATTCAGGAAACATCATCACTCTTTAAATCAATGATAATTCATCCCACATGAAGAACCTTACTTTCTAATATAAGTATACACTTAGTTTCTAGTGTACACAATTCAAGAAGTCCTTAAGGAAAAAACCATTCTTGGCAAATAACTGAAGGTATCTTCATGTCTTGTCTAGCTCAGCCTTATAAAAATCGGAAGATAAAAAAACTTCTCATGCATTTGAGAGTTCAGAAAAACTCAGTATCAACCTGATAACACAGAACAGCACATTAAATTATGACAGATCTCTCATTTCAGTGTACCATACATGGTTACGTGGCTGTATTATCAAATAAGTCTTGATCATGCACATCTGACATGAAGAGAAGTTTTGCCTCTGTTTCCTTGGGATTGAGCCAAGAGTTAATTACCATAGGCAATGTCTCCAGAACTGTTAAAACTGCTAAGCAGCTCTCACTTAATAACAACAATAATGAGGAATTGTTGGGTACAGACTGAGTTTGAAGTCTTGGTTAAGATTTGACTCTCATGTCCTGTTGAGCACTTACGTCTTTTAAAAATCCAGATACCTAGTGATAGATCTAAATTCAGATAATGGAGATCTTTGAAATGCTATTTCAAGAAGCACAGCTAAATCTATTAAAGCCTAGTAACGCATCATTCTTAAAATTCAACTTAGTCAGAAAATCTAAAACCATAGATGCATTTGTTGTTAAAAATCTACTGCAAATCCTTCGAAAGACTTCATTAGTTTCCCAAGATTGATATTTTCACTACACCATCCACTGCATTCTGCTGCTTCTTTAAAAGAATGTACATTTAGCATAGCTATTAATAAAAACTCACAGCAAGAAGCATTTATTTCCTTAAAAGTTTCTAGGTCTTGTAGCTGGAGAACTTGTGAATCACTTGTTACAAAACTATTACAGCAGATTTCAGCTTGTCTCTTTTGCTTGTTTCTTGTCTTTTGGGAGAATGCAGAAGATTCACTCCCCCTTCTTTCCCTGTAGATTTAATGAGCCAGCCATCACAGCATTTCATCTTACACAGCATCTTGTCAGATCCAAAGTCTATTTCCCTATCATAGATGTTATTATTGTCTGCTTTTGTTACATAATCATTCCTACAGGCACTTTCATACTCTGTTTGATACAAAGATAATGAATTCTCAAAAACATCCTCAAAACTACTTATTTATATTCAACCCTCCAAATCCATATTATAACTCAGAATACACAACATAGATGAGAAAACACCCAATACAAGAGGGTAGCAAGGCAGCTATGGATTAAACACTTGTACACCAAGAGAGAGAACAAAATCAAATCAATCAGCTCTTAAAATGACTAAGAAATGGCAGGCTTAAAGCACATGAGGAAAATAGCTGGAGAGATAACCCTGAGTATTCTAATACAGATATTGTCATTCATCTCTGTTAAAGCTGCTCCACTTCCCATGAAATAATTAAATCATTTGGTCCAGGAACAGAAAGGATGGTCTAATGACACAGAGAAGACCTGAAAAGGGGTTTTGGAACCAGTGTACTCCAGAAGCAGGAAACTAAGTGCAGTGGAGAAGAGTAACACATCCTAGAGAAAAAAATAGTTTTGTCCTGATCAATAAAAATCTCATTTGTTTTCCAATATATTATCCAGCAGCTCATTTACCAAGCTGCTCATGTTACCTGGTGCTCTTACAATGATGAAAGTACAAGGGGTCACTGGAGTTTCCTGAACCCACTCCACAGTAGCAGTAAGAAGAGAGAGAATTTCTACTTGTCTGCATAGCTGGAACACCTTAGCCAGGTATTTCACTATCCCCTAGCTTAAAAAACAAAATATTTCAGAACCAAAACCCCAGGCCAACATAAAGGCTGCAACTACCTTGAGGAACCTGCAACCTTTCTTTCCTACAAAACCTTTGTAATTTTCACCATCCACCCTCCCTCCTCTGAGGCTTCAGCTGCCAGTGTTCAAGCCATCCTCTGCTGTAGCACAGCTGTGTAAGCTGGAGCAGGGTCCTGTGAGAACAGCTGTGAGAGCAGCTGTGAGAGCGCTTGTCTGTGCTTCCACCCACACACCTCCCACCCCTTGGCTCCCAAGCTGCAGTTAAGCTCAGGATTGGGCCTTAGTTTGCTTCTAGGCTGTGCTTTAGGTATACCTGGCTTGGTCAAGGTCATGTCCTGGCAAAGACCTCATCTGCAACTGGTCAATATAGACTAGTCTAGTAAGGAAAAAACCAGTGGTGTTATCCTTAAAATTAATTTCACAGTCCCAAAATAAGGTTCTCCCTTCTTTTCAAGTAAATTTGGACATACAATGAGCACTCGGGTTTTTCATTGATATAAAACTGGATTTCACAAAATTAATTAGATGATTTTTTTTCTAATCAATATTCTTTTAGTATTTATGTTCCAGGTACATTACATTTGACCTAACATGTAAGAAACAAAACCCAGACATAACTAAAGTACACCTCCAGTTATTCACAGAGATCCTGGCGCTCTTTTCTGTACAGTTAACAGGTCTAGAGTTCCCAGGCTACTGCACTTTACTCATGATTTCTCTGAATGGAGGAATAAAGATTGTTTTTTCCTGACATGAGTGCTGCTGAAAGGTTGTCTATTAACTTTTTCTAGCAGTACTGCAAAGAGCCTTTCTGGGACACAAGAAAAGAGAAATCATGACACATTTTCAAGAGGACAGCAATTTGTGTAACCACGAAAAATATATTCTCCCTATTAAAAAGAGAAATATTTTAAATACATGCGTACATACATCTGTGCAAAGAATAGCTGAAATATTTGAGAAATGCCTCTTTCCGGTCGTAATGTCTCTATAAGGGGATAAACATATAAAATCAGTGCCAAAAGGAGACTACGATGATGAAATATTTCCTAAAAGGAGGAGGAACAACAAACAACGCAGCCGTGTGCACGTAAGGACGTGGCAGGGCTGATCCCTGGACAGGCCACCAGGGCGAGCTCTCGCCCAGCAAATCCAGCCCCAGCCCCGCAGCTCCACCACTCTGGTTGTTCCCTCCTCCCATGCTGTCAGCCAGGGGAGGGCAAAAAAGAAAACACGCTTTTTAAAGCTTAATGTCTTCTCTTCGAAACCTTTAATACCTTCATGCCTCTGTTCTTGAGCAAAACGAGTGTCAGTGGGCAGAAATGATATTAGCCACAGAAATATGTTGCTGCAGGTGCAGATTTCTAGTGATACTGAAACTTACAGAGGTTTCAGTATTTGAAGACTCAAGGAGAGTTTTATCATGATCAAAACATGGTTGTTTTATCTGTACAAAGATTCTTCTAGATACAAATCTTCACCTTAACTAATTTTGCCCTCAGCGGTAGGCTCTTTAAAATCCATTCTTTTCTGTGAATTCCTCTATTTTAAAGATATAGAGCATTGAACTTCAAGGAACACTTTGCAAATTTCAAAAATATTTAATGGGGGGGACATACCACAGATTACAGACTTTTCAACAGTGCCAGCTGCAGTGCAATAATCAGTCTCCAGAGAAATGGCATAAAGACAATCAAAAGCCAAATTATAGCTGAAGAACAAACACTTTCCTCCAAACTTCAAACAATAATATTTTAATCCTGCTTGTATGTAGTTGCTGTTAAAATTTTCTAATATTTGGATAATCAGCTTGAAAAGCTAGCTACTGGCAGCAATTGTTTTTGTTTCATATTCACACTCAGTCCCAGATGTTGCAGACCATCTTATGTAAGTGGCTATGTTTCAGTGTGTGCTGTACACACAGTATTTAGTCCCTGATACAGACACTGCAGAATATAAACTCTCAACATAGTTTTAAAAGATACCACTGAAGTTTAAATCATAGAGAATATAGATAAGTAGTTCTTCATATTTCGAATGCATTATCATGGAAGAAAGACAGAGCTCAATTTGGTGGTACAAACTTCAGACTGTGTTAATTATTCTCACATAAAATCACTTGCATGTGTTTTTCAAATACAGTATGGCCATAAATGGCTGGTTAGCAGTGACCCAAATTAAAGCATTTTAATTATCCATGAACAAAAATGTAACTTGCATTAGTTGCAGATATCAATTTAACTGTGTACTAAGAGAGGTGATATTCTGATATTGCAAATTATTGTTTAGTTTTATGGCTTCCTTATGTTTGTAGCTATGTACAATATCTTTGGCCTATGTAATTTACATCACAGGTTCAGCTCACCACCCCAAAAACCAGAATATCTCCTCCTCTTAGCCACAAACTCCTGCTCTTTACCATGCTCTTGTCTGGTTCAGCCTGCACCTGATATAAGCTGATTTAACTACCAGGTATTTTGCTGGGCTAGAGAGTTAAATCAGCTCAGAAAAGAGTCTGCCAGAGCCAAAGCAGGACAACGAAAGGAGGACTGGTTCACTGTTACAGATGGAGGCCAGGAAGATTAGCTGGCTAATTTAGCTGGTTAAGTCCAATACCCACAGTCAGGTCTTACGAACTCCTCTCAGTTTATCTCCACAGCTATTTCCATCAAGGTTATGCTTCTTGCTAGTTCCAACATCGAGTAGGAGTCACGTGGCCTGCTCCAGAGAGGTGACTTACACATGGACACAGGGATCACCTGAAAAAGTTGCATTCAACAGAATGAAGAGGGGCTGGCTCTGCTGTTTGCGTGGAAGGAGATGCTGCCTGTATTCCATTTCTCTTACCACCACATGACCCTGAATTTTTACTTAACAGAAAAGCACAGTGCTAAAATAGGCTATTTCAATTGTTATGCACACAATTATCAAAACATATCTAATTGCTTTATAGACCTCTGTAATGCAGCTCAGTTGCTGAAGAACTATCACCACTTGACAGTTACATCTTCCCTTTGGTATTAATTCCTGAAAGGTGATAGACTTCTTTTGAATGGCAGCAGTAGTCAGTGCAACTAAGAGCTTAAAAGCTCCCTTAAGTTTTTTTAAGCAGAAATCAAGCTGAAGTTTTCTCCAATTTACAGCTTCCTTGTAAAGAGAATAAACTCTATTTCTGAGTACTCAGCTGCTCTCATTCTTGCCTATCAGTTTTGTCCTGGGTAATCCAAATTGGCATTCATGAAAGCAAACAGTATAATCTACATCAAGCAATCAATGCTGGTAAACTCATTACAGTTCTTACTAGTCTACCCTTTAAATTCAACAAACACAGATTTATCAGCTTGCATTTCCTTCAAAAGCAAAATTCTACACTGTATAATCATAGGGGCAAAGTAATCAATAAAATTTAAATCCCACAAAACTTAATCTAAAATCTCTGCTGCTTTAGCACAGTCAATAACAGAATTGGTTTGCATTCTTCCTATTCCAGCTACCAACATTCGAAATGATTGTCACAAAGCATTACATTTTCCTGCTGCCAGTAAAATGACTGCTAAAACAGAAATGCCAGAAAAATCTTCTAATGCAAGAATTCTACAAGACAGAGATAACTACTATGGTTATCTCTGTGTCCTTCAAATGCCTATTTGCAGTCATAAAGCAACCTATCTCACTCCGGGAATCATAGAGGCACAATTAGAAAATCAAATCCTGAACTGCTTGTGGGAGAGTCTTAGAAAAAGATAAACTTTCTGTGCTTAGATTCCTAAATAATGAAATTGTATTTTCAAATAAGTAAGACTACTCTTCAGGAAATAATTCTTCACACAAGTCTTCACAAAAACCTGACAGATTTTTTTACTTACAACCCTGACACTGACCTCTCATATTTATTTTTCACAGTCATTCTCACATACATGTTGGAAGAGTAACCATCCTTTTTATTTCTTGTATAATTTGTGATCCGTGAGGAACACCTATTAAAACTGCAAATCATACAGAAAAGCTTCATGAGTCTTTTAAACAGGTCACAATTGAATTTTGCCTTCTTGTGCTGATATTGGTTGGGGTAGATTCTATTTTCTTCACAGTAGCTGGCACAGGGCTCTGTTTTGGATTTGTGCTGAAAACAGTGTTGATAACTCAGGGATGTTTTGGTTATTGCTGAGCAGTGCTTACACAGAGTCAAGGCCTTTTCTGCCCCTCACATCACCCCACCATCAAGGAGGTTGGAGGTGCACAAGAAGCTGGAAGGGAACACAGCCAGGACAGCTGACCCCAGCTGACCAAAGGAACATTCTGTGCCATAGGGCGCCATGCTCAGTGTATAGAGCAGGGGGAAGGAGGAGCAAGGGAAGGATGTTGGGAGAGATGGTGTTTGTCTTCCCAAGTCACTGCTATGTGTGCTGGGGCCCTGCTGTCCTGGAGATGGCTGAACACCTGCCTGCACATCAGTGAATTAATTCCTTGTTTTGCATTGCTTGCATGCATGGCTTTTGCTTACCAATGAAACTGTCTTTATCTCACCCCACGAGTTTTCCCACTTTTACTCTTCTGATTCTCTCCCCCAACCCAAGGTGAGGAGTGAGGAAGTGGCTGCACAGTTGCTTTGTTGCCAGGTGAAGTTAACCCATGACACTTCATTAAGAAGAACCCAAAGATAACCATTCTTTACTGCAACACAAAGGCTCCTTTTCTGTTCCATAAACATTAATTATGAAGAAGACAGAAAGGTACAACACCGAGTTTTAAAGTAAAAAAAAAATCTTTCTGGCCCATTGTATAACTAAAGATGATAAACATATATTTGGCAAAACTTTCAGCTACCGATAGACTAAGCTCTGTTTGTGAAATTGTAGACACCGTGAGGGCTTTTATTTTTTGCATTGAACATCACCGATCAATCTCTCTCAAATACATCCCTCTCCAAGTACAAAGTTCATTCAATCATTGCTTGCAAGTTTGTTTTTTGGTATTTGGTGGGGTTTTTGCCCCAGTCCAGTGTTAAACGTGTAAAAACGAAACAGGTGACTGGCACGTGAAAGCCTGGGCAGACTTCATCAGGATGGTAAGGGGGGATATATGTTATTTCAGGTAGTTGTTAACGTCAGCTGTTAACAGCAGTGCACAGCAGAAGTTGCACAGGCTGTACTTCATGCCCCAAGCTGCAATCCCTGCCAGGGACACTGGAAATGCATGGGAAAGGTCTAATCTCTGGAGCAGCAGGGCTCCCGTTCAGTGTGCCACAGACCGCAGCTGCCCTCACACTGACCCTGCCCGGCAGGGTGGCACCGGGGCGGAAGGTCCCGTGTCCCCGCACACCTGAGACAGCTGCTGGAGCCGCCACTTCACGGGGGCAAGGGAAGGCCGCGGGTGGATTAACAAAGGCCCCCAGGGTCGGCGAAGGAGTGCCAACGAGCTCCCGGGAGAATGGTCGCCCCGGATGAGCGCTGGAAACCAGGAGACGGAGACCTGCCAAGCACCCGGCTTGATTTTTCGTCCACCAGCACCGAGTCCCCAGAGAGGCTCGGCAGAAGCCAGCCGATTTCTCTCATGGCGGTGTGACGCTCTAGAAGCGCAGAGAGGAGCGGAGGCCAAGGCTCTCCAAGGCGGCCAGGGCGCCACAGACAACGCGAACTACAGCTTCCGGCACGCCACGCGCAGTCACGGCGCATGCGGCCCTCTGCATCCGGCCCCCACTCGGTGGGGCGGACAGCGGGATTCGCCAGCGCCACCCGGCCCCTGCCGGCGGCTACGGCGGCCCAGACCTGGCGCTGCTCCCGCCGCTCGGCCCAGCTGGTTATGGCTCTAATCATGACTTTTCGCTCCTCTCGGTACCGGGGGTGCCGCCGCGACCGGAAGTGCCCGTTGCCACAGCACCCCGTCTCCCCGATGAGCATCCCGGGTGTCCCCGGAAGCCGCCGAAGCCGGTGTTCCGTACGGAGATGGTCCCTGTCGCTCCCGGGGCCGCGCCCCACGTGGTCCCGTCGTTAAACACCGCGGGTCATTCATTGCAGCGCCGAGAGGGGCCGCGCTGGCCACGCCCCCCCGCGCACGCCATTGGCCGAGCGCCGCTCCGCCCGCCAATCGGCGCCGGCCACGCTCCGACCGCAGGAAACCGCACATGGAAAGTCACGATTGGCGGCGACGGCTGCAGGCCCCGCCTTCCCAAGCTCTCCATTGGCTGCATGTTTGGCGTGGTGCGCTGCTATTGGGTGAAGTGGCGCGGCCTCTTCCCACCCTGGGGTTGATAAGGCGGAGGGGGAGGGTCGCGGCTGCTCCAGCGGGATCGGCGGCGGCGCGGGACGGGCTCGGGAGCGCGGGGCGGCGGCGCCGGGGGCTCATTTCTTGTCACTGCGGCCGCCATGAAGTCGGTCTGGGGGCTCGCTCTGGCGTGTGTGCTGCTCCTGGCCGGTGAGCGCCTACGGGTTTCTAGAAGGTTCTGGCGGAGGGGTGTCGGGGTCCCGGCCAACAGGCCCCCCCCACCCGCCTTCCCCCTCCGTGTGCTGGGGTGAGGGGGACTGAGGCCCCCGAGGGGGGGTGGGATCTCGGGCGGGACCGTTCAGTCTGCCCCGCGGGGTGGGGAAGCGCTGCTCGGGCCCCTGCCTGCCCTGCCCGGGCCTGGTCCGGGCCCTCTCCGGGGAGGGGGGAGGGGGCCGCGCTGCTCATGCGCTATCACGGGCGGGGGCGGAGGGTGGGAGGCGGCCTCCCCTTGCCCATCTCCCGTGTCTCTGGTTGGGCTGAACTCCCTTGGGGAGAGGGCGGGGGACTCGAGGGGCAGAGCTGAGCCTGAAGACGTGGGGAGGGGTAAGCGGAGAAGATGGGCAGTGCGTAGTGTGGGGATTGGGCTCAGAGAGCTGATTCCTTGTTTTCCCAGTGTCGGTCAGAGCCGATGAGGTGGATGTAGATGGGACCGTGGAAGATGACTTGGGCAAAAGCAGAGAAGGGTCTCGAACGGATGATGAAGTTGTACAGAGGTTGGTAGCTGGGACGCCCTGGTTTTGGAAAGGTCAATTTGAGCACCAGTAATGCCTCAGAAGTAAGGGGGGAATGCTATTCAAAAGAGATCCGGTCAGCTGGGGGAAATAAAACATTCCTGTAAAAGTCTGTGTCCTTCTAAATAAAGACAAACGTGAGAACTTGGATTCAGAAAAGTTCAACTTGTTTTTATCGAATATTGATAACTTTTAATCAAGGTTTACTCGTGCATGTCATAAATGGTGTCAGTTTAGTGCCTATGGGTGAAATAGCTCTATGCCCACGAAATGCCTCACCTCCTGTGAGGTGCATCATATGCTGGGGATTGCAGTAGGTTTAAGATTACCTGTATTATTCCCTGGATTTTTTATGAAAGAAGTCTCACTTGCAAGCGTAAATTTTCACTCAAGTTTTTGGATTGTGGTTGTGTAGCTGAGGATGGCTGCTCTTGCACTTGACTCATTTGATCATGTAATTTTGTGCTGTATCAGTGGTTAAGTGTTATTGGTGCTGCTTTCTGATAAAATTAAATTAGACATGCTGTTTGTGAACAAGACTCCTTGATACGTTTTTCATTGTCCTAACAGAGAGGAAGAAGCTATCCAACTAGATGGCCTAAATGCATCCCAGATCAAAGAAATCAGAGAAAAATCTGAGAAGTTTGCATTTCAAGCAGAAGTGAACAGAATGATGAAGCTAATTATCAATTCTTTATATAAAAATAAAGAGGTTAGTACTTTCGTCTGCAGATCATGTTACAATTTTGGGAGGTGTGTGTCTGTCTCTCTCCTGGCATTCCTGACTACTGGTTTCTATTTCAGATTTTCCTGCGGGAACTTATTTCAAATGCTTCGGATGCTTTAGATAAGATACGGTTGATATCGTTAACTGATGAAAATGCTCTTGCTGGCAACGAGGAACTTACGGTCAAAATCAAGGTAAGAGGGATTAGATACAAGCATCTCTTTCAAAGAAGTGGTGGAAGAATATAAAAATACACTAGATCATTACATTTCTATTTTTGGCTTCATACTGATTCAAATATAAACTAGGACTACATGAGGACCCTTACAATTAACGTCATCAAAGATGACTCCTCTTTTAATGGTAAAAGCATGTCTGGTTTTATAAAAAGCAACTGAAGTATTGGGCTACTTGCAAGGAACGTCTTCATCATTTCTACAGTTACTGCAAATTCAGTTTATTGTAGCCAGGCACGTTTGAATTTGAATAGCTACTATGTTCCACTTTTCTTTGGCATGTATGGAAATTCACAGTGAAGTCAAACTGGTTTTTTGTCTTTATTTTTTTTCAGTGTGATAAAGAGAAGAACATGCTTCATGTTACAGACACGGGTATTGGCATGACAAAGGAGGAGTTAGTTAAAAACCTGGGTACCATTGCAAAGTCTGGTACAAGTGAATTCTTAAACAAGATGACTGAAATGCAGGATGACAGCCAGTCAACGTCTGAGTTAATTGGCCAGTTTGGGGTTGGCTTTTATTCTGCTTTCTTAGTAGCAGACAGAGTCATTGTCACATCAAAACACAACAATGATACTCAGCATATTTGGGAGTCCGATTCAAATGAATTCTCTGTGATTGATGACCCAAGAGGGAACACCTTAGGACGTGGCACAACCATAACGTAAGTATTAAGTTTCTTTAGCCTTAAAATAAAAAAGATTGTGTGGGTACACTTTGCTTATTAGAATATGTAAGTGACTTTAGTTTTGTGACTGTTTTATTTCTTGTAATACAGCTTTTTTCGGTTTAATAGAAATACACAAAGTACAAACTGGATTTAAAAAGACATGTAGTTCATTCTCTGTTAGATGAGCTAACAAAACTATGAATGTCTTGACAACTGTCAGCAGGTAATTCCAGACCGTGCAGCTGCCTTCAGGCTTGTTCAGTCACTCAACACAATTCTGGCCTGGCAGAACTTATACAGGGGCTGTAGAGCTTTGCTTGGAAACTGGCTGCTGTTTATGTATCAGTGAGGCTGGTCTGATGCAAATTTCAAACTGGAGGTAGTTTGCTAGTCCTATTTTGATTGCTTTCATGAGCAGGTAAATTTATTTTGTCTCGGTTTAGAGGATGCCTTTCTGGAGGAGGCACTCATATAAAAAAGTTGGTCTTGGTGCTCTAGTTTGAAGTAAGGCCCATGACAGCGTATCAAGATCCTGATAAGTATTGATATGATTTGATATTTTCATTTAAATTTTTGAATATTGTGTTCTGCCTCAGCCAATGAAAACAATTGCTGGTTGAGTAAGGATTGTGTTTTTTAAGAGATGCTTGAAGCTGGACTAATAAAAATAATATCAATAAATAATAACAGATCTGAATTGCTATGGCTGCAACAATAATCACAGGTTGTTCTGAGTTGGGACCCACAAGGATCATAAAGTCCAACTCTTAAGTGAATGATCCTATGTGTGGATAAACCTCCACTCTTGGTTATTAGCATCGTGCTCTAGCTCAGTTGGTCAATCTCAGTGACATAAAAAATGTATATTCTGCTCTAAAGCTGTCAAAATACTGGTCCAGTATTTTAAAAGGTTTGTGGTTTTGTGGTTTGTTTTTTTTTCCCCTCTAGCCTTGTCTTGAAGGAGGAAGCCTCCGATTACCTTGAGCTGGACACTGTTAAAAATCTAGTGAAGAAATACTCTCAATTCATAAACTTCCCCATATATGTGTGGAGCAGCAAGGTAAGTGGATTTAACTCAGTGTTGTCCAGTATAAGCTTTAGTTAAGACAGTTGTCTGGCTAGATCTTTCATGAAGGCTGAGGGCCTGCCGTAGAGTTGCTTCTTGTCTAATTTCTAAAATTCTTCTGTTCTTGACTCTTTTGGCTACTATTTTACTTTATTTTTTTCTCCAAATGCTGGTTTGTTGCTAAAATCACAACTTGGTGTGAATTTAGCAAACCTTTAAAGGAACTTGGTTTTATTCTGACTCAACTTTACCAAAGGAAAAACACTGCTAGTTACTAATAAGGATCTTTGTTCCACTGGCTTTGGTAGATGGAAGCTCTGTTAAGTTCTCAAGCAGAGCCATGGCTAGATACCCTTTTGAAAAAAACAGGGCCAATGTCTTAGATCTTGGGCCTGTTACCATGTTTTCTTTGTGTAGCGCCAACTTAAAATCCACCAAGTCTCTGATTAGCATTATGTGTAAAGCATTGAAAAGGTTTGAGTGTGGTGATCTCTGTGTATTGAAGGGAAGTATGTATGAATGAAAAAGCAGCTGAAAAATACTACCCAGAGAGACGTTTGCAACAGACAAATAGCAGAAGTCAGGCTAGTGCTGTGAAAGGTTAAGCTGTTTGAGAGAATACTAGAACATACCTGGTAGGAAGTCAAGGTGTTCAAATCCCCATCTTTGGTTGTCTCTTCAGACAGAGACTGTTGAAGAACCCATTGAAGAGGAGGAAGCAAAGGAGAAAGAAGAAGAAACAGATGATGAAGCAGCAGTTGAAGAAGAGGAGGAAGAAAAGAAACCAAAAACTAAGAAGGTAAGCTTTGTTAGCCCTGGGGTCCTGCAACTCATGTCAGATAGATGGCAATTTTCCTAGGTAGTCTTGCAGAGGTGCATTTCAGTAGTGCGTGCTTTGAAGAAGCAGATCGTTTTAAAGTGAGGTGGTAGGAGAGAAGATTGGAGATGAAACAGACTAGGTAGAAGTCAGGCAGATGATTGGCAGTAGCCTTGTGGAGCTGTGGTCACAGCTAATTATAAGTACTTGCATGAACTGCTTGAAATGGTAGCGAAATTCTGTAATCTGACACTGTTGACGAGTTTAATATATTCTGGTGGGATGATTTTTTCAGAGTGGCATTATAACAGAAATAGTGGTGCTTAGTGAGTGTGTTAAATGTACATGAAACACACTACACTGTAGACTGAAGTTTTGTTCCCATGTGTTGCACTAATGTGTATACTTAAAATGAGAATGTCCAGGTCATTGCATAATTTTGTAAATTAGAAAGAACATGTTTGAGATTTTTACATCCATTTTATGTTTTGGCTTCAGTGGAGCGCCTTTAATTTACCTAACCTGAAGTAAAGAATGAGTCTTTTTTTTATACTATTGTGTTTATTTACCTAGGTTGAAAAGACTGTCTGGGACTGGGAGCTCATGAATGACATAAAACCAATCTGGCAGAGACCATCTAAAGAAGTTGAAGAAGATGAATACAAAGCTTTTTACAAAACCTTTTCTAAGGTAAGCTCTGGGCCTCAAGATGATTCCAAAGTAAAAGGTTTGCTATAGTATCTCTTGCTATGCAAATAAAACTGGGTGCTCATAGGATGGGCTATTTCTGAAGAATTAATTAATTGCTGTCAGTAGATAGAACTGCAGAGAGCCTGGAAGGTATAACATCCCAATCAGGGATTATTTTTTCCAGAGAGGACTTACTTGCCATCCAAGTATTGATTAGTCTAGATTTGGAAAGTACTATGTTGCAGGTCATGTGGAGCTTACTGATGTGTTTAAATGTGGGCAGGGAAATTTGTATTTAGTCTGAGGGTTGTGGTGTTTGTTGCACATGGTGGAAGAAAGGGGGAAACAGTTTCCTGGAAGTGTTGTCTTTGTATCAGTACTGTGGTGTCATGATACTCTATCGGTTATTGTCCTGTTGGTAACTCTTTAATGACTAAATCCAGCAAAGCTTGGAAGGTCTCCAGAAAGGTTATTTTTACATGAGTAACTCTGTAACTCAAACTTTTCTCTCCATGATCAACTCCAGCAAAGGAAGGCTACATGGATTAGTTGTAAAATAATTGCACTTATTTGCCGAATTCATTTTGTTACTGGAAATGTATTAACTCTCTGGTATTGTCCCCATGTCAATTAAAAGCATTTTCTCTTCACAGGAACACGATGACCCGATGGCATACATCCACTTCACTGCTGAAGGGGAAGTAACTTTCAAATCCATCTTGTTTGTTCCTAATTCTGCTCCACGTGGACTGTTTGATGAATATGGATCCAAAAAAAGTGATTTCATTAAGGTAGGACAGAAAAGCATGTGGGTATGGTTTTGAGGAAAAGGAGAAAAACCCCTAAAGTAACTTGAGTGCTCTCTGCTCTTGTAATTCAGCTGTATGTTCGAAGAGTGTTCATCACTGATGACTTCCATGACATGATGCCCAAGTATCTTAACTTTGTTAAGGGTGTTGTAAGTATTACAAATTCTGTTTGCGTTTAATTTCTTTTTTAGCTTTAAATACTGCCAGATATACTTAAAACTTTTTTTCTCAATTAGGTGGATTCTGATGATCTTCCTCTGAATGTATCCCGTGAAACGCTTCAGCAGCATAAATTGTTAAAGGTAAGCTAATTGGTTTTAAATTCCTTCATTGTAAGCACATGACAGCAGCAAGGTTTAGAAGACTTAATAGCTTGATGAATTTTGTTACGTGGCTCTGAAATTAATGTAAAGAAAACTCAGTTATTGCTGTTGTCAGATTATGTGTCTACTTCAGGGATACAAAATGGAACCTGCTCTTTTAAGTGAGGTTGCACTGATGGCTGTTCCAAATACTTGTTGTTGTAACTCAGTATTGCTGGATTTTTTTAGGTGATCAGAAAGAAACTTGTTCGCAAAACTCTTGATATGATCAAGAAAATTGCAGAGGAAAAATACAATGACACGTTCTGGAAAGAGTTTGGTACTAATGTGAAGCTTGGTGTTATTGAGGATCACTCCAATCGTACGCGTCTTGCTAAACTTCTGCGCTTCCAGTCTTCTCATCATGAAAGTAACCTCACAAGCCTTGATCAGTATGTGGAAAGAATGAAAGAGAAGCAAGACAAAATCTATTTCATGGCTGGTGCCAGCAGAAAGGAGGTATGCAAGAGTGAAAGAAAGAGGGAAGGGGTACAGTGTATTAGAGCTTGTAGTTTTAGTACCATAAATGTTGTGAATTGTGCAGTTACTGTAAATGTGGAGACTCTGTGCTTATGTTACTACTGCAGTTTAGTTTTTCTGGTACCAGTATTTGCCACATAGTTGTACAGATTTTGGTAGCTACTGCTACCAGTGCAATTAAACTGACATCTTAAATGTTTTCATCCTAGGCTGAGTCCTCACCATTTGTTGAGCGTCTGCTGAAAAAGGGCTATGAAGTGATCTATCTGACTGAACCTGTAGATGAATACTGTATTCAGGCTTTGCCAGAGTTTGATGGCAAGAGGTTTCAGAATGTAGCAAAAGAAGGAGTTAAGTTTGAAGAAAGTGAAAAGTCTAAAGAGAGTCGGGAAGCCTTGGAAAAGGAATTTGAACCCCTCTTAAACTGGATGAAAGACAAAGCTCTCAAAGACAAGGTAAAATATTGTATTATATGTAGTGATTGTTTTTACTCGTTGTACTTGCTACAACATACCTTGGAGATTATTTGAGCACAGACTTGACACTAGGTTCTCTGTCTTCATGGGTAAACCTTTATGGATAACATCTTTATTCAGGAAGATAATGAGTTAGAATGTCATCTTACACATTTTCCAGAAATTCTTTAAATGACAGGGAAGTGCAGAGTTATTCATATAAAAGTATATTCACTGTGTAAGGTATTAGCTCTGTGAACTAACATTAAGGTGTTTTGTTGTTTTTTTTCTACAGATCGAAAAAGCTGTGCTATCTCAACGTTTGACCGAATCTCCATGTGCTCTTGTGGCTAGTCAGTATGGATGGTCTGGTAACATGGAAAGAATCATGAAGGCTCAAGCTTACCAGACTGGGAAGGATATATCTACAAAGTAAGCTTCCAGTTCGGTAGCAGCAGACACAAAGTGCAGTTGACGGCCTCCCTTGCTTGGTGTGCCCATGACAAGCTTCCACCTGGTTCAGATGATCCTGGGTGTTTTTGTCATTTACAACCAAGTTAGTCTCTACTGTAGCCTTAAATTATTTTTAAGCCTAATATGTAAAACTGCCTGGTGACCAAGACTCATCAGCAGCATTTGGGATCTGCCATTTGTTGACAAGAGAAGATGAACTTGAATGCTTTTTATAGTTGCACCAGTATTAAAGGGGAGGGATTACACCTGTTAATGTGACTGTAACCAGTGTATGTAGATTTAAAGATATAACTGGGACCTGTACTTAGTGCTGTAATTTCTCTTCTCAGTTACTATGCCAGCCAAAAGAAAACATTTGAAATCAACCCCAGGCATCCACTGATCAAGGACATGCTGAGGCGAGTCAAGGTAAATAAATAACAGTAGTGAAACGTTGACTTGACTTGGCTGCATACAACATGCTTTAACAGATCTGTTTTGGTTTTCTTGTGTTCTTCCATGTTAGGAAAATGAAGATGACAAAACTGTTTCAGACCTTGCAGTGGTATTGTTTGAAACTGCAACTCTGAGATCAGGATATATGTTGCCAGACACTAAGGAATACGGAGACAGAATAGAAAGGATGCTTCGTTTGAGTTTAAACATTGACCTGGATGCAAAGGTTAGTTTGTCTTCCACATGGGCTGATAATGGACTTACTGTTGCTCCATCTTAAAAAGTGCAGCTGCTTGATTCACTTGTATAACATAAAATGTATCCAGCTTCCCCCACTTAAGTGGGCCACCAGAAGTCCAGCCATGAGTCTGTACTTAATATTCATGTTCTCCCTTCCTTGCTCTTCTTTGTAGTTGTTTGAGATTCTGCTATTTAATTATGTTTCTCAAGTTTATTCCTGTCCTAAATTAAGTGCTGGCTCTACAGGAGTAAAGTGGGCACACAGGCCTTTGGCCTCTGCCTCTCTAATGGAGAAATTCTTAAGTGGGTATAAATAATACAGGTTCCCGTAACACTGTGGAGAACTTCTGCTGGCTGTTCTGCTGGAGTGGATCAGTGCTAAACAGATCTTACTTTTCCTTCAGGTAGCTTGTGGCACATGTTAGGAAATGATAGTGAATACTTCCACAGCTGTATTTAGTTAGTGCACAACTAGTTAAACAACCTAAGCAAGTAAAGCAAATTGCTTGTCACCTTTGTGTACAGGTGGAGGAAGAACCTGAAGAGCCTGAAGATGCAGCTGAGGAGGCAGAGCAGGATGAAGAGGAAGTAGATGCTGATGCTGAGGACAGTGAAACACAGAAGGTAGGGTCTCAAGTTTGATGACTTCTTAACAATATTTATGTGTAGCTTTGTCTGTGGATGCTACCTGGCAATAAAGTTGTTCATTTTGCCTTTCACGACACTAGGTTTTAGTGTCAGGTGTTCCAGGCTTTTCTTGGAGGGGAAAAATACTATTAAACTGTACTGTGAAAAGATGACACTGATCTATGTTCAAAGCCAGAGTTAAATTAAGCTTTAGAGATGGTAACGGTGCCCTGTGGCAAGAAAATGGCAGCAAATCCTCTAGTGAAGATAATTATCTGTGGTGTTTCCACAGCCTGTGGGCAAAAACCTGAACAAATCGGCAAGAGTGTAATTTTAAATGCTTACACTACAGGCTGGGAACAACACTTCAGACAACACCATTGCTTCTGAGCAGTTCACCTGTCATGTGAAGTCAGCCTTCACTTGGCTCATGTCTGCAGTTTTTATTATGTCCTGATGGATATGCTGAACTCTTCTAATACCATAGCTTCTTGATAATACTAACTTGTAAAGTTGTTGTGAGGTCCCAGCTGGGCCTGCTTTCTTGGGTTGCTTTTGGAAGAGACCTGCAAGATGATATCCTGTGACAAGTGCAAATATATAGTTTATAGCAATGTAATTTCCCACTGATAAATGTCAGATTAGGTAAGAATAAATTTGAGTATTTATTGTATTATACCTACTTGATTTTGATGCCACTACCTTTATGTTTGCACAGCAGTGTAACCTGCAATGACAGTACTATAAATTTCTGTTCTTCTGGGACAGTTCTTGTAACCTTCTTCCACTTTCAAAAAGTAATATTCTGATTCTCTTCTTGTCTTCACAGGAATCCACAGATGTGAAAGATGAACTGTAAACTGCACTCAACTACTGTCCTGCATTGGGGGGTTAAGAGGGAATGTGAATTAGATTGTTTTGTTTTTTTCCACTGTAAAATGTCGAGGGATGGTATGGGGTTTTAAGGGTAAAGGAGACTTTTTTTTTTTAAGTTCACTTTTCTAAAAACATTCCTCATGAATGTAAATTTGTATTATTTAACTGACTTGGTGTAAAATCTTGTCATGTACAAAATAAAATGTTCCCAAACACCACCAAGTCTAAATTTATACATAGCAAGCTCATCTTGGGGGCTGGCAGAAAGAAGTGAAGGTGTATGGTCCTGGGTGTTCAGGTCCTTTGTACAAACAGGCTGTTGGTTGGCAATCCTCGGGCCTTCCCATGCTGGCACAGCCACACCTACTTGTGTAGCATCTGCCAGTGGCTGGGATTGACGTTTACAAACCTGCTATGCTGCTTAGCCAAATACACCTAGTAGCTGAGAGCTTGCTAACCTGGTAACTGAACTTGCTAATTAAAATAAGTGTTTGAGTTAGGTGTCTCCTGCAAGCCTGACAGGAGATGGGGTGTTCAAAAATGGCATTGGAAGTGAAGCCCTGACAGTGTGTGCTGAACTCTGTGACTTGACTCCATAGAATAGGCAGCAGAAGCTTTACAGATGAGGGGGAAAAAATAATTTCCTTCCACTAAATATGTGGACAACTACCACCAGAACTGCTTTACTGCCTGTGAGCTGGTACCATCCTCCATAGCACTTGGAAACCCTGCTTTTGACAAGTGTAGCTACAGCAGTTCTGTGTTCTACAGGTTTTTTTAAAGGTGGAAGTTATTTTCGCATATTCTTAATGCTGTTACTCCTAAATGTTTTCACTCTTGTTCTAGGTCTCTTGTGGCAAAGCACAGTAGATAAACATGACTAAAGCTAAACCTGTTTAGTTGTAGACATGTTGACATTCCATTCATTATGTTAGCTTTATGTAGTGGTTGGATGAAGCACTACATTTTCTCACTAGTGCCTCTACTTCAAAATATTTTCACAGACTTGGTAGAAAACATTTACAGTGAGGGGTTTGGGGGATTTGTGTTCTTTTCTGTTTTGTCAATAGAACATCTGTAAAGTTACAAGTTTCTGCATTCTGAAGCAAAATAAGCTTTCTTATTTAGGTGAGGGCACTAAACACTGACCTGAAGAACTGGCTTTCCATTTACTAGCCTTCTATATTGCCCAAAATATGCGATGTATCACTGTGGTTGTTGCGTTAAGGGTTTAGACAGTTGGATTGAAGTTTGAGATGTCAAGGAAAGGAAGCATTTGGGGGGTTTTCAAGGGAATTTGGGAGGGCTCTGGTTTCTACTCACTGCAGTGGTATCCTAGAGAAGAGCCTTTTTTTAGTGGCCCAGGCTGAATGGTCTAACACAAGTCTCGGCAGCTGGTGCTGTCAGCTTTAGAAGCAGCCTTCAGCAGTAAGTTACTGAACAGGGCAGGGGCACCATTTCTTGGGGCACCTTACCCTTACTGTAGTAGAGAAACTTTGTGCTGTGTAGCAATCAACCTCCTAAAGTACCACTTAGTTTCCATGATGCATTCAGAAATGTATCATTACTACCCACATCTCTATTTGACCTCTGAGTAGCAAAGGTTGCTCCCTCCACCTGTATGGTTGGGAAGGATTTAGCTTAACAAATTAAAGGGGAATATTGGAAGTGTAGGGTGGCCTCCTCCAGTATTCTTAATCCATAAATTACTTGTAGATTTAAGTAAACTTGGTTCTGTTGTATAGCTGAAGTTCTCATTGCTTTGAGTGGTTTGAGGGTGACAAAACTGATTAAATTTCAGAAATAATAAAGAGGATAGTTGAGAGTTACACTTTGTGCTTCTTCATGTACTTCAGCTGAGAGTATCGTGCAACATAGCTGTGGTCCAGCTGCTTTCTCTACACCCTGCAGTGCCATGTGTTTGCTATTAATAAGCACAAAATGCACTTGTAAGTTTACCTTTTTTTTTTGTCAGCTCCGAAGTAAAATGGTGTCAGTAGTGGAAGTGTCTCCCAGTCAGCACTGTTTCTTTCAGTGCTGCAGTTACGCTGACTCTGGGCCTGTCACCTCTGCTGTTAAAACTTGGTGCATTGTCAGCTTTGCTATTCCTAAATGAGCACTAATGAGGACATTTCCCTCAGTGCTAGAAAAGGCTGAGCTGAGCTCAGTTTCCAGTAGCAGCAGGATACACTTAGAAATCCAGGCCTAATTAGTAGAAACTTCCCTCTGCAGTCTTTAGATCTAAAAACCTCTAGAAAATAGAGAGAAATGCATCTTTCATGTCAGAAATCAACATAAGATGTGATAATCTGACAAACTGTGAGTAACAGTGCAAGGGCTGGTGAATGCTGGCTTTTTTAAAGGGATCATCAAAAAAATGCTGTTCCTGCCCCAGTTAGAACAGAAACAAAATACTGCTGAACTGTCCCATTTTCTCTTCAATAAACTTTATCTTCTGCTGAAGTGGAAGGTTGCCAATCTCAGCTTTGTTTAGGTGCAGTAAAGGAAGTCTTTTCACCAGAAGTAGATCTATTAAGATGTTTTCATTCATAGATTTTGTCTGGGCTTAACATTGGTGTTTTACCAGAACCTCTCTCCCAAAGCCTGCTGTCATTGGTGAAGGTGCCTGAGAGAGAGGATGTGATCTAGTTACATAACAAGTACACCCACGGGCACACAAGAGCAGGAGAGGAGCTCATCCCATCAACAGCTGTAGAACTTGGTGAGAGCAGACACATACACATGCATAAGAACTATAAACCTTTTTTCCTAGCAAAACCACTCCAGCTTATGCAGGCATAAATAATAGCTTCATAGCCAGAACTGATGTAAACGTAGCACTTTCAGTGATCATTTCTGGATCCCTCTGCTCTTAAAAGACCTCCAAGCAGACCTCCTTTGGCAGTAGGAATTAGAGAGCTTTTTGTTTCCTTACTGGGTAGTGTGTCAGACTGTGTTTTTTATGCGTGAAACTTAAGTGACAGCTGAGGGTGAAGCCTGTGCTTTGTCCTGGCATCTTTCTCAAGGGAAAGCAATCCCAATCTTGCCAAGCTTTCTATTATACCATTCCAAACTGGGTTGTTGAGCCACCTGCACAGGATGGTGACTTCGCATCTTCAAGTTCCTGGTGCGAGAGTGTTGTGGTGATTCTGTTTCCAGACTGAAAGGTAAACCTACACTTGTCATTTCAGAGTTTTGCATATTTACAGCTATCAAAAGCAGCCATAGACAGATGAAGATGCCCAAATGGAGGACAAACAAATCTGATTTCAGTGTAATCTGTATGTATTTGCCCCATTTTAACTGAGATGACCAAGCTGTAAGATTTCAGCCTTACAGTGGACTAAAGCAGATTGTCAGTGATACATCTGTGCCATGTTTGATGCCTTATTCTGAAGGATACTTAAAATGTAATCCAGACTTAAGAACTCACAAGCATTTTGCCACACAACTGATGGGACTTTTACCAACAGTATTCACTGTATGTTTATTTTTAATGCTGCCTGCCACTCTGCTTAAAGGAAAGCAAAAAGGCATTACAGAAGCACAGCATTCCACACACGTATTTCTGCAACTTAAACAGTTGGATAAATATTTTATCAGTTCTAGTTTTCACAATGGAAATAAACTCTGGTCACTGTTGTGAAGTCTGAACTTCGCTTGATCTTTCTTTTAGACCCAACAGTTCTGTTCTCAGTTCTCCAGGCTTAGGAGGTATTTCAGGTACACTCTATTGAAAACAGAGAAAGATGTCAGTGTTGAGACAGAGGAAATACTAAACTCCCAAAACAGTAAACGAGCTTGCTTTGGAAGAGCACGACAGCTAAACTCTGATTTTACTGCCCTCTTTTCTGAGCTAAATATAATTCCCACATGCAAAACACCTTAAGAACTATTACCTTTTTGAAATTTGACTTATTTTAAAGTAGCAAAATACAATTTGAAAAAAAAAAGTGAGATGAAGAAAGGACAGTTTGTTTTAAAGGAGCAAAGTTTCTTTTTGCCATTAAAGTGAGCTAGGTAGAGATGTTCTAACATAGCTGAAGTTTCCACAAATACTCTTGGTGATAGAAGAAAATGTCTCATTGCTTCTACCATCCTGATTCAGAAATTAAGCACTGAAACTGGAGATACAATTTTAAAAAGGTACCAGATACCATGACATTTCAAGAACTGTGCCTCCTCAAAATTTGTGCTACTTAAGAGATATAGATCATTTGATCACTCTGAATAAATGCCTATTTGCCTGTAATGAAGGCTACAGTAGAGACTAAAACACAAATTCTAATGCATCTATCAATGACTGAAGCCTCATTGCTTAAATTTTGAGCTGACAGCTCAAGCATGGTAATTTTTTAAAACTTATTTCCCATTTGAAAGTAGCCCAGAAAACTAAAAAACCCAAGAAGTATACGTGAGCAAGAGGATGAGTGAAAGCTTCCAAGTCAGGCCTCCAGGAGGCTAAACCAAACTATTATTACCCCAAGTGGATGGTCTCATTTAGTTTAGTTCTGTGACTGTAATTTTGAGAGCCTTGTCTGTCGTAATTTCTAATATCAACTTTGGGTCACCTTCATTTCTGTTACTGGAGGAAACAAAGTCTATTTAAATCTAGTACAGCCCCTTCTCACCACTTTTGCACGCTCTTTTCAAAACCTAGCTTCCCACAACAGAGACCCGTTCTCAACACATGGTACTATGTCCATAGTGAGGCAACTCCCAGAAGAGTCACAGAATCACAGAATTGTTAGAGTTGGAAGGGACCTCTGACGATCATCCATTCCAAGCCCCCTGCCAAACAGGATCACCTGGAGCAGATCACAAAGGAACGCGTTCAAGTGGGTTTGGAATGCGTCCAGAGAACGAGACTCCCTGACCTCCCTGGGCAGCTTGTTCCAGTGCTCCACCACCCCTAATGGAAAGTTCTTCCTCATATTAAAGTGAAACTTCTTGTATTTCAGTTTACGGCCCTTGCTCCTCATCCTGTCGCTGGGCATCACGGAAAACAGTCTGGCACCATCCTCTTGGCACCCACCTCTGAGGTATTCATACGCATTAATGAGATCCCCTCTCAGTCGTCTCTCCCAAGAGACGCTGCAGACCCTGCATCATCTTCGTGACCCTCCACTGGACCCGCTCCAATAGCTCCTTGTCTTTCTTGTACTGAGGAGCCCAAAATCAGACACAGTGAAGTCTTGGCGGCCTGGCCAATGCCTCTGTAGAGGCTGATCTCTATCCACCGCCAGGCCAGAGACCTTTCAGAGGCACAGCCTCTCCAGCTGACCCTCCATCCCACACACACGCTACCAGCGACCGGGACCCTCCGAGCACTTACAAGGTCAGGCCTGTAGTACCTGTGCACGACCTCGGCCCCCGCGAACATGGCCAGCATGCTGGCCGCCAGCGCCCGCAGGTATGTGGCCCAGGGCACGCCAGCGGGCATGGCTGCGGGGGCGGGCCCTATGCACGGACCGCGCCGGACGTGCGTCATCCCCGCCGCCGCCGGGAGAGGGAAGGGAACAGGGAAGAGGGAAGAGGGTGCGGAGGCCTGGCCTCACCAGGGAGCATCGCGCCAGGCGGGGTGAGTCGCGACACAGCGCCCGCACCTCGGGCCGGCCGCCCACTCACGCCCCCTCACGCCCCCCGCCCGTAGCGGCAGCGGCCCCGCCCTGCGCCCCCATTGGCCGGCGCGGTCACGTGAGCGGGGCCGCCCGGAGGGTCGGGGGGGCGGCCGGCGGCGACAAGCGCGGCGACAGCGACGGCCCCGGCGGGCACGCCCGGCATGGAGGGCCCGGAGTTGGGCAGGTACCGGCGGGCGCCCGCAGCCGCGCTCGGGCCTCGCGGTGGGGATCGCCCGTTGTCCTCCTTCCCCGCATCCCACGGCCGCCGGAGCCGGAGCCGGGGCCGGGCTGTGGCGGCCGCCCCCCTCCGCTTCCCCTGGGCACAAAGAGGGAGTGAAGGCGCTGCCGGGGCTCTGAGGCTGCCGGGCCCACGGCTCGGGGAGCGCCGCGGCCTTGGGCAGCGTGGGGCGCGATCGTGTCACTGTCCCGAGAGGGATTTGAAAATTACTTAATACCTGATTTTGTTCCAGTAAACATATCTTTTTCTTTACCTTTTTTCTTTTTTTTCCCCTTTGTTTTTAGCATGAACGGAAGAGGGGGGGGAGAGGAAAAGATCTTGAGCTGAAGGGAGGGGAGAGGAACAAATCACTACATTTTCCTCGTAATACTGAAAGTACTTATTTAAATGTTCTATAATAGATATACATCAATAACAAAAAACAACAACAAAAAAGTATTTCTGAACCCACACAAGAAATCTGGCCTAAAATATATGGAAAACTTAGGGCTAAAACTTTGCTCTCATTAGCAAGTGATTAGAGGACTTGTTTGTGGTACGGTGCAAATTTTTTCTCTGTTCAAAGGGAATTATATTCCCTTTACCAGAAGGAGACTTTATATGCATGTAAAATAAGAAGGTCTGTATTGCAAAAAGGTAACTGGTCCTAGGCTTTCACATTTTTCTTACTCACCCTGTTCTGGTCTGTATGATTAAGCTTTTATTGCATTATGAACTTCATGTCTCAGTTTCTCAATATAAATCTGAAAATCAGTTTTGTTTGGTTCATTAACTGCACCAGTATTTTATAAAAAATGGAACTCTTCCAGCAGAGGGTTTAAGGTATTCCCTGTACTCAGAAAATCTCCTATAGCTTTGTTAGGCAACTTCCCTGGAAATCTGACAGACCTATGTTCATATTTATTCTCCTTGTTTCAGGATAGATATTTGGTTTAAAATTAGTGGCTTGATCACAAGACTGTGGGCTCTTCTTGCATAAGACTAATTTACAGTGAGTTTCTTAAAAACCCATTGTGTAGTGGGGAATGATCCCTTCTTTTGAGAAATTTAAAATCAGAATAATTTAGGTTGAATAAGACCTAAGATCATTGAATCCAGCCATTAACCCAGCACTGCCAAGCCCACCACTAAACCCTGTCCATAAATTTACACATCCGAACATTTTTTAATGTCGGGTGGTGTCTGGTGTCCAGCTCCAGGGTGGTGACTTGGACAGTTCCCTGGGCAGCCTATTCCAATAGCTAACAACCCTTTCTATGAAGAAATTTGTCCTAATATCCAGTCTAAACCTCCCCTGGCACAACATGAGGTCATTTCCCCTTGTCTTGTCACTTGTTGCTTGAGACCAACCCGGCTTCAGCCTCTTTTCAGGTGGTTGTGGAGAGTGATAAGGTCACCCCTGAGCTTCCTTTACACCGGGGTAAACACCCCCAGCTCCCTCAGCTGCTCCAGACCTTTCCCCAGATCTGTTGCCCTTCTCTGGACATGCTTCAGCACCTTCCTGTAGTGAGAGGCCCAAAACTGAACACAGCACTCAAAATGTGCCTTCAGCAGTGCCAAGTCCAGGGGGACAATCCCTGCACTGGTGCCACTGGCCACACCATTGCTAATACAGGATGCCATTGGCCTTTTTGGACAAATATCTCTATATCTAAAAATTATTTGGTATTTTTAATTATAGCTCTGCGATGATAAAATTGTTTCCTGAAAATCTACTGTTCACCAAGTCCTTTCTATGTATTTGTAAGGCAGTAGAAGCTATGGACAAGAAGGTAGCTGCGTAGGTAGAAGGGAGTGACAGAATAAAGCAGAAATGGGTGTGAGGGCTGTATATGACTAATAGCTGTGTGGAGGGAGAGAGCTGTGTATGGAAAAATGTCTTTATGCACAGAAGGAGCCTGGAAGGATCTCTGTGTGTGTCAACACTTCCATGCGGAATAAGTGCAATGCTTGTGTTGGGATCCAGTGTGTGATAGTGGGACAACATCTGCTGCACAATTTGTTAAAGCTGTTTAATAATCTGCATAGTAACAAATGCTGTGTGTATTCTTAATGGTTTATAGCCCTGAATGATTCATCCATTCTGTATCTTATCAGATCAAGCAACTGACGAGAAAAGAAAATTATCTAAAATTTGGGAAACTTGTGGAAGGCCAGAGAGCTTTAGCTCAACATGCGATGTAAATTGTTGGTCTGTTTGATAGACAGTTGTTTTGGAAATATGTGCTACAGTGTTTTTACAAAAAAAAAAAAAAGAGAAAAGCTGTACTCTTCCCTTACAAATGCTGTGGTAATTCCACGTTATAGGAATCACAAGAGAACTATGCTGTTAATGTTGGGGTTAACTGATACCAGCTAATCAGCCAGACTGCTTTGATGGTGTGGATAATTTAGTGCCTTGTTAACAGTCATCAGAGAATATAAGTGCAGTACATGCCAGCCTTGATAGAGTTTGATGTTTACATTCTGGTTGGTACATCAGTAAGTTTCTAAATTGTTAATAAATTATTTCTCTCTTTCTCCCTAAGATACTACGCTTATCTTCAGCAAGCTCAAGCATTTTACTCATTTCCATTCTGTCAGATGATGACTGCAGTGCCCAACATGGAAATGATGACTGAGCAGCCGACTCTAGAGGGCATTCCAGAGCCAAACGTTGCTCAGGAGCCTCCAAAAGGTAGCTTGACTGGGCTGTGCTAGTGAGCTGAAGTGAGAGTGATTGATTGGGAAAAAAATATTGCTCTTAAACAGCTTCCTTGGACCTATTGGATTTCCTTTTCTTGATGCTCAGAGCAGAAGTATTGATTGGTTGTATTCTTTAAGAAATGTGTTCTAACAGACAATTTAGAAGACAGGAAGTAAACTCATGTGAATGTATGCACATTGTTCAGCCTCACACAATTATCTCGTTCCAAGAAAAGCAGATTTTTTTTTCAATAGGTAAATGCATTATTTTAGCTGAAGTCATGGGCTTTAATATTGTGTTAGATAAGGGTTTTTTAAGATTCTGGCTTCAAAATACCTATTTTTTTACTTTCTGCAAGAGAAGTACAGTATAATACTGTTTATTTGAAATATTTTTGTTTGAGTGATTGCTTAGTTGTAGTAATCACAGATAGGTTACTAAGAATTGTTTAGTGTAGTGTAGTGTGGCTTGTTTAAACAAATATGAACTGTTGGGAAGTGACACTGTTCTACAGCTCAACATTATTAATGAACAGAGAGAGAGAGCAATCTCTGGGTGGTCATGTCATGGCCAGTGCCTGTGCTGCCTGAATCTCTAAACTTTTAAGAGCCAGAAGATGAGGAAGCTTCAGGTGTGTTGTTTAAACTAACGAATTTTGAAGGTAAATTTACCTCTGATTTCTCTCTGTGTCCATACATTTAGCTGAATCTATTTGAATATCCACGCTGCAACATTGGAAATGTACAAAAAGAATATTTGTTGTATGTTTCAGAAGTTAAAAAAGGGGGAAGGAAAAGAAAAGCCAAAGCAACTGAGCCAAAGCAACCCAAAAAGCCTGCTGCTAAAAAAGAAAAACCAGCCAAGTCAAAAGGCAAACAAGAAAAGATCACAGATACCTTTAAAGTCAAAAGAAAAGTGGACCGTTTTAATGGTGTCTCTGAAGCTGAACTTCTGACCAAGACTTTGCCTGATATTTTGACCTTTGATCTGGACATTGTGATAGTGAGTAATTTAGAGTTACAAGATTAGGTAGAAAATCTTGTATTTAGTTGTTATGGTTTACATTCTTTCTGCTTACTCATCTATATTGCTTATATGGCAAGATCTTGCAAGATAAAGTACATAAACTATTTCCTGTGTGTAGAGCTGCTTTGCATTTTCTGTTAAAGCCATAGTAACTTAGTCCTAATTTCTGAGAAACCTAAAGCTCACGTTTAGTACAGATTCATGAGAGCCCATTACTCAGTGCTTTATTTCCTGGAAGCTCTGCACCCTCTGAGCTGCTCTTTTGACCTTGCACATCTGAACAAGGCACTGCTGCAAAATTGTAATTTTTTTTTTAAATAATGATGGAAGGTGCCATTAACACATTTTTGTTTATTAATAGTAACTTAGAATTGAATAAGCATCCTTACTGTAACTTGATTAAATTCTTGACTAGCAAGCCATGTTGTCATTGTTAAAATGGACTGGTATCTTTGTAGATTGGCATAAACCCTGGCCTGATGGCAGCTTACAAAGGACATCATTACCCAGGACCTGGAAACCATTTTTGTACGTTTCTGTTTTCCTTTCCTCTTTTAGCATTTGCAGAACTTTGTTACAACTTGTGGCAATTTAATTAAACTAGTTTGGGTTTTGTTTTTCTCCTGGGTTTTGGTTTGTTGGGTTGTTTTTTTTTCTTCAGAGAGGGATTTTTATATGCTAAATATGAGTTCAGGACAGTGGGTTCTGTCAAAGAGGCCCAGTGCAAGGAGAAGCAATGGCAAGATTGTCAAAGAAAGCTGACACATTGTATTTGCCACATCCTTTCCCCCCAAATCCATATTGATCACTGCTTAAGTGAATCACAAAATCTAAAGCTCTGCTGAGCTTTTAGGATAAAAGACTGGTTTGCAGGATCATGATGAGGAATTCCTGTTCACTAGGGCCTTTCTGCCCTCTTGGAGGAGATAGAGCAATACTGGCTGTTTTAAACCTTTTTGGATAGGGCAGTAGTCTTCCCAAATTAATTGATACTTTGTTAAAATAGATTCTTCCTTTAGCATTCCAGTACTCCGATGATCGAGTGGAATTTTTTGGTTCTGTTTTCTTTTCCTTGGAAAAAGACAAATGCCTATCTGCCTTCCTACTTCACAGGGAAGTGTCTGTTCATGTCTGGTCTAAGTAATGAACAGCTGAACCACATGGATGACCATACCTTGCCACATAAATATGGGATTGGATTTACAAACATGGTTGAAAGGACAACACCTGGGAGCAAAGACCTCTCCAGGTAAGACAACAGAGGGAAATATCAGGCTTGTTAATGAATTAATAGTTGTGATTATAATTTCAAGTACTTTGTCTTTTAGCAAAGAGTTTCGGGAAGGAGGGCGAATTCTGATGCAGAAGCTACAAAAGTACAAACCTCGTATAGCAGCTTTTAATGGAAAATGTGAGAACTTTTCTTTTAAATTATTCTTTTCTGTCAATAGCTTTTTTTTTCCCCACTTACCCTATATTTTCATTTTAGGTATTTATGAAATTTTTAGTAAAGAAGTTTTTGGAATTAAAGTTAAGAACTTGGAATTTGGGCTGCAGCCACACAAAGTGCCAGATACAGAAACTGTAAGTATTGAGACTGAGAAACAAAACTAGGGCACTCCATTTTGATTATTTAAAAACGAATGAAATCTTAGGCCTTGCACACACTTAGGATAACACCAGTTTGACCGAAGTACAAGAGGTGTGAAAGGTTTTTACTTAAATAAAGAGGAGTAGTGCAGTTTTCGGACACGTCCTTGATGCAGCTTCTTCAGACTTGCAGACTTCATTTGAGAAATGGTATGTTATGGTTAGTAGGTTGGTGCATTCTCTGAGGACTACCTAAAATACAAGTCACACATGCCAGCTTTTATGATAATTTTCATCTCATCGATTGTGTCCAATTCCCTGGATACTTGTATTACTGGATTTTGGCACTGACCATGACTGGGCAGTGCCACAGTGGGGGAGAAAGAACAGCAAGTCCATCCTTGTGCCACTGCACGTGACCCTTCAGCATTGCTGGATCTGGGCATGCCCAAGCGCTTCCCTCAGACTGGGTCTCCTTAAGCTGATCTGCACTTTGAAGTTAAATTGGATGCTTAAGATAAAACAAGCAATTTGATGAAGAGTGCATTAGTCATAGACCTCTAGTGCTGGAAAATATCTCAAGAGACCAGCTATGTATCATTAGAAATTGGTTTGTTTAATGTGTTCTTATAAACAAGTTAAAGCAAAGGCAATTACGCTACTTGCCAAGGTAGCTTATTCTAAAGCTTCATTACCTTGTCAGTTCAAAAGTTTGGATTGTTTTTCTTCTTATTTCTATCCTCAATTACTACTGCTGCAAGTTTCAGCTGCCTTTCTCTGATGGTGGAAATGTTGCTATTAGAGCCTGAAGAATCATTAGATAAAGTGCTTGCTCCTTAAGTAGCTCTTAAGGACTTCTGCAGTAGATGTATTTGTAAGAAGGATAAAGAATCCCTTTGCTGGTACTTGTTCATAAAGACTGCATGGTAATAGAAGTATTGAGTACAGTTTGTTTTTCCTGAACTAACTTGATATCTTTAGTTAGGGCTGTTGGCAGAGACAGAAATAGTGAAGCCGGCTCCAACCACACTAACAACAATTTCACAGCCTGGTGTATGTCATGCAGATGCACTTGGCCAAGGAGCCAGGCTAATTAACCTGTACTGCCTCCCTTGCTGGTCTGGGCTCTTTGCTAGCTGTCACGTACTCCTCTTTGCCCTGGCTTAGAGCTCTGCTTGTTCAGGGAGTTCTGGAGTGTGCTCTGCTCTCTTGTGACACACATGGGTACTGCTTCTCCTGCAGCACATAAATAACTGGTGAAAATTATGCTCACTTAGCAGCTGGTAATCAGCCCCTGTCTTCAGGGCAAGACAGATGGCTGGCTAAGAAAAATGAAAACTCGTTTTAGCCCCTGCCACAATCACCTGTGGCATTAGTTGAAGTTCGTGAAAATGGTTAAAACGGTGAGCTTAACTGTTAAATTGTTCTAATGCACTATTAACTCATAGCTCAGGGATCAGTAAGGGTGTTTTTCTTGCTCTTTGTCTCAAGCTCTGCTACGTTATGCCATCGTCCAGTGCAAGATGCGCTCAGTTTCCTCGGGCACAAGATAAAGTTCATTACTACATTAAGCTGAAAGACTTGAGGGATCAACTGAAAGGCATCGCACCCAACACGGAGGTCCAGGAGGTGCAGTACACCTTTGACTTGCAACTTGCACAAGGTATTGTTATTTTGTTAACACTTCATTAAAATGTAATGTAGTGTACCATACTAGCAGTTTCCCAAGCAGAAAGAAGTAAAGAATTTAATGGGGGGGGGGGGGTTGAGATGTGATTCTCTAAACTGTGTGGTATAGAATTACAGATTCCATTCTCTTTAGTACAGCCTAAATTATCTAAGGGAAGCAGGGATTATCTTGTAGAATTTGTGGCCATTTTTCAAATGTTTTCTGATAAAAGTGCTCTTTGATAATTTTTGTTCTTAATATCAATGCTCAAGCTGTTCTGTTTCTGCAGAGGATGCTAAAAAGATGGCTGTCAAAGAAGAAAAGTATGACCCAGGCTATGAAGCAGCATATGGAGGAGCTTACTGTGACCGTGCACCGTATGACACTGACCAGTGCAGCTTGTCTTCAAATGGAACTGGTAAAGTGCTTGGGCCATTCAGTCTGCAGCCATTGCTGGGGAACAAAGAGCCCGTGGTGTCAACTGCCTTTAAAAACGGTGTGATTTTTGTTTGCTCAGCAGGAAGCAATCCACAATACTGCGAAGGGTCATCCTTTGGTGAAGTTCCTAATGGACAGTGGATGACACAGTCCTTTGCAGACCAGATTCCAGAGTTCAATGCTGGCATGACACAGGAAGAGGAGGGAAGCGGCGTGTAGGAGCTGTTCCTTCTCGGCTATGCACACATGCTGCAGTTTTAATGCAGTGATCAAGATTGGTACCTCGGTTCTCCAACTGAAGCGTTTGAATAGTATTTTATCTCCCCTAGTTATTTTATTGTAGTCCAAAGTAAGTGTGTGGTAGGCTAAAATCAATGAACTAGATAATTTTAAGGAACTGTCCAAACTTTTTAAAAAAAAGTTAGCCCTTTTTTGTATATGAGTTTTATATTTAATGTATACCATTTCTTGCAGTTTTTGACAAATTGCTTTCTCATTTGTGAAGATTTCTTTGGGGCGTTAATTTTATTCCATAAATGGTAATGTGGTAGGAACAGCAGCAGTATACTTTTTACTGGTGCCTCAATATTTGGATATCTCATAATACTTTTATATCCACAGGGGAAAATGGAAAATGTACCCTTACCTTGTGTGAAGCAGTGTTTTTAATCATGCACAATTAAGGAAATTGTGCTTTTTAAGCCTGCCTTTTACCATCTTAAAAAGTGTAGAAAGCTGTGTTCTGCAGCTGTGAGTGCTGTCTTCTGGGTGGGACGAGAGAGCTCTGTCTGTTCAGTGAGTGGACCGTATTCAGGATTAAGGGAATGAAGACATCATCTCAAGTCACAACACTGGGGAGGAAAATTTGTGTCAGACAGGACAGGGCCTAAATATTCTAGCTGAGCTGTCTTAAGGTTTCCCTACCACTCCATCTCTTTCCCCCTTAAATTCCAATGAACTGGAATTCCTTTTAAAAAAAGCAAAAACAAACAGCAGTGGTAGTTCTTGAATTCTGTGGCGTTTAAACTCCATCATTTCCATGAAGTTAGTCCCTTCACCTGACCTGTAGCAGGAGATAACCCCTTTGAATATGACAGAGAATTGAAAGACTGCATTCTCTTTAAAAATCACGTACAGCATTGTTATTTACATCACATACAATTAGCACAGGGTGAAAGAGATCTGCAATTCAGCAGTTTTTAACATTAAGTTCTCTTCAATCTGCTTAGAGGGTGTTCCCTTTATTCCACTTAGAAGTTAAAAACACTGCATTGAATACAGGACAGCTGTTCCATGAATAAGAAGTTGTCTGTAGAAACTATAACTCTCTTCTGAGGAACTTGCCTAAATGATACACATTTTTGGCCATTATTAGTGAGTGAGAAAAAAAAAATGAGATTCCATCCTGGTGCCTAACTCTCATCTTCTTTCCCTCTTTTATCACATGAGGAAAAGATGAAGTAAAAGCAATAAGCTGATCAAAACACTAAAGTTTTGATGATCTTATGACAGATGGTGCTTCACATACTTGAAAACAGACACAAACAGTATCTCCACACTCCATGGTGGTCAGAGTTTCCTGTACCAGTGTGATTTGTCCTCTCTTCACAGCTAGTGACAGTTGTCAGTTGTAACTGGTTAGTGTAGGTTCTAATCCTACTGTAACACCTCTTACAGACATCACACACTGTCAAGCTGTTGTGAGGCAGGCATGATGTTTACAGTTTCTTCCCAAATTATGTGGCTTAATTCTGAGAATCTTAAGTGAGCGTGCATTATGATTCTGATTGTGTTTATTAGCTGCAGCATAAAGCTGTTCCACATATTGTCAGAAAGGTATAGGACTTGTCTTGTCTGTTATTTAAAGTGTACTGTATCATGTATTGCTGTTTACATGGATGTTTTCCTGCAGGTGCTCAAATATCTTGCATCAGGGATTTGTTACAATTTAATTTTATTTTCAACAAAATTAGAAGCATGAAATTAGCACTGCTGAGTATTTAGCACAGTAGGATGTAACTCCTGAAAGGCTATCCTGTTTGATTGGAAGGGAGAGGTCTCTTCCTTAATGGAATCACCCACTTGGTTATCTGGGTATAAAATACAGTTGGGTGTACAATGACCATTCCACTAAATACTGCAATTCTGTGTCCTCCCTCAAAACTGGTGCTCTTTTTGTTACAGTGATACAAAAGTTCTTAATCTGTCTTAAATCTATCAATGTTTCACAATAAAATCAGGAATTGTATTGCAGTGTATTGGAATATGCTTTTGCATCTTGCTAAGTGCACCACAGGATGTGTCATACACAGAAATGCTACAAAGCAGTCACCACACAACAGAACTCAGTAACATGTGCCCAGGTTTTCAATTCAGGCTGTTTAATGTGAGCTAGATAACTAAACGCTTCTTGTACATAACACTGCAGCTATCTCCTGTGTAGATTTTTCTACCAGAAGACATTGGAATCTTACTTTAAAAGACCTTAAATTAAAGCACACTGTCGGGCACTGAATTCCACCTCTGTAAATGTTGAATGAAAATACTTCATTGTCGAGTAAACTTGTTTCCTCACCTTACATGAAAGTCAAGATAATCTGAACTGTGTACTGGTCAATCCAGCCTCCCTTTCCAGCCATAAGCACACAAAACTGATGGTCAGTTATTCATATTTTTAAGAAATACTTCGTTTTCTAAAATCAATTAATCATACAACATGTTGCATCTCAGACTATTAAATGCATCCCATACACTACGTTCTGCCGTATTTCAGTATCAGCTATCAGGACGAGTTAATTTGAACTTCCCTGAAGGGTCAGGAATGAACCAGTTTTCCCAGAGATCAGTGTGGACACTGGGGTAGTCCCAAGGTTTGTATCTCCCATTCCAGTGAAGTAATTTAGCTTCTTGAAGAAATTGCTCTGAGTAACGGGCATCAGGACTCCAACCTGCATGGGTACATTTAAAAAAAAAATTGAAAAATGCAGTTTTTGATAATGGAAGATGCCATAGAAAGAGTTAAATTCAGGTGACTTTTTTCCAGAAGTGTGATTAGTATGCTTTCATGTTAATTTACAACTACTTATATGATAGAGTAGCTTTTTTCAGCTTGATGCCTCTTACGTTGAACAGCAAAAAAATCTCAGCAAGTTTCCTCTTTCAACATCTTGGCATAGCTGGGATTAAAAACGAAGTAAAATCTATCCATTTTACCATACTAGCTAAGCTGTTATGTTTTCCCTAGCATAATTCACCACTACCAGGTGAAAGTTAATTATCCTCCAGAATGTTGACAACAAACACTGCCAGGCCTCCCTTTTTCTTCCACTGCACCTAGAAAAAGACTGTTTTGTTTCAGTCTCTCCCTATATTCAGATATTCTTTCCATGTAAGTAGCACATGAGGTAAAGTCACATAAGGTCTTGCACTGGAATCTCACAAACTCACCTTAGTTCCAGCTTGCAAACAGTGAGAAATTAAACTTACCAAGATGCCTTATGTGCCACATAGGATTAATAGAGGAATATTTTCCATGAAATACAATCAGCATTGGAGAGGTTGCCACACCTCCCCCAAGGGTGCTGCTATAGAGGTTTTCCCTGCAAAAGAAAAAATAAATATGTTCGAAACCTCGAGGAATCTTTAGTACAAAAGGTAGAAGATTAAAAATAAATATCTGGCAAAATTCAAAATCATTTTGAACAAATCAGTTTTCAGCATACTTCTTCCTTGTGCTGTTAATTTATTATATTTGCAACTCCAATTCCCGTGGAGTGAATTGTTGCTACCAAGTAAAATGGGAGTCAGATCCAACATGAAACCAATTTTTTCTACACACAGACAATAGTTCCCAAGGCTGACAAAGTTAAGTGTAGGAAAAAAAGCTGTTAACATAAAGCAATCAAACATAATTTAGCCTGGTTTCTTAAGAAAATGTACATTTTTCCGCACTTTTAATTCCCTCTTTCTTCCCCTTTCTCCCTCCCCTAATTTTTAGACCTTTAAATTAACCTCCAGCTGGATTTTGTCAAAGCCTTGTTAGTGTAAATTAGTATCTAAAGAGTATCAGTTTCCTGTGAATTTTGTGATAAATCCAGGCCTAGATCAAGCCTAACCATGGTAAGAGGAGGTAGAAACCAGCAAGTAATGGACACAGCACAACAGCACAAACTTCCATGTCAATGTTATCTTAGTAAATTTAAACTTAATCCTTTGCAGAGAAAGAAAAGAAACACCAAGTTTTCAAATACAGGTTAACAGAGAACTAATTTTAAAAATGGTAATTGTTTCAGTGTGTCACAATTTATTCATGGTGATTAACAAAAAGATATAATGTAAAATTTTATCCACTAGAAAAAAATTAATGTTTTCTATTGGTATTTTAAAAAAGATGGTGTCCACTTACAGCTTGGCTGATGCTACGACAGCAGAGTCCCCAGTCAAAGAAGGAAACATCCTCCTTTAAGCTAGCCTCAGGAAGGGAAGATCATTCAGTGGCTTCATCCCAGGCTAAGTTGGTCACCCAAAATGAGAACCACATGTTCTCAATGTCCCTCAGGATTAAGTGTGGTTTGTGATTAAACACAAAACTAAAATTCCAAGTGGCCATTTCCTGGTACAGAATTGGTCAGATTTAAACAGATGGAAATGTTGGAACATGAGTTACTTCACTTGACAAGATCTCAAAAAAAAGACTGCTTGGAGTTAAAAGAAACCTGTAAGAGTTTTTAAACGGAAAGTAAAACTGTAAACCAAGCATTATAAGTAAAGTGAGAAGCTAGATTTCTACACATACTCTACATTTCTTTGCATCCACTTTTCCAACTGCTTTGTAATCCGCTGATGTTTCCATTCAGTCATGTTAGCAACAATTACTCCAGGATTGAAGGAGCAGGTGCTTGGGCTGATGCCAAGATCTCTAATGGCTTGCTTTCTGTAGTCCAGGAATCCCATGTATGTGTTCTAAGAAAAAAAAGTATGTTCATCCCCTATGAATCTCTATAAAGACACATGTAAATGCACCTCACTCTCACTGAGAAGGATACTAAATATGCTCTCCCAAAGATGAGTTTCTAGATGGTGGTTACCTGTAGTGACTTCCATATGACAAAGCCATAAGGCAGGATACCTCCAGATACTAAATTACTTTTTCCACAGTCTTGTACTATGGAAGTTTGATAAGGCTTTTCTCTCGCTATGTTTGTCTTTTGGTAGCCCACACTAAATCATGCAGCACCACAACTGTACCACTACAAGAAGTCTTTAATTACCTGTACAACTATTACAAAGCTATCTATATCTATATACATCAAACTTTCACTTTGGAGAAAACACATAAAATCTTACACTTATGGGCAAACACATTCATTATTAGAATTCCAGAACGGCATCTTACCTGCATCCCTACACTTCTAACCATTTCATGTGTAGAAGGCAGATCACAATCATCTGAAAAAGCTGCTGCATGTCCAGGAGCTAACTTAGTATCATAGAGTTCCTGGATGTCACCTGATTACAGAAAGGTCACAAGCATCAGACAACACCTACTGCACTGGTACAGAGCTGAAAGGATAATGTCAGCTTTCATACCTTACTTATGAACACACCAGTTTCTAAGGATAGCCCCTACTGAATTTTGTAATATGAGACCATTTTCAAATCTGCACCTGGATGCCTGAGGTCTATCTTTGGACATTATCACTTGTATTCAATACATTCATTTTCTGGTTGTCCAAAATCAGCTACAGCAGAAGTGGATAGGACTGTTAAAAAGCCTGGTTACAAACTTGTGCATTCATAGAGCTTGTCTTTGGAGAGGAAGGGAACAGGCAATTTTTCTGAGCCTTTTCAAGTCCCACAAGAGTGCCACTTCAGTGTCTTGCACAGATGAGGTTTTTCCTGGTGTTATGGCATATACATACCTCCTAGGAAGACACCTGGATTCACAGCAATGGCTGATTGAAATGTGCCTGTCACTTGACCATCCCTGCTGGCTTTACAGCCCACCCAGCTCCTTCTTGGTGGAGGGAAACATTGTAAAGCCAGGCACCTCACTCATCACCTGACTGTCAGGTACCCAAGATGTGCCAGAAAAGTTTCAGGGCAGGTGGGAAGCACTGCCACAGCAATCGAGTGGGCCTGTATCTCAACCCCTTACAGCTTCCAATTTTACTTTTGCTTTCATCTCTTTTGCTTTTTGTACTGCTGGTCTTCTGCCAGGTCAAACAGCTGAATCAGGTGCTTCTGCAGCTCCACAATTGCAGGTTACACACCTAAGAGGAGCTGCCTGGGGACAGGAGAGGCCACTTGGTCAGCAGCAGCCTACCATGAGGTGTAATGTGAAACTGCACCTTTATCCTGCAGCTCCACAATCACCACCAGCTGACACCCCCAGGGAAAGAGAGAGCCCAGTGCTGGTGAACACAGGTGCAGGGAGGAGTGACAGGAAATGTTGGGCTCAGCTTGAGCTGCTCGTGAAACTGAAGTCTAAATGAAGACCTGGAACCTTTCAAAGAGTTAAATATTGCTGCTGCCCATTGATGGCAGACAGAACAACAAAACCAAAAAGCAGAGACTGCCACTGGAAACTCTCATGTTGGAGAACTGTGATAGGAAGTCAGTGGCAAATAAAAATGAGACAGGCAGAACAGATTAGTTGTCTCTTATGAGGCAGCAAACAGTGAGCTCTTTAAGTGCAGGTGGTCTGAAATCCACCTCTAGAGAGACAAAACTATAAAAAGGTGCAGAAAAGCAGTGGAGAATTATGCTTTTGTCATGTGTAAATTCACTGGTCTTAATGTTCTTACAGAAAAGACTAATTTAAGCAAAAAAGATGATTGTAATTATACTCAGTCCTTTCCAAAGGAAATTAGATGCCCACCAGGGTTAAAGCACAACACTCTGGTTAAAAAGTGCTTTAAAATAACAAGAAAATATTATAAAACAAATATGAAGACAACAGCTCTACAGAGAAAAAAATCAACATTTGGGAAACAGAACAGAAAAACTCACAAGAAATTAATCTTTCAAAGAATAATTGGTCTTCAAAAAAGATTACTTTGATGATAAGAAAAAAAGAAAATATTTTTTTCAGGATTTGAATGTCTTCTAAGTGCTCCTGCTTGAGTAGGAACTCTGAAATCTTCGTGGTTCTGCAAATTGCTTTGTATTCTGAGCTGAAGAGGTTCAAAACTATATTTTGAGTATTTGGAGTTTCCATTTTCTTATTTGAGTTAATTTCTCTTGCTCTCAAGAACAGCAATTCTGGATAGGGAATTGGTAGCATTTGTGGGAATTTAAATACTAGCAGGAAATGTATGTCACACACATAATAAACATTGCAGCATCTGAGTGAAATCCATGGTATCTTTCAACAATCGACCAGAATCAATTAAAACGAAACCCACATACAATTTTGATCTAATTATTCAAAATACATGCAGTTAAGTTCTTCCTCAAACTTTCATTTAAACAAATAGATTATTTGTAGCTCCCCTGAGTTAAACACTCCTAGCAGCTGCCTCAGTTTTCTATTATATCCCATATTTCCAAATGGCTGTAAAAGCTGCAATAACTTTGATGTTAATTATGTTAGAGACTGCTTTTTAGACAACAGCTTACCTTGAACAATGACATCATCATCCAAATATATTACTTTCTCATGTTTCTGGATAAGCAAAGGAAGATAAAATCGAACAAAGTTCAGCTATTAAACAGAAAGAAAAAAGAGTAAATGGTAAAGCTGTTTAATGCAGTAGCCTCAGGCTTCTACTAAGTCAGCTGGAATTTCTCTCTTTATTGAGCACTAATCAGTGACCATTTGCTTCCTCCCCCAATTTGGGATAGCTTTACTACTATCTCAAATCCAGTATTATTACTATTATTGCTGTTATTATTTATCCACTATGGCCCTAACCTTGCAGCCCAAATCTGTTGCTTCCTCACAGCATCCTTTAGGCTGGAAGGAAACTTCTGAGACCATCTTGTTCAACCTTCCATCTGCAGCAGCTCCACTCAAGCAGGCTGCCAGGGACCATGCCCAGTTCAGGTCTGAATACGTCCACAGATGGAGACCCAACAGTCTCTCTGGGCAACCTGAGACTTTTAAACTCGTGGTTTAAAAAGTCGTTTCTTTTGCCCAAGGGGAATTTCATGTTATTTGTGCCCACTGTCTCTTCTCGCTCCCCTGAAGTATTTATACACATTGATAAGATCTTCCTGAATCTTGTCTTCTCCAGACTGAAACAGCCTCAACTCTTTCAGCCTCTCACTGAAAAGATGCTTTAGCCTCTTAATCATCTTTGCAGCCCATGTTGGACTGGGCCCAGTAAGTCCATATCTTTCTTGTACTGGTGGGCTCAGAACTGGACATGGCACTTCAGATGCAGCCTCACCAGCACAGAGCAGAGAGGAAGGAGCACCTTTCTGGACCTGCTGCCAATACTCTTCCTAGTGCATTTTTACAGCATACATCACACCAAACACTTCAAAATGTAACAGTATCATCAATCCACTCTAAAGGAATGATTTGACTGATGGCACAGAGATGGGATAACTTCTACAACAGCAGTGAATAACAAAGCAGAGGGAAAGGGGACTGAGAATTTAAGAACAACTGTAAGAATTCACACCATTTTACCCAGCCCCTGCCTTCAGAGTGGTCCTAACCAGATACTCAGTGGAAAATAAAAATAGAGCAAGCATCCAGAACAGTTGTTCCATGTATTCTCCTAGCTTTCAGCTATTTTCAGCTCAAGGGATTTTCTGATCTAGATGTGATCTAAATATGAACTTTGATCCTAACTGAACCCCTGTATATTTTTATATCCACAAGACCTTTCAGCAAGGAATTCTAGAGATGCAGTACTCATTGCATGAAACACATGAAACATCTCTTGTTTATGCTGACTGTGACTCTGACTGACTTCTTCTCATGGTCATTGGCTCTTGCATTGGAAGAGACATATACACACACTCCCTCCATGAAATGGAACACATCCAGGATATTTTAAAGCCCATAATAAGTATTAAAAACCTCAATAATTTGTTACATGGCGTTCATTGACTCACAGGCTGCAGGAGCTCAGGACGTGATGCATCTTGTCTGATTTTTCCTCTTAGTACCATAGGATTGAATTCCACAACCTTAAATTTTATTTCTTTCAGTTTAGAATTTTCAATCCATTTTCTGTGACGGAAAGAAAATAAGTGATAGAAGAAATATCAAGTGCATGGCAAATACTTCCAGTATGAAATTCACAGACACTTAGGAGAAAATAAGAGACCTTGAAAGCTCACTTGATCTATTCTATCCCAAGACAGAATCACTTATGTCTACAGCTATTGCACACAGACCTTTGTTAAACCTGTTCTTAAAACAAAATACAAAAAATCCCCCACAAAAACCCCAACAAAAAACACACCCCATACCACTCCCAAAACCAGAGACTCCATATGTAGCCCAAACAACTCGTCTTTCACCATCACTTGCAATAAATTATATTCTTCTAAGTTTTCTTGCTATAATTAAAGATAATTATTTCTTATCCTATCTACAGTAAATATGAGGTTAGTTTTTCCTTTTCACTGTTTTATGTTCTTCCAGATGACTTTTACATCACCTCCTAATTATGTTTTCTTTAGACTAAAATAATTTTCATATTTTTGTCAGATTTCTTATCACCACTGTTTATTTTCTCTCCTGACACAAACTGTGTGTGCAAAGGCTGCAGAAGTGAAGTAGCCAGAGGTGAGAACTGCTAGGAAATGTTTTAATTTTCACTCAGAACTTGGTCCTCTTTAAGATAATATTTGCAAATTTTAACACTGAAGCATAATGAACTGAAACTTCATGAAATTACATTCATTGAAATATCAGGATATAATTTCCTTTCATTAAATGAAGAACTCTCATTTCATGAAAAGAAATTAAATGAGAAATCAAGGAATGAAGTGAAATGAAAAGAAGTGATATGAAATATAATGAAATGAAATTAAAAAAGAAAACTATGTAATGAAATGAAATAAATGAAAGGGAATGGAATGAAATGAATTGCATTGAAATGAGATGAATATTCATTGAAATCCTGAGATTTCATTTCCCTTCATGAAATGAAGACTTCTCATTTCATGAAAGGAAATGAAATGAAAAATCAAGACATGAAGTGAAACGGAAAGAAATGAAAGTCATTGCAATACTTTTTGGGCCTATTTTATAACTTTAATACATCATCTTAACTGAAATTAGCTTTAAACAGCAACTTTTTCTACTCTGAAGCTGAAGACACAGCACCAGAGGAGGGGTAAGTGCAGTGCCACAAAGTGGGATGGTGACAAGTAAGCAGTGTATCCTTACTTTACTTCAGACTCTTCTGCAGCCTATCTACAAAAAGCTGAGAAGCGCAGGTATGGTCTGGCTTGTGGAGGACAAAGTGGTCCTTTTTCCATCATGTACAGCATCCCGAGGTTGCCACCAATGCACTACATTTCCCTGAAAAGTCCTCCAAAGCCTTATGCCTGTGCTAGGGGGAGCAACAACTTGGCTCTAACTACAGCCCAAAACACAGCAAGGCTGGTGTGTACCGAATATGTGGGATGGTTGTCTTCAGCCCAACGACGTAGAACAAAACATTGGCCTCTGTGTTGCTGTAGATGCTGCTGATCGCTGCTACAGCTGCACCCATCCTGCCTGCAGCAGCACAGATCACCACTGGGATTTCTTCTTCCATTTCCTCAGGGCTCTCCAAATCCACTACAAGAAACAAACCCATTTTACATCAGATTTGGGTCACAAAAATAAGTAAGTACTACCATAATCAGTGGAACCATTTCATCCCCACACCATTTCTCCTTACCACATCCTACACACATCCCCATCCGGAAAGGCACACAGCTTGAGCTGTTGCTAATCCAGAACCACTTGCAGGTTGACTGGACTGTTGGATGCCTCCAAACAGAATAAATAAGAGAGTTCTCAGTATCTTCTACTCAGCAGTGGCACAATTCAGTCTGTCCTTCATGCAGGACATGCTTATTCATAGGAAATCTGGAGAGGTTTGAATGCCTTTGAGACTTCTACGTCTCGGTTATATTTAGTACAGATTGAACAATAGGTTCCAAATTATCAAAGGAAGGAGGAAAGTCAAAGACGTAGTGCAATTGCATGAGCTCCACTTCTTTGGCAAGCTGGCTTGAAAGGAAGAGTGCAAAAATTTGTACCAGCAGGAAGCTGCTAATGATATAAGGGAAAAAACCTAAACTATAGTGAATCAAGTCACTTTCCTGCTAAAGATTTTTATCCCTGATTAGCCCTGATTAACTTACAGAACTTTAACAGATATGATTATATTGGTTAAAACACAACTATTACAGTCATAACAACCCCAACAAAAATATACTGAAAAAAAGATTCGTATCGAGATAGAGTTTGTTTACCTTGGGAACAGTGAGTAAGCTATTTATATAAACATTTCATACTAATCCAACCTTATTAACCCTAGCAGGTTTCTGTCACTATAAAAATTACAGCTAAAACTTCTGTAAATATGAAGATTTGATTGTCTATCTGAAATGAATAATCAGGCCAAGAACGTTCTGAAGGAGGCAGATCATGATCAAAGTCTGTTACCACTTGACAACTCCAATCTGTTCAGCTCAAGTAAGGATATACTCCAGCATCCATCTACATTAGTGACATCTAGATTAAAACTTAATCAGAGTTACTTAGTCATCACTATCAATCTCCTATAATTTTATTCAAGTAATTTAGAAGCAAAATGTTTTTCATCCCAGACTATATGCAACAGTGTGAGTAGCTCATCTACTGCAGAACAAACAGGATTCAGTAAGGTGAAAAGTGCTGTTCAAGTTAAGACATGAGGAATATAAAAGAGGAACATAAATGAAATTGAAGTGCGAGTCACTTACCTGTTTCATTTCTTAATGCCAGTGGCACTTGGTGAACTTTGTTATACACAATAGCGCACACAGTTAAGACGAGAAGTAACAGTAAGATCTGGTTAACTGAAACAAGAGCGAGAATGTGTTAACAATCAGTATAAAAGCTAATTCCCAACTATCTGATTAAAAAAAAAAAAATCCAATTTGCAACCAGTACAGACATCTCTCTGTTGTGTTTTTCGCATGTTATTTGATCAATCCCCAATTATCTGAGTGTCATGGTTAATTTGCTGACTAAATCATAAGACTCCCAATATATACGGGTTATCCATACTAAAAAATGTACATGTTTCTGAATTTTACCAGGAGCTTGGAGCACTTTTCTCATGGCTAGTCTGTTGTCTGTTTACACTCACTTAATGAGTTAATTACTTTTATGTAGCTCTTCCATTCTGTCGTGCTTCCCTGATAAAACTTCAGGCACAGGAGAATTTATCTATTTCAATGTTCAGATCCTGAAGGTGTATTTGAGCAAAACCCTAAAAATTCTAGAAAAACAAACCCACCATGCTACTGAAACCAGGAATGTTTCAAAATATTTGAAAATACTTATTTCAACAGGGTAATTTAAATCAGTAAAATCAAAGCAAGGCAAAGACCTGACTGTATATTCTGATTTATAGTTCCTAGAAGACTGCCTTGTAAAAGTTTAAGTCATTCAACACAAACCAAGCATGTGCAGGTGTTGGGAGAGTTCACCAAGCACAATAGGGAAGGAATACATTGCCCTCATAAACAGTTACTTTGATGATGGATGTTCTTTGTTTCAGACTGCTTTGTTACTTTTGCACCACCATAAAATGTATTGAAGGTGTTTAAAAGAGCAAAGGGAACAGTTTTGATCTATTTTAATCAAAATGGCCAACTGGCCACAACTGGGCATGAGACTAGATTGAAATTGGTAAACCAAATCTGCATTAATTTAAACTAGCTGAGGAAAAAGCCCATTGACTTCTGAGAAATTTTGGGCACATAAGTAAAGGCAAAAGCCCATTTTCAGTCACTGACCCTTACAGGGGATAAGAACCCTAAGACTCTTGGGGCCACACCTCTATTTTGAGTATGAACAGCATTAATGTGCAGAGTTCTGCAAAATTCTGCTTCAGTGCTCTGGGCACAATTCACATGAAAACAGCAGCTACTTGCAGTATTAGTGGGAAATTTCATAATCTCCAGTCTGAGGCAGTAAAGCAGCAAGTAATTTTAAATTACTGTGAATTATGGTTGTACTTACCTGACACAGTTAACAGGAAAAGACTTATTTGCATACTTAAAGTTAAGCATAATTTAGCAATACTAGAACTACAAATTTCTATACAACTGTGACAACAGTTGCACAAGAAATAGGATTTGACATTTCTGTCCTCTTTTAAAAAATACAACTTTCAAATGTTTTTAATCTCTCTTACTTTTCTTTAAAAGAGCCATGTGTCCTGTTGGATGAGAACTGTGATCTGTGGTAAACTAAAATAAAAATTAAAAGAAAAATAAAAAAGGGAGAGAAATATCATTAATGCCAGAAGTGGATTCTAGTAAATTATATAAAACACTATATTTTGGATTATCAAGTTTTACTGCTGAACTGGTAAAACTGCACTTAATCTCTGTAAATAACTTTTTTTTTTTAAACAAATAACAAATATTATGGGTTAGAAATATTTATTACTAATTTAAGCAACTAATAGGTTATAAAAACATTTTAATAAATCCCATCTGATCATCTACGTCAGAAGGCTATTTTTACATTTTAAGATACTATGCAAAGAAGTATTAAAATACCCACTAATGCAACTTATAAATACTTTTATCTCTGATTTCACCTCAAACACATTAACTAGCACAAATACTAATCTCTTGCTGGAGTATGCAGTCCCAAACATATGGGAAAGTTATACCAGGGCAGTGTCTTCTGGAATCTCAAAAAGTTTCAAAGCAATAGTGAATATTTTCTTACAGCTGTATTCTTCCCGTGTGTGTAGTGTGGCTTGTATTTATGCACATTTTTGTGATGCTGAAGCAAAGACGGTAGCCTTCCCTAAAACTGTGCTTCTAGTCCAGGTTTGAGAGCAGCTATGACTGAGAAGACAGAACATAATCCCTAAAATACAGGATTATGAGAAATACAACATTCATTTGAATTCTGGATCCAAAACTACTGTTTACGAAGGAAAACACAAACCACATCACCAAAACAACAACAACCAACAGTAAAAAACAGCACCAGAAGTCGGGGGGAGAGAAAAATTCAACTGTGTGATCTAACCTTTGTGTTATGTAGGGTTAGAACAGAAAACAATTTTTCCTGCTTCTGCGCATACAGATATGGACACATTACAGCACAGATAAAGATATAAGATGGTTCTGTACGCACATAAAAATGAAGTTTGTTCCAACTCCTTGACAAATCAGACAGAACAGAAAGAATTCTTGAAATCTGAGTCACAAAACTGACCACCTCTCATTGGTTAGTGCTCAAGTTCAGGCAGCATCCTAAATTAGTCTCTACTTTGACTAACAAGTTAAATGACAACAAATACATATATATATATCTATAAAAATACATAAATCTAAGATGTAGCTTTGTTTACAAACCAGGTATATTCACATGTATTTAAGTCCCAGCTAAAGACTAAATTGGAGTGAGAAAGGAGTATTGTGGAAGTTCTTCTGCATCTGCACTACTTATCTACATTCCAGCAGACCATTCTTTTCATGTGGCATTAATTTACACAGAGGAAATCAAGCTTATCTGTCGGAAAAAAACACAGCTGAGAAAGCTTTTCTCTCATGAATTACACAGAAGTGTTGCTTTCTTTTACATTTAAAAACTTTACTCATTTAGGTAAGCAGAGAGACAACAGAACCTGCTACACTCTTGGACTAATTTTCTAACCCCACTTTAGCTGATCACAATCTTCTCCTGATTTCCACACAGCTGCCTACTATCATTGAATTAGTATTTGTAACAATAGCCACAAACAGTCCTGATGATCACTGCAAGATGAAAGCTGCACAGCCACAGCTTCATGTTATCTCCAGAAATTATTAAATCCACATTAACTGAACCATGTTTAAACTTTAAAATCTAAAGACAGACTCTTATGCAAGTCTGAGTTCTCCAGAACTTATGCAACTCCAGCACTCCTCACCTTCTGAAACACCAATTGATTACCTACTGATTTTTAAGGAAAGAGAGGTATGTTTGTTCCCTTGCAAATATTTACTCAGTTTTTTCTGACTGTAGACATTATTTCCTGGAACCTGGCAGTCCCTAACTCAGCTGCCAAATCCTGTAACAAAACGAGGGGCTGCAGAAGGGAAAGCTCAAAAAGAGTGACATTACTGCTCAGATATTTCCTGCTTAATTAGTCTTTTTACCTCTTCAAAGCAGCACAGTATTCGGGACTCCTCTCTCCTGAAGCGCTGCGAAGCTATTTACTTGGATCCTAGATAGCCCACAGCTGTAAGCACTCTTGCCAAAGCGTCCTTGACCACCATCCTCCTTTGAAGTCACCCACACAAGGGCCTTACAGGGCACAGAAACAGTTTTACGATTCAATTCCTTTTTCGAACTCTTCAAAGTTTACTTTGGAGTTGTGCTGGTTTTCTTTCCTTTCTCTGCTGCTGAGGAATAGTGCAGAGTCCAGACGCTGCACTGGAGGAATGAGAGCACATAAACCACTTCCAGATGTGCAGAGTGATGATGCAGCCCCAGATCTGGCACAATGTGCCTCAGAGCTTCAGCTAGCAGATTGCAAACAAATCCCATAAGACAAAAAGTCTTAAAGGGGTGGGGGAAAGAGAAGGAAACAAACCCTTCCAGAAGTTACTTCCAAAATATAGCTGCAAGTTATGTTTTTAGTCATTATTTATGTAAATGTGAACAGGTAACTAGTGTACAAGAGCCAGACTACAACGTGCCAAAATCTAACAGAAGGCCAAAGATTTTCCAGTGTCTGTTGGCAGAGTTCTTGAGAGTCAAAAGCTAAGGGAAACTTGCAAAAGTCAACTCTGAACATGCATTTTGACTTGAATCATCCATTTCCTAATCTTTGGGCATTTAATCCACAGGCTTGGTTTAGATTCAGAAGGATCTTGGATCACAGTAACGAGCACATGGTGATACCCTGCCTCCTAAGCTCTCCTGGAATGCTTTTGCCATTTTCTTTCTACAGCACTTCCTTTATTTGAATTCCGTCCTTCCCTTCTAGGAATGAACTTTTTAAATGATAAACCACTGTTTTGTCACAAGACTTTCATGAGTACTGAAGGGAATAATAATAAACATCTTCAACTCTAAATTATTTTTCATATTTTTATCATGAGGCAGTGCAAAATTTATGAGCAGTAATCAGTAAAAGTCTTAAAAATCTTTAGTGTTTTAAATGAAGATTTTTGTTCCATTTGCAGGAGCAAAAAATGTGAATTTTCAACTGTGTTTCTCAAACATGGCCAAACTGTATTATTTGGGTCTGATTTTGTAAAGGAATTCATCTTCTGCTTGAACAAAAATTAAATGAAGAGTTATACATACAGTTATATGCTTTGTGCAGATAGCCACAGCTATGAGTATTTTTCTGTGCTATGATATTTAAATTGTATTAAGCTCATATTCATCGAAATCCATCAATTTTTTTCACCTTCCCTTCCATTTCTATGTGAATCTGAACAGATCTAAGCAGCACACACAGTCACATGAACCTGCAGAACCCTCGGGATTACTGGCAATGCAGTAACCCCTTCACAGAATCAGGTTGGAAAAGCACTCTGAAACCAACTGAGTCCAACCTATGACCAAACACCACCTTGTCAACTAGACCATGGCAGTGAGTGCCGTATCCAGTCTTTCCTTAAACACCGTCACCATCCCTGGGCAGTCCATTCCAATGTCTAATCACTCTTTCTATGAAGAAATTCCTTCAAATGTCCAATCTCAATTACACACCTCAGCATCATCATTTAATGTGTAGAACTCAATGAGAAGAGAATTTTAGCCCCTGTTATGGATGGGTAATATGATGATTGGCCCTCACAATTAGGGGATGAATATTGTGTGTATATTAAAAGAAGTTTTATTGATGTACAGTTATGCTATTGTGGTTTGTTGTTTAGATGTCCTCTATTCTCCCTGTAGCCCCCTTTTCCCCACTCTATATTGTTGCAGCCTAGATTGTCCAGGACATGTGGAGAGAAGGCATGTACATGTGCCCCTTGCATGGGGCAGTTGAGAATGGAAAAGCTTGTTACTAGGAGGCACGGCAGTACAACACCTGACCTCCAAACAGGTTGCAAGAAAGTAGCCTCCCCCAAGGGACAGCAAAGAAGAGCTGGCTGACAGACTTTAGAAGGGCCAGCGTTGCCTGATGCAACCCCAGGGGTGTAAAACGCAGAGCAGCCATTTTGTAGGGGAGCTCGTGGCTGCCGGGTCACCAACTCCCAGCGCGCTGTCCTTTTCCTTATCCAGTCCTTAGTTGAATTTGTTAAGGTGTAATAAACCTTCTAAAATTTTAAAGTGAGTGGTCGTTTCTCACACACCAGATACTCCTTCTCTGGATTTCCCTCAGCCTCACACGTTTATACATTCTCACACTACACCCCCCTGACACAGGAAAGAGCAGCTCCTCTCCTGCAGAACGAGACCTTCGAATTCACTCAGATCACCCGCGGCCAGCTGTAGAACCGAAACCTCGGTAGCTAATCTCAACCTTCAGTGTTTAAACAGCAACTCATTTCTTTCTTGCCGCACACCTCGCAGGCAGCAGCATTGCCTCGCCTACCACTAGCCAGATTTAAAAAAAGAGAGGAAAAAAAAGAATGTGCTACACGTTTCTGAGGGCTCGGCGGCAGAGCAGGTGCCCAAGCAGAGGAGCACACGCCACCTCCGCGGCGGCCGAGCACCCCTCGGGCGGCGTGCGCTGCAGGCAGGGAGCCCCTCCACAGGGCTGCCGCCGGAGCACGGCCGGGCCCGGGGGCGCCGCAGGAGCGGAGGGGGCCGTGCCGAGCCGGGGCTGCGGCGAAGGCGGCCGCGGGGCGGGACACGGGCGGGACACGGACCCGCCGCCCTCACGTCAGCGCTCCCCCTTCCCCGGCGGGCTGCCCCGGCCGCGCGGTGCGTTGTGGGAGCGGCGCTGAGATGGCGGCGGCCGCCGCCGGGCTGAGCTGGAGGCGAGTGTCCTCCTTCACGGGGCCGGTGCCGCGCTCCCGCCACGGGCACCGTGCGGTCGCCATCCGAGAGCTGCTCATCATCTTCGGCGGCGGCAACGAAGGCATTGCCGACGAGCTGCACGTCTACAACACGGGTGCGCGGGGCGGGGCCGCGCCGCGGGGCGGGCGGAGCGGGGGGGACAGCGCCGGGGCTGTCCCGTCTGCGACCGCCGGCGGCACTGGGCTCCGCACGGCGCCGGGGATCCCCCCCGCGCCTCCCGCCCTCCCCCGGCACTGCCCGCGGGGGGCTCGGCCGAGGGGCCGGCGGGCGAGCTGAGGAGCTGCCCGGAGCCGAAATGGCGGGGCGGGAAATATGCTTGGGCCAGGGGTCTTCCATGGGGTAGTGCTGCACCCCGGCTGATGCTGCGGGGTTAGTGGTCCTTCCTGGGGAAAAGCGAGCGGGAGAATCTCCCGGTGCGTCTCGCGGCTGTTGTGCTTTCCCCGGCTGTCGCGCAGGGGTGCGGAGCCTCTCTCCCCTGGCAGGTCGCGGCTGAATGGCGGCAGGCGGGATTATTCCCTACGAGTGTCCGGATCCCACTCCTTCCCTCTGGTGGCGGCAGCTCACGGGAGCCGAACGCTCTGGGATGGGAATCTTGTTTGGAAAAGTGAACATGTTGGCATCGGGAGCCTTTCCAAACAGGAAGCTACCCCAAGACCGATTTTGCTTGTGAAAGATTAGACGCCTAAATAGTTACTGTACGGTATGCTGGATGAAGCTGGAAAACTTGAGTGTAATTTCAGGGTTTGGGCCGAGACGGGAGAGTTCAGTGACTGATCTGTGCTTCTCAGTCAACTAGTGTTGGCTGCTTGAGGTTTTTCCAGGCAGATTTTTCTCTGATAGCTTAAAGATCTACTTTGCTTAAATCACAATTCTGGGGGGAGAAGGAAAAAAATCTCTTAACATTTCTGTTCTGACAAGTAATCCAAAGAGAACTCTTAACATAGTTATGCCATCAGAGCAGAGGTTCCAGCGGGTGCCTTTTGAGTGAGTCTTATCATGACTTGGTGTTTTTCTTCTCAGACTTTCTGCTTAAAGACTTTCCTCTTTGCAGCAGTGACAGAAAGGATCATGACTCAGTTGTTCCAATTTCTGGACGAGTGCTTGGCCCAAAGTGGCCTTTTTTATTCTGGGGTTTAAGTTGCAGGGTTATGACCTAAGCTGAACGAGTGTGGGATGTCGTCCATGGCCCTTGCTATGCATGTGATGATTTTTGAGGAGCTGGCACACAGTGAGAGCATCTTAATCCCCTGCAGCAATGCTCACTGGAAGCTTCTAATTTCCTACTTCTCCTCTTCCTGCCCATAAAAAAAAAGTGTAGAAAAAGAAGACATTGTCCCCTGTAGTTCTTAAATTCCAGTACAGTTTAGGCACCAATATGCTGCTACTGGATCAGACAGTCTCAGTTGCTTTTTCTTGACTCTGTGCCTCTCCTCTCCCACATATCAGTGCAGCACTCTGTGGGTATTAAAATGGGTCCCAGAACAATGTAATTAGTTTTTGAATGGGGCTATTAAGTCCAGGCACAGTGCCATGCTGCTGTAGCTCTAATAATTCTGTTTCTAGGGCTAGCTCCCTCTGAGTTAACATGGTTATCTCTTTTGTGTGGTACTGCACTTGTGGTCCTTATTAGCCTCTGTTCTTGGCAAGTCTGTTAAATTGCTGGATGACCCTTCATGACTGACTCAGTTACAGTGACCTCATGGGCTCATTCATATACTGAGTAACATTGGTTTGATAGAGGTGTTTGTTTTTCTTTTTATAAAAAAAAAAAATTCATTTGAAACTTAGTGTGAAGCAAATAGCCCATTCACAGTTATCTGCAGATAAAAGGTAATTCTTTAGAAAGCAGAAGTGTTTAAAAATACATGTTTCAGTGTTTGAAATATTTTTCTTATCTTTTTTTCTGGTTTTTGGTTTTTTACTTCCTACTATAGTTACGAATCAATGGTTCCTTCCTGCTGTAAGGGGAGATATTCCTCCAGGCTGTGCAGCACATGGATTTGTTTGTGATGGTACCAGAATACTAGTTTTTGGAGGAATGGTTGAATATGGAAGATATAGCAATGATTTATATGAATTGCAGGTAGGAAATGTATGAATATGTTTTGATTTTCAGGACTACTTTATTTATCTGTTTATGAAGAAACACATTTTATTTTACCAGCTGCAGAGGAAAGTTAAATAATTTTTGCTCTTCTTCAGGAAGATTTTCTCCATCTTAAGAATCTAAAGTTTATTCTAAATTACTTTGAAATAGAGACTTCCATCTAGTCTAAAGAAAGTATAATATATTTAATATTTTATTAAGGTTACCTCTTACACATCCCTTTTAATGAATGTCCTAAGAAAAGCCCAGCATTCCCTTAAAAATAATTCAGAAAATATACAAATGTTGGTATTACATGAATTCTGTTTGTTATGACTGACTGTAAATGAAATTATTTCTGAATAATTTTTTCTTGTCTTCAAGGCAAGTCGATGGCTCTGGAAAAAAGTAAAACCTCAGGCTCCTTCAAATGGATCACCACCCTGTCCTCGGCTTGGCCACAGCTTTTCTTTGTATGGTAACAAGTGCTATTTATTTGGTGGCCTGGCAAATGAAAGTGAAGATTCAAATAATAATGTTCCCAGGTATGCTGATTTGTCTTTGAATTTAATGGCTTTAAAAAAACATTACTAGATTTGACAGCTTTGAAAAAGAACATTCTAGGCAGGCTGTCCTGCACACCCAAGTACTCAAGTTGGATTATTTGTGCAGTGAATGGGTTACATGTGAAGAAGGTTAAATATTCCTTCTGCTAATCCCACAATATGGAACACTGAGTGACAGCTCTGACACTTTTGTAGGGAAACCTGAGTAGGCTTTGATATTTCTCCTAGTATTTTGGGTGATATTTTTAAGAATGGCTTGCTTGTTAGAATTACCTCAATCAGCAGAGTCTCATGAGTCATCAGGGAATTCATGATGGATGTTTCTTCTGTATTGCTGTGAAAAACAGTTATGAATTCATCTGGAAATTTTTTACAGTAACAGCTGAAGTTGCTGTTATTGTCAGCAAACTGTGCTATAATGCTGAAGTTTTATATCTGCATTCACCTGCAGTTCAGAGCACTTATACCCACTGAGCTATAAACTGGCAATTTCAAGCTCAGTAAACAAGAGGTATTTGGTGTGAATGCCAAGATTCAAAGACCATTATCTAAAAATAACTTGCTGATAGATTCAGCAACAAATGGCTAATTGTGCATTGGCCAGCCTAAAGACATGAGAAAACAAACAGCTTCTTCTCACCTTTGTTGCTTTAAGAGTTGTGGAAATTTCTCTCTAATACCCCTTGTCATCATGTATTTCCCACAGCTTTGCAGTTTATTGTGTGTCCATATGTAGCAATTTTTGCAAGAAATAGTGTTTTCATGTTTCTTTCCTATAATACAGTGTAGCATCAAATGTTTTGAGAGTTAAAAGCTCTACACCCTCCCAAGACAGAAGTTTGTAATACTTGGAAGTGGTCAGGATTTAAAGTGCACTTGTCATCATACTTATAAGTGAGTTTTTCATACTTTGACAATAATACCCTAGATATTTAAATGATTTCTATGAACTGGAGCTACAACATGGGTCTGGCGTGGTCGGCTGGAGTATTCCTGTGACCAAAGGAATCTTGCCATCTCCCCGAGAATCTCACACAGCCATTGTGTACTGCAGAAAAGATGTGGGAAGCCCAAAGATGTATATTTTCGGAGGCATGTGTGGCTGTCGGCTTAATGATCTCTGGGAACTTGACATAGGTGAGTTGGTTTGCCAGCACAAGTCAGTGCTTACTGGCTGAGGGGAAAAATTACAGTATAGAATGGTTAATGGCATGCTGTGGTGCAGATATTATTGAGACTGACCCCATAGTGTTAACCTTTGGTAATACTTGAAATTAAATAGATGCAATATTGTTTGCATATATTATCCTCACTGATCATGAGTACTCTGTGAGACAGATATCATAGTCTTTAAAGCACTATAAAGAGACAAAGTTGAATAACCATTATGAAACCATAATTTATGTTTTTGATAAACACTTAGTTTGTCAGTATTTCCTATGTTTTTTTAAAAGAAGTTCCAAGTGCTTGTTATTACACTTTCTTAAAGTAGCCATCTTAAAAAGGTGAAAATTAGCTTTGCTGAATATTAGAGGCATGTTCCCTCGTAAAATCCAGGTAGTGAAATACATAGCAACAAGATCATTTTTTTTGAGGATTTTATTCTCTTTCTTTTAGAAACCATGACCTGGTCAAGACCAGAAACCAAAGGGACAGTACCACTTCCTCGCAGCCTCCATACGGCCAATGTAATAGGAAACAAGTATGTCTGTTGTTAAAAGCTCAACTCTAGAAAGGTACACCTAGTAGGAGAATGACGATGCTTATGCACCCACTACTACTCAGTATAAACATCAGCCCTGTAGAGTAGTTTTCTGCTACTTCAGTGCCACTGTTAACTCAAGGGTAGCAAACTGTCAGTGTTGCCATCCAGCAGGACAATCTGCCCAACCCACCAGCAGCTGTCTGGGCTTCTTGGAGCACTTTTGTGCATTCTGGGGCAGCCTCAGCTGGGCCAGAGCTCGGTCAGGAGCAAACTTCAGTGCTTCTGTGTGTGTGACACAGATGAGGCAGCTATGCAAAGAAACTGCTCAAACAGTAAAACTAGTTCCAGGCAAAACTATTCCCCACTTTTTCTGTAGTCTGTGCCTCATTACTCTGCTTCTTGCCAATATGGTTTGTTTTGGCAGGTAGTATTGATAAAATGGATTTTTAAACATGGGTTTCAGTCATTTTGTATCAATTTACAAGCTGGCATGAGGAGAAAGAGGCAAGGGAGTAAAGAAGTATGAGAGCTTTATACTTTTTGATCCAACAGCTTAGCTTTTTATTAATTACTTAAAATGTTAGTAGTTTGTAGCCTGCATTATATTTTTAAATTTTGATATCTGGGTTAGATGCCAGTCATTTTAGCATGACTTACTGAGGGGTCTGCAGTAAAAGATTGTAGAAATTCTGTTGTACGTGTGGGATTTTTGGAGAGCATTAGCAGTTTGATGGTTTGCTAAATGTTACAGTTTTAACTTCTGTTTCTGGGAAGTTGTTTGAGGAGTTTCTGGGATTTTTTTGTGTGGTGGAGTTTTTCCATCAGTCAGTTTACTCAAAAATTCAGAAGGTAGATGTCTGCAACAGTCCTTCATGAAGACCGTAGATACAAATAAAATTTGCTGTGAACCAGAACTGTAACACACTGGCAATTTTCTTTTTTGTCCTAGTTTGAGAGAGCACATGCAGCAGATCTAGATGTTAATTGGTGTTTCTTTCCTTTTTCCCTCTTCCCTCTTTTCCTGTATTTCAGAATGTATGTTTTTGGTGGATGGGTTCCACAGTCAGCAGGAGGTGAAATTTCTGCTCCTGATGGTGAATGGAAATGCACCGGTTCATTTTCTTACCTTAATTTGGGTTAGTGATTCTGTCTTTCTGGGAATGCGTATTTTGAATTAATATTTTCTTAACAGAGTAGAATAACTATTTTAAAGACCTTGAGAAAAGTTTAGGATACATAGTTGTAATCCTGGCTGACTAAAGAAGTTGCCAGGTTTTTGCATGTTACTTGAAAAGTAGTATTTTAATTACTATTTTTCTTTGAAGATTCAGCAGGTTTGCTTCTTCAAATCTTTGTTAATGTAACTTATACTAAATAATGTAAATACTCCTTCTTAATTTATAGAAGAACACAGGAGACAGATTCTGAAATGAGGTTTTTCTAAGCATGATAGTACTATCCCTGAATTCTCAACTTCTGATCTATTTGCCTGAGAGAGATAACCAGAGATCAGAAAATTCAGCCTGTATGAATTATTTCATCTTGCACACTAATTGTGTGCAATTAGTGACCTTCTCTTCATAATATTTCCATTTTAAATGCAGTTGTCTATAAAAACAGAGGTGATTTATTTTCTTTTTTTTTTCTGAGCAGTTAAGTGTGTTAACATCTTTATTTCTTGTTTTGGAAAACATCTAGAAACTAAATGCCTTGAGTTTCATTTACTAGATACCACAGAATGGATAGGTCTGATCTCAGATTGCCAGGAGGACAAAAGTAACTTGTTACCAGGGCCAAGAGCAGGACACTGTGCTGTAGCAGTCGGCACTCGTCTGTATATCTGGAGTGGTAGAGATGGTTACAGAAAAGCTTGGAACAATCAAGTTTGCTGCAAAGATCTTTGGTACCTTGATACTGGTGAGTCAGAAATAAATAAGAAACTTGTACTGTGTTCTGTGTTTTATTACTATATGGAAAGCTTGCATGATTGATGATCAGAGCATTAAAGCCGTAGCAAACTCAAAGACTATTTTACATTTTAAAAATTATTTTTACATCGTGCCTCACTGCTGCTTGTTTAAATGGTATTACTTAAAATGAAAAAATTAGGAAGGCTTATTTAAAGCCTCTGAAAAAACTTTGTGCTAAATTCTGCACTGCATGCCATAGTCATTTGATACAAGATGCTAAAGGCTGTTTTGCCTAAACTCAGGGTTCCTGACCTCTCCTTTTAGTCATCCTTTCTGCAACTTCTTACTTTTCTCACCAAATCCCTTCTTCTCTTGGGACCATTGCTGCTGCTGCTGCTGCTTCCTCATCTCTTGGACTGCAAAAAAATACACTTCAATCTAAGAAAGGACCAAATAGTTCCTGGGGATGAAGGGAATTCTGGAGACTAATCACTCATTAGTAGCTGCATTGATAGCAGGACACTGAGGTGGTGTTGGGAGAGAGGGAATTGGAATAGAACTTTTTTTTCCCTGTTTAATTTTTCCCTCAGAAAATGAAAAAGAGTATCAGGGGAGGGATGTGCTTAAGATTGCAGCCTGGTCAGGCATAGAGGCAGAGGAGCAAGAGGAGGAGCAAGCCATTGGCATTAGTCATGTCAAGGCTTCAGCCTATGCAGAAGAAGTTAGAGTGAAAGCTCAATGCAGCTACACAGAACAAGCAGAAAGAAAAGGAATAATTTGTAAATTAAAGGAATATGTAAAGCTTAAGGAACCAAAGAGCTATCTACAGCATTTCAGGAAAGCACAAGGATCTCCTGTCTCTGTAATCCCTACAATGATGTAGCTACAACCCAAAGCCCTACTGGCAGCAGAAGAACCATTAAAAAGAAAGCATCGAAACTGGAGCATTTTTGAATATTTTGAAACGACACTTTGTAATTCTTTGGCTTGACTTGACACCTTTGGCAGTAGTTTCTTGTTGAATCTGGTATATATTGTACTTTAACGAAAAAGGAGTGACTGATTTTACTTGCAGTAGGCAGCTATTCAATAAGCTGGTCAGGGAGGGCAATTTCTAACATGCCATCTGTGTTTTATTGGCTTCTCTCTTCTTGTAGAGAGACCTCTAGCACCATCACAAGTACAGCTGATCAGAGCTACAACCAACTCTTTTCAACTGAAGTGGGATGAAGTACCTACAGTTGAAGGATATCTTCTTCAATTACATGCTGACTCACCAGTGCCACCGGTGGCTGGAATTCCTGGTACTGGCGTTCCTGAGACACCAGTGCTGAGTTCACAAGGTATCAGTCAGATCACATTGCACTAATGTTTGTGCACAGGCAGACTGGAGGGTTGCATAAGTAATAAATATGAGTTTGTTTTTCAAAGAACCATTCTGTGAGAGAGAACCTGTTTCTTTCATTATTCTCTGAATGCCTGCATCATAATTATGGAAAACTCCCCTTTCACTTGCCTCTGTTGGTTTTGGCCAGCTGTCCGAATTATGAAGATACTTGTATAATGCTGGGCACAAGTTGAGAAAGGAAACAGTGAGGAAGGGATTTTATCTGACTGTTGGGCCACAGTTTCATTTCACACTTACAACAAAGTTTTTCTTCAGGCAACTTTGGCCTCCCTCTTCCTTACTGAAATAGGTTAAAACCATCATAATATTAAGTTTTACATAACTGATGGGAATTTGCTTTTGTTTACCTGCAAGGTGGCTGTTCTCTCCATCAGAGTCCACAATCATTGCCTAGTGTCCCTTATCCAGAAATGAAGGTGGATCATCCCAGCCAAACAAATAATCTCATTCCTAATAATGTAAGTGTAAACTGAAAAATGCTTCAGTGTCAAAACTGTGGGAAGGTAGTGAACTGCCAGAACACTTTCTCAGTTTTAAAACTCCCTGCATACTTTGTAGGTCTTAGGGAAAAAAAAAACGAACAAGTAAAACAAGACAGATACCTGTTGGAGTAGTTGTCTGTTTTCTTACATACCTTTTGCTTTTATGATTGAGAGACAATCTTTCAAGTCCTCCTCTTCTTAATGCAGAAGGGAATTGCAACTGTATTGGCTTCCACAATGCCAAGTAGGAGCTTTACATCAGTTAGAATGCTATCCATCATCAAAATGTTGGTGACATTAATGTGGGAAGCAAAAAGAATAACGCATATTCCTTCTTTGTTAGTCTAGTTTAGTTTTATGCTAGTCTGCTTAGTTGTGAGTTCCTACAGCAGGTTAAATCCAGTTATTATCTGTCTGATGTGCAGTTGTACATGTTCCTCTGTTTTGCCAATTTAACAGAAATAATGAGGACAAACTGACTAAAGGATCCCATTTTTAGAACTTTGGATCTTTTCTTAGTTGTGTAAAGTCTTAGATCTGTATGGGATCCCTAATGTATTCCTGGAGAAAACACATATAGAAACACCATAAATTTCACTAAGAGTAGAAGTATCTCAAGTACATGTCAGGAAAGCAAAGGTTGAAAGCCTCTGTAATGGTAATTTTTCCCATACCCCGAAGTCCCCCCCAGCAGACTAAATATACACAGCAATGAAATTCCATGTAGTGCTAAAATTTAGTGTGACTCTTCCAAGTCAATACAGTGTTTGAGTCTTTGTTTTATAATGACTAAGGTAAGGATTGAGAGATTGATTTATTGGTCTAATTTTAAGTACTAGGGGGAATTGTTGGAGGAGTTTATATTGTTGTTTATGAGCAAGCATTTTCATGCCATGTTGCAATTGAAATTTCTGAACTTTGTAGTTTAACATTAACAAATGTGTTGTTTTGGTTAGGTCCAAGTTGCCCTTTCATCCAGTTCAAAAGTAGAAGGAAAAGAAAAAGTTGCAGCACCTGAAAACAAGGTTACACAGGAGACTATGAAAAACCATGCAGATGCTACAGGATTGAAAGAATCAAATGCCCCTTCTCTTTTGCCTGTTTGTACTTCAAGTAAGATCACTATAGAAAAAAAATTAAAAAGTGAGAGCTAAAATTAATCTCAAAAACATAAAATAAGATTTTTCTGTCTTTAATCTTCTGTAATTTAAAATAATTTAAGAGTCCCTTATAGTTTAAAAAACCCAACTTGTGATAGTTATTACTGAACGTATTTTTAGGAGACAGGAAGAAAATTGAAATCTTAACTTGTTTGAAGTGTTGCAAGGTACATGAAATTCTCAATATAGTCATTATTACGATGGCAAATCTGTCTGTTTAAACATAAGTAGCCATTTCTAGCATCAAGTAAAAAGGGACAAATGACATGTTATAACATTATGGTGATAGTAACTCCAAATTGACACTGTGTCTGTTAGCAGTGAAAAGCTATTGGCTGATGTAAAATTTCAGGCAATGTAGAGACAAGCATGCTTCTCTCTGACTGTAGAGGAGGTAAAAGATGACAAGGCTCTGATTTATGCATTTCACTGAAGTGCTTTAAGTTCAGTGTAGTGAATCCAGGCTTAATGATCTGATCTGTTTATATTTGACTTCAATGGATTTTATAGGTAGTTGGATTTTTATTTTCTTCACAGTGTAATTTAATTAGATGTAGAAATTTTGGTTCTTACTGCTAAGTGAGAAGCAGACTTCTACAGGGGTTAATCTTAAATTGATTGTTACAAATCTGTGATACTGATTTGTGTCAGTGCTTTATTTTAGTGGGGCTATTTTCCCAAATTAATTTTTTGTGATCTAATACATAAAAACCAGCAAGCTTAAAATAACTGTTTACATACATCTGTCTATGACTGTGGAGACAGACTTCTGTTGAGTTATAAACCTAAAGTAAGCATTAGCAATCAATATAATCAGATCTGTTTTAACCTAATTCTGAGCTAAACTCAGGCTTTATGTGAAACTAAATCCATTAGACCAAGCTGACATTTGTTATGTTATCAATATTAAATTCTGGCTAATATTTTCTTTTTTTTTTTAAGGTGCTCAGACATCAGCAAATGTAGGTGAATTACATGACTTGGACAAACAAAGTGTAAATCCTGATGCTTCTGTATCCAGTACTGTCTCCAGCACACAAACTATGGTAACCCAGCAGGCTGTTAAAACTGAATCATCAAGTACAAATGGGGCAGTTGTTAAAGATGAAACTTCACTAACAACATTCAATTCAAAATCTGAAGGTTTGAAATGTGTTTCACGTACTGTATTTTGAGCCATGTGTTTCTAAGGCCATCAGAGTTCCTCTAGTGTGGTGGGATTCCCATCTTGAGTAGTACCTGGGATTGTAGATAGGGCTTTGGGCATTGAAGACCTTGTGCAGCCTGGATGATCTCTGTTAGGATTTATACATCTTTTAAAATCAAGATACTTCTCTTATGTATTTGTAAGTCACCATGTTTCCTGTAAGTGAAAAATCTTCATTTATGCAGAGGCCCATTTTCTAAGTATCAGTGGAAGCCTGTTTTGGTGCCCGTTGCACATTTGCTTTCGTTTGGTGATTGTCTATTTAGTCAGTGAAAGACTAAAATAGTAACCTTAGATGATTTTAAGCAACTGACCACTGTTAAAGGCCAGTTAATGTGGCCTTCACTGCTGGTCTAATGTGCTGGCCTCTTCACAGTCTGCTGGAAATATCCAAAATAAGCAGCAATGCAGAACATAAATGGGTAGTTTTTCAAGTTTCTTTTTTGACAAATATCAACAGGCTGTGCTTGTTATTGTTCTGTGTTAATTAAAGAACTGTATTCTCGTATTGATGATGTGTGTATAGTGTGATTTTTACCAAGCAGTATTGTATTTTAAAAGCAAAACTCAGGAACATAAGCATGGAATACTAATACTCCCATGTGTTACTCATGTGCTTAATCTTTTTTTTTCTTTTTAGATTCCATTTTAAATTTAATGAATGATCTGTTCCTGTTTGTTAGGATTGTTTACAGTTTAACTACTCATGTTCAGAATTCAGACTGTATTGATGTTAGAAACAATGCAATCGTATTAAGAATTCACACTTAAACTATTCATACAATGTCCCCAGTATGTGCCTCAACCTGGTATTGAGATTATTTGTTCACAAATATTTTATATGGATTTCATAATGCTGTCATTTTTTAGGATTTTCTGAGTTCTGCCTTCTGTTTGTGTTATCTGTAGCAGCCTCCAATGCCAGACTCTCAGAATTGTTCTGTGACTATGACAGAAGCCAAAATTAGTTTGTGTTATAAATAGAACTGCATGCAAAAGAAGTCTGAGACATTCTTGTGCAACAAATACTTGGCTATTGAGGTCAACTTTCATACTCTGTGGGTTTTGTATTAAATTTTGTCTATTGCTTCAGTTTTTAAAATTTAACATTTTGTTTTTAGCTGCTGAAACTGCTTATGTCATGCCTTCAACAAGAGCCAGTACTGGACAGACAAATGATTCACATTGTTCTGTAAGTCTGAAAAAGTATTATCAAATTGCTTTACCTATTGTTCTGTTGATTAGTTGTAAGGGTCTTCTGTTTTCCTGTAATTATATTTCTGAAAGAAAAGCAGTGTTTATTTTGAGCTTGGAGTGAATAACACAGGGGTAAACATTTCTGTTGTAAAACTAATTGCATTGTGTGGGTTATATGTGAGTCTAAGTAGCAGTTGTGTAGTTGGGAGGAGATCCAAGTACATGTTTCAGCTGTTGAATCATTTTTATCAACTGGCACAGTGGAACGATCTCTTCTGCATGATGTGCAAAAGTTTTTCTGTATGCACAACTGAATTTGAAATGAAGTATGTATTAGATTAGACTAGTGTAAGCTGCTGATTCTATAGATTTGAAACATAACTTAACTGATATCTTGATGTTTTTCCCTAGAGGAGATGGGGACTGACTATGCAAGCTGTAAATACTGCCTGAAAAAGTAAATGCTTCCTATTTCACCTGCTTACAACTTAATACACAAACCCAAGGTGCCACTGTTGCCACCAAAAGTGAGGAACTAAGGATGGGGAGAAGCAGCTGCTAATAAAGGGTTGGGGTGCTTTTGCCAAGAGCAGCTGCAGCTCCTGCCCCATTTCCATGCTAGGAGGATTGTGGCCTGTCTGTACTGGGCACCTGACTGTGCAAGTGCCCTCCCTGGTGCCTGGAGAGCAGCAAGAAAGCCAGTTTGTGTTTGTGGGTCAGTCAGGAGCCGTTTGCACGCCCTGCATCCCCATGGCCCCACGCCACAGCAGAGAGCTGTTCTCAGCTGCAGGCGAGTTCCGCGGTGCCTGACAAGGAGCACGTGTGGGGCTGAGGTACAGCTGAGCCCCAGGGGGAGCTGCTGATGTTAGGCCACCTTGGGAAACTTCTTGACCTCTGAGAGAAATTAACTCACAACTACATGCTGCTACAGACACCTAGTTCTACAGCTTTAAGCTTCTTCCCCTCCCTGCTCAGAATATCAGATGCGACATCCCAGCTGTTGCTTTTGAAATGACAAACTGTGTCTGAGTAAATGTGTAAGAACCAGTCGGTTTTGCACAGTATTTTAATAATACATGCATATTCATTTGAAGCATAAAAAAGTAACACTGGTATAAAGGGGGATTGTCTCTTACATACACTAGAGCCTTGACATTTTTTTCCATGGCGTTGAAGTGTGGGTAATCTACATGACATGTTCTTCAAATACTAGAGAGCTCCGCAGAGGCCGCCGGCACCGGTGAAAACCAGGGACCGCCGGTGGTATGATGTGGGAATTTTTAAGAACAACAGTGCTGTGGTGAGCCAGTTCTACTTGCTGCCAGAGGAAACATTGAACAATAGCAAGGTAGATGCTGCTTCTCTGATGTAACTTGCAAGTACTTGTTTCAGAATCTGTTGCTTTTATAGTTCACAACAAAATACGGGACTTTCTGATGCTGCAGCAGAATCTGGTGCTTGTAGGAGTTTTGTATTTTATGACCAGTACTTCCTCATGTATTTTTCTTACCTCTTTTTACTGTTTCCTAAACGAGATGAATTTTCTTTTGTTGTTTATGTATGATATTACGAAATATCTTACTTTGCTATTGCTAATTCTTTTCTTATTTCTTGCCTTAGGAAACAATTTTAAACTTGCTAAACTTTCAAGCCAGTAAAATTCTTAAAAACTGAAAACACCACAATTTCTTAATATGTTATTTCAGTCCAGCATTGAAATGTTTCAGTTGCTTCTCTGTTCCCAGAATCTTTGCATAAAAATTGTTAAAGATACTAATAAGACATAGGCTAGGCTGTTTTAAAAGATGAGATCTGGAACTGTAGTGGCTTTTGTATTAGAGTTTGATACATGTAAGTTGATACAGGAAAACTATGAGTGTGAAGCTTGAAAAAGTGTAAAAGTTTTGATGGTAAAAGTGTAAATTAGTGACGTCCTAGTTAACTAGAAACAAAAATTTTGTCTTGAGACAGAAACAAAATAACAGAAACCTTTCTTTGAAAGCACTTCACTATAAATATTCTATGTCTTATTTTAAAGAGCACAGTACATTGTACAGTATTTACATTGATTGTGGTTCTTTCACATTATTCAGTAGGAAAATAGTTCCACTGTAAGGATCAGTGATGCATCAATGCATATTTTAATCACGGAAGTATGGTAGCACATAATGTTTCAGAAAGCTATTTGTTACTAACTCACAGTGCTTTTCCTTAGAAACATTTTGATTACATACACATCAAACTGCAAGTCCTAACATTAGGAATAACTGCTTTTGAAATAAAAATATTTTTTAGGACAGAAGATTATGTCAACTAAATCATAATTTATGTAGTTTTAAATGCTACTTTGTTTTAACTTACTTCCTGAGTAAAAATAACCACAAAGTGCAGCTTAATTTAAATGACTGAAAAAATGGGATACTTTTGGTCTAGAGACGTAGTCTCACATTGCATCTTAGATCAGCTGCTTTGAGATGAGATACTGTGTCAGTCAGAACCTTTGCATAAATTCTGATGTAGGTACAACAGTATTAAATAGATTTTCAGTTTCAATTAAGCTTAATCTCATCTTAACACTTTATAGTTTTTAGGCTAGTTGTGTTTATAATATTTTTAAGATTAACACAAATGTTGCTTTATTTTCAGATGGAAGGTGCAGATGTACTTGACTACAGATTACTTAAGAAACAGGACCTGTTTCCAGGCACAGTGTACAGGTTCAGAGTTGCTGCAATCAATGGCTGTGGTGTTGGGCCTTTCAGTAAAATCAGTGAATTCAAGACATGCATTCCAGGTTTTCCTGGAGCTCCTTCAACAGTCAAAATCACCAAGGTGAGAAATATAGGTAACTCTGGTTCTGATGTGTAAAATTCTGGTCACCAGTGTAATCTCAGAACTCTTGGTTATAGTTGGTTTTATTTTTAAGTTAAAATTATCATATAAAATAGTGTCCAATGCTTACTTGGTTGACTCTGCTCAATATAATATTCTTTAAGAAATTTGTTAAAGTGAATTATTTTAAGAGTTAATGATCATGTTAGCAGATACACATTCAATCATCTGATAGTTTCCCCATGGTTTTCTAGTCTTCCATCATTAAATCTATAGGGATTTACCACACTTCTTAAAAAAAAGTCAAAAGACATCCTCACCTCCAGAGTGGTGATGATAGGTTAGAATTCTCAGATAATCTTTAGAATTTGGGTGGTTTTTTGTATTGTTTATATATTTTTGGATGGCTACATACTATCATATTTTTCTCTCTTTCTTCAGAGTGTAGACTGTATTCATCTTTCTTGGGAGCCTCCTTCTTCACCCTCTGGAAATATTTTGGAATATTCTGCCTACTTAGCCATCCGTTCCACGCAATTACAGGAAAATCCAAGTCAACTTGTATTTATGAGGATATACTGTGGTCTTAAAACCTCCTGCATAGTGACTGCTGCCCAGCTTTCCAATGCCCACGTGGATTACACCTCCCGGCCTGCCATAGTGTTCAGGATTTCGGCCAAGAACGAGAGAGGCTACGGCCCGGCCACGCAGGTTCGGTGGCTCCAAGGTAAAGTCACTGTCACACACAGCATTTGAGTGGAGCAGGAGCTGTGCATTTCTTCCAGAACCAGCACAGCACTGCATGTGAACTTCTTGAAATGTTGTTTTGTTCCTTATGGGAGTTTTAGGCAATTCTAGTAGTTGCTTCTGACTTCCCTAGAATTCACTTCAGCTCAGAAGTTTTTCAGTCTAAAAAGAAAGAAGTAATCTAGTTATGTGCATCATGTGCATGACATACAGTATAATCAGGGTTTTTTTCAGTCTTTTCATCCTCCTAAATGGAAAAAAATTCCGTCAGGTGATGTCAGGTGCATTTTTGTGATGCATATACACCTTAAAATCTCTGTTACAGCTGGAAGAGGTTTTGTCATCTTGTCCCTGGGCTTGAATTTGTACAGGTTCATGATGATTTGGGGATGGGAATGGAGCCACTGAAAATAAAATTAATGTTAGCCTGGTCAGTTCTGGCTTGCCTTATAAGTAAGCCAATCTGGAGTCTCAAGTTTTGCCAGCTTCTCATCCTGCTCCTTCCTGTTTCTGGCTTAGCTTTGTTGGTATCTGGCTTTGCTCAGCAAGAGGTGCTGTGGGCACAGAGGAAGATAGGAAGTGCAGAGTGCTCACCCCCTTGGGCAGCAGGGAACTGTGGTCTGGGGTAGCTGGCCTCAGTTGGTGGCTGGGACCCACCTGTTGAATGCTCCACTGCTTGGTTTCTAATATGTGCTTTTCTAAGATGGGCAGTAACAATGAAGAAGTTGTCTTCTGTGATGTTCAGTATTTCAATGCTGTTTTAACCCTTTAATGGGCAGGGGTTTTGACCATGATCTATATCCTGGAACTCAGAAACAGTGTTTGTTTGAAAATGTTTGACTGTGTACACTATGTGAAATTATGAAACCTTTAACAATGCCTCCTTCTTTTTACAGATATGAAAACATCAGGCTCAAAGTAGAAACAACTTAATAAATCTCAAGTTTCGAATGTAGTGTTTAATGTAACTCTTGTACTATTTGTAAATGCTACAAATATTTTATTTTTGCATTGTTTTTATCTTAAAAATATATAACCTTTTTTACGTTTGACACATCAACATTATAGAGCCTTGCTCAGGTATGAGTATCATATAGAAAATATATCAGAGATGGTGGGGTGGAGGATCACACTATCCAGCAGCTCTTTTTGGTAATGACAAGTTAAAATGTAATGAACACAGAGTTTCAAATTAAAAATGAACACAAGAATTGGCACAAGTAGTAGTATTTGAGGTAGAGCCCCCTGACTGCCACAGATCTTGCATAGATAATTCACAAGTTGGGATATGAGCAAATTCTCTTTGGTTACCTATACCACATTCTTCATTGTGGTGCCTGAGTACAAGGCAAAAATTTCCAGTTATTATATAGTAACTTAAAATGTATAAATATTTTAATATATACTTTTTTGTAAAGAAATGAGTTTTTCTACTATTTGTAACAAAAATCTTAATCTTGAAAGATATCCCCTGAAAATTTAAAAGGAAAAAGATAAACTTATCCATTGCTCTTATTACAAAAACCACAAATTCATTGTAAATGCACTACTATTACTGAAAATTATCCTTTTGTAGTTGTAAAATCTTAAACTTGTAAATACCAATGTTTACAAGAGACCTTTCTGGTCTTGTATTAAAACTTCCATGAGATTCATTCTCTCTTTTTTTTTTTAAATCCATATGCTTTGCTTTTAGCATATGCTTGCTTTTTGCACTAATAATAACTTACCTCATTCCTGTGTTAGTAATCACTTGTGTTGCTTCCATAATGTTTCTGTAAAACTTCAATCTGAAAATTTTAACCAAAGTTTAGAATACATGGTGAGCAATTTTGCACATATTATATGGCAACTTTCAACATATTTATTCCAGTTAATCTTCTTAAGTGCTTGTTTGCTTTACCAATATATTCTACCAATCAAGTTCAGTATCTCCCTTTTACTATGCATCATTTTACATTAACTAGCTAGCTGATAAAATCAACAAGCATTACTTCTAGGAATAGGTTGATCCATTCCTATGTGGAAAGAAAAAAAACTGTTCACAGTAGTGAAATAAAGGTAAACATTTTAAATGCTATTTATGTATCTATATATACAACTATGTTTACCAAAGTGTAGAGGAAAATGGCTGAGTTGGACAAGGTCACTAGGTGAATAGATTGAGGCACCTAAATAAGATTTATTTTAAAATAAAATCTAAATTATTTACTGTGCAGTGAAATTTATACTTTGCACTTTAATTTTGCCCCAAATGCCAAAAGCTTATACATCAAGGTAGAATTTCTTGCCTCTTCCAGTTAAATTTGTCTTAAGAGCGTTTGTAAATATATAAACTAAAATCAATGATGTGCCTGGTTTGGTGGGAGAAGCATCACTAAAATAGTAGAGATTTAGCAGCTCAAGTATCCCAGAGCAGATTTAATAGCCGAGTGTTGGCTACCCTGAGAATCAGGGCTATAACAAAGTGCTGGTACAGCCTTAATTATTGCAATGCATCACATGCTCCAGTAGCATCTAGAAAGTGCTGGGGACCATAAATGGCTATAATAGTGTTAATTGTGGCACAGGAGTAACACACGTGGTTTGACTCCAGAGAAAACCCATGTGTTTATGACGACAGATATCCCAGTTTCACTTTAAACAGTGTTTATAGTATGAATGTATAGGACTTTTCCTGAAGTTAACTGGCTTTAAGATATTTGTGTTTTAATGGTCCATTTTGTCAGGTAGGATCTCACTACCAATACTGTCTGATAACTAAAGTACCATACACATGAACTGTCAACTAGAAGAATAGAACATGGTTTTTCTTATTAGTACTGTGAAAGAAGCCTTTAGAGAAAACACTTGTGGCTTTGACTTTGTTGGTTGATAGCTGTGATTGTAGAGTTGTTATTTAAGAATAAAACCTGTTAGGTGTGTCTGGGTGGAGTTTTTTTGCACTTGGTTTCACATGCTTTGCACAATTTCTTTTTTCAGTGGGTATGTCACGACTACCAAAGGGTAAAACTGTGGCGTTTTCAATGAAAGTATAATTTCCTTGGGAGTGTGCTTTCTTCAGCTGACTTGACATAAGATGTCACTTTCTCTTTTTTGTCCAAGTTGGGTAATGTTCAGTAGTGATCATATGCAGGTCTTCAGTTGCTCACAGTTTTACTTTAAACTGAAATTGTGGTACACACTGTAAAATACACTTTGTGGTCTGTTTTTAGAACTGTATTTATAATGTCTAAATCCCACCTGTTTGCCTATCAACTAGATATCAGACAAATATTGATTGTTCGATTTTAAAGTTTAGAAGACTGTTGACACCAGCTCTTTGAGACTCCATGTTATCCATTTATTTCAGATACTGCTAAAGGACATGTAACAGAAGCTGGAACCTATCAGATTACAGTATCCATATTGTAGAAATGTCTAGGTTTACTGAACTCCCTTAGGGAGCTTGTGACTGTGTAAGCATAGGACAGTCGTGCCAGTTGTGGCAGACACTGCTGCAGCTTCATCTTCAGAATGTTCTTGTGAAAGTGGAAATGAACAATAACCTACACTTTGTGTTTTCAAAGTAATTATAGCAATATCTTTTGAATGTAGCTTGGAGTAGAGCACATGATCATGCCATAAACTCTGATGATATAATAAGTATTACTGTTGTTATCTGATTATTTCAGGATAGCGAATTTGATGTGAACTTAGTCTTACAGCCTGTTACTTAATGACCTCTACAAGGAAACTGACATTTTGTACAATACAAGTTGATTAGTCTTACTTTGATGCATTGTTTGTTCTTTGTAATAAAGTGGTTGTCCTATCAAACACATTGTAAATACTGAAGCGTGTCTGTTTTTTCAGAGGTGTACGTGTACAAACTTGGAATTTCTGATGCAGAGAGTGAGTAAATTTGTCAAGTTGGGGAAGAGGGTTTAGTGATAAGCACTGTCATAATACTATTACTTTTTCATAAATACTGTCTCCTAAGTTAATTCTTGGTTACCTCATGAGCTTTTCCCTTAGTTGGGGTTGTCCAATATCCCTGCCCCACCTACTGCAGTTGCTGTGCACTCACCATTACTCTGCCCCCTTCCATGCCTTTGTGCCTTGCAGGCTGTGGCCTCTGAACTGAAATGTTGACATTATTTCCCCTGTCTATACAGGCATCATGTTCCTGTTGTTGACAGTGAGTGACGACGAGTTTGGTGTTGCTTTGTTGCTGTTTGTTAAAAAGACGTGCGAGCACTTAGTGTGCTCAGAAGGCTCCTACTAAGGATTTGAATTGTGTTCATGTCCCAGCTCTGCTCAAAATGACACCATCTTTTATGGCCAGCTGACAATGGGGAACTCTTGTGGGAATAAGCAGTATATGTTGCAAGAAGCAGGGGAGCAGAGAGGAGCAAGTGAACTGAAAGGTCTCTACTCAAGAGACTTCACATGAGAAACTGCTAAAAGCTGTCTGCTCCAGATTGATTCCTTCTTTGTGTTCCTAGCTATTGTAGTAGTAGTTGTTGTCTTGTTATTTGTGATTCTTGCATTAGTGGAAAACAAATGGGAAAACCTAAATCATCTCTCGTGCCATTTTTTCTGTTAATAAGATTTTAAGAGTAGGAGTTATTCTCTCTTGGCGGTAAATCTGAATTTGCTGTATGAATTTATCTTAAAAACAACTCTGATTTATTTTTTCTTTATATCATTAGCTGCTCCCTAGGGTATTTTTATAATATTTCTAGGGCTTTTATTCTGTGGCTTCCAGTTCTGAAGTATTTCCAGATTCCCAGGACAGGGGTGGGACACTGACTGCTGGCACTGTCTGGCAATGTGTTCCTCCTCCTGTTAATAGTAGTGAAATCTTCATTTTGAGGTGTTTGCCATTGATCTGGAAGTGGAGATCACTTTTATTAGAATTTCAAGTAGTCAGCTTGAAGTATCAGGAAGATGAACTTAAAATAAAATCCTCTTGATCCATAGAGCCTTTAGGATGCTGCACCTCCAGTCCTTCCCCCAGAGACTGGAAATCCCCGTGATGTGGGGTGGGTGGGGGTAGGGTGGGCACCCAGCTGGATCCCAGCGTGAATGAATGGTGGTGGGCTCAGCCAGGGAATGTCTAGCATCTGCAGCCCCTGGAAGAAGAGTTAGCATGGCTGGAAGGCCCAAGAGACCTATGTGAGCTACTGTGCCCGTTTGTCTTACTCCCTCCTTACATGCCTCATGCTAGGTGGTGGAACTCTGGCATCTGTAAATGTGGTACATTTCAACTTGGTCTGTTCCCTACATCCTTCAAAAGCCTGAAGTACTTAATGGTACTTGTTGGGCTTAACAGTCCTGACAGGAACAACAAAAGTATCTCCCAAACTGGGGCTGGGCATAGTTTGCTGTCATGGTTGTTTCTGGAGGGGATTCTTGCCTCTAACAAGCATCTGCTTTTAATATCTGATATAATTGCTAAGCTGGTACAACAGCTCCTTAAAATGAAAACTTAAGCTTGGATGTGGTATCTTCAAAGAGAAAGAGATGAAGCATTTCAGTGTGTCTAGTGTCCAGAGAGTTATTTCTGTATCTGTTAAAATTATAAAATACTGTTATCCACACATGGAAGTTAATAATATAGTTATTTCGAAGAGATTCTTAAAAGAGGCATACCGAGTATATGCCATTTTAGAAGGCTCCAAACCTTTTAGAAGGCCCAAAATGTTGCTTTTGTTTGCATCCTCTTTTTGTTTATTTCCATTTACTCATTTAAATGTTTATTGCCAGGGATTCTTAACTGCCTTTTAGAGTAACCATCACTCTTGCATGCAGTGCTGGTAATTATCTTGTAACAAAAAGTTATTAGGTACAAGCAGTTATCCTGTAACTTTGAGCAGTATTAACAAATATCCCAAACTTTTCTTTTCAGTAGCAGTTTCCTAATTATTTCTTCATTGTATTTTGCCTGAGACTTTATATGTCGACTTTAAATGCTGCCTGCTCCGGAAGTGTTTGGAGTCTGGGGGCAACTCTTTCAAATTACTGTCTTGAAAAAGAAAACCTGAAATATCAATCTACACAGCTTGAGATTTCAGCTACTTACATTACAGCCATCTGAAGCAACATGAGAGCTGTCAAGCCAGACAACACAAAATGGCCAGTTTTTGTCAATATTTCTTCTGCTTGTGTGTACAGAACTTGATCCCACTGCATCTACTCCAGAAACATTTTGGATGAGTTTCAGCTGCTTGGCTTGTAAAACGTGGCTGTTGCTTGTGGTTTTGGATAGAGTGAGAGCAGACTCGTCCTCTGCTGCAGCACTCCCCAGGCTCCGCAGTCTGCATGTTCTCATCCCACAGCGCTGGAGTCTGTTTCCTTGAGGCAGAAATGCTCTCCAGCTGGCTGGAGGTGAGATTTCAGATCCTTTCCCTTCTCCCTCAGTGCTGAGCTTTTCCTGTCAGCTGGCTCGTGGCATCTGCCTGTTCACCAGGTTGCTTTTCCCAGGATGTTACACTGCACAGGGAGCTCAGGTGTCTCCTGGGCTTGGATTTCCTGGCTGGGGCCAAGGAGGAGTTGGGACAGTGCAGAAACAAACCTGTGCATCCCAGCATCCTTCATCTGTGTCATGCTGCTCTTGACAGTGTTGGGACATGAGCTCTGCCGTGGTGGGCTGTTCCCACAGGGTGCAGAAAGTAGAAATAGTATATACTGCTCCTAATGTGCTGTTGCAAATGTTTTAACTGCAGCTGTATTTCCACATGGCCCTTGCACGTGAACTGAGTCTTGGTTGTGCTGTTGGAGGTGGTTTTATTTGCTGTTCATGTTGCTGCACAGGCTGGGTAAGTATCAAGCACACATACATTAAATTAGCACTCCAAAGGCTCCTCCTCTGCCCCAGAGATTTAAACCCTCAATAGTTTTCTTTCACACATAAGCAAATCAGGTGCCATTGCTCTGATAAATGCGTCCTCTGGCCTGGTGTGCTACAGTAAAATATTCCAGGAAATGAGCCTGGAAATTTGCCTGGAAGATTTCTTAAAGCAGGGCAGCCGCCTCCCTTGGAGCTGCTGTGCACTGCATCACCTCTGGCCCTGCCTCCACAGCCATCCTTGGGGACTTGGATTTAATAAACTCAGTGCAGCTGGCACCAATTTGGAGACTATTGTGCATAGCAGCAAACTGTCCTCCCTCCCAAGAGCGCATGGCCTTGGATGTCACTGCAAGCTGAACTGGCAGTTTCCAGGGAGCTTCCCATTAAACTTTTACATCCTGAGGGTCAGAGGTGACATTGCACTCCATTACCATGTCGATTTCACAAATCAATAGATAAAAGGATCAATATTTGGTTGCTTAAATGTATTTTTCAGCCTTTGAAAGGGTGAAAGTGTGAATTCTTTTGTCAGAACAGCATATCTGATTTTCAAAGAGGTAAAATTGGTGGGTATTTTCAACTAGGTACATGTCTAATGTACCCCATCTAAAAGGCATCCTCACACCATTGCACTTCTCACCAAACCAGTCTGAGAGGGGAAAAATAAGAGTAACCTTTAGAGTTAACATTATCAGATTTCTTGCTATAGGACTGCTTGGGCCCTACATAAAACACAGTTTCCTTATAGCATTACTTGCCTTAGAATCTACATCCAGCTTTGGAGGTTTTTTTTCATCTGCAGACAAATTCACTACTAGTTTCAGTGAAAAACTTCCTTTCTTCTACTTGGTACAAATCAAACCCCAAAAAAGTCAAACCTGCACCAATGTAATACAGTGACTTAAAGGCAAGTTGTCTTAATGCTGTAAATGTAACTGAGGCAGTAAGTCTCCATGACTTAACTGGAACATTAATCACATTCAGAGCTCTGCAAAATGAGGAATATTATAGCTATAAGCAAAGCTGCTGCCAACTCTTGTCATGACAGCAAGGTGCTGGGGAAAATACTAGCCCTTGGCTCTGCCCCTTGCTTTGCACTGAGCAATCTCCTGTGTGTGCAGTTGCCCATATGCTTCCTCTCCTGCCAAAGGCTAGAGAGAAATCGCCCAGCCCTGCCTACAACACGTTCCATGAGCATCATCCTCAAACTCTGCAATAGGAATCATCCCACTGCATTCACAGGGATCCAGAGTGCAGTTCAAGGAAGACAGCTCTTTAAAGAATAGCCCACATAATTCGGGCTGATTTTTAGCTACAGGCAGTAGGTATTTAGGATGTACCACCTCATGCCAGAACTTCATATGTGTTCTGGCTACACCATCCAGCCACATCTTTTAGCATTCAGTAGAGATCAGAAAGGAGGAATAAATAGTTAACAGTGCATATGTACATCAACAAGACTGGTAAAGGCAGAGCCTCAGCTCCCATTATGCCTGTAATGAAAATGGGATTTAGAAGAACACCATTGACATTAGCTTTTCTCATAACTGCACTTTGACTAGAGATAATAGCATTTCTGTGCTTTTAAAGACACCAAAAGCACCCTACAAAGAAATACCAGAAGGATCAAGTTACAAAAAAAATGCATTTTAAAAAAATTCCGGTGGTAAAACTTGCTTATGTTGTGAAAAGGCACCTAAAAAAGTCACCGTTCTTGGAAAAAAAATCTTTGAACAACACTGCTATTTCAAGCAGCTTTTCTCCAAGTCTTAGCATAGGCTGCCACAGCTGTCTCAAGCTCAAGCTCAGTTTGGGTTATCTTAGTTCAAACAAAACATTCAGAGGACCAAAGACAGGAGTTTTGTAGAAACAGATGAGATGTAGCAAGAATGGTCATTCTCGGTTTGGGTCTTAGCTACTTGTAAACTTTGAACACTTAAAAAGAGCAAAATGAGAACACAGATTTGTTGAACAAATATAAAGAATGCACTGGTAGTCCTGCTGCTAATACAAATTAGGCAAGTATTTCTTCAGACCACATTTGTTTTATTTGGTGTACCATGGCTACAGTACCCTGCAAATTTTATTAGGAGAATGATTTCAGAGAGACATGGAACAAAGTGTTGTACTACTACTTTTACTGCTGTAGTTTCAGGAAGAGAATAAGCAAGTTAGTTTTGTCCCTAGCCCTCCGAGGGTGAGAGAGAAGAAAAAAGAAAAACAAAGTATCAGCTTCATTGCTCACATGATGGTGTATAAACCACAAACTTAACACACTTTAACCTAAACTCACAGCAGAGAGGGGAACCTGAAAGATGTTGCTTGTTTCAAGCAAGCGTGTCGGATCACCTCAACTCGCTTTCTATACATCAAAATGCCAAATCTTTCCTCCCTTCTCCTTAGCTGGAATCACAGCTTTTTTCCATTGCAAATCTGGGAACAGCAAGAACAGGCTATGCTGGCCTGAAATAAATGGAATACAAACAGAAGGGGCTCGTGTAGGGATTGTGTTATTCAGTTTTACATTTAATCAGAAACTCCATTTGTTCAGTCATAGCTGCTGAAGAATGACAGGCTGCCACAAAGCCCAGAACCTCCCTGCAGACTGCCCCAGAATACACTGGATCGCCTCCAGAGGCTCTGCCAGCAGGATGCTGACTGGTAAGAAACACTGCTCAAATCTGCACATAAAGTTTTTGTTTAGCTGAAGAACTGCCTATTTCAGGCTTCTGGGATATCTTAGGTTATGCTAATTTCCCAGTATTAAACTGTTACTTTTCTTTCTTTTTTTTTTTAAGAAAAGACAAAACCAGTAAGAAATCATATGGCAACAGTTTCAAGGTGCGGTTTGCTTAAATTAATAACAGGTATGTGGAAAGATAATTAATATATTACAGTTCAGTCCACTGCAAACAGTAAAAATACCAAAGGTTCCAAAATTCAGTCTGAGTAATACATTACTAAAACCCCCACCCCTACCCTAATAGGCTAAGACATGGCAACAAAATTACCCACCCAATTATTAAAGAAACAGCAATGAGACCAAAACCAGCTCACTAAATATACAGAACTACATTACCTAGGTAGAGTTTATTGCAAACCCAGGAAAGATAGCAAACCTGAATTCTGTCTTCCATTTCAGATTTGTATCACTTGTTCAGCTGTCAGCCACTCGCACACACACACAGAGCACGCAGCCTGGACACAAAGTCACTACCACTTTTGAATTCCCACAGGCCCACAAGAAACGTTAAAACATTTCAGTAAAAAGTTAAAATGAGATCTTTTACCACAAGGACTATAAAATCCCCCCTACCCTTGGGTTTCTAAGTTTGGGATTCTAAAAGCCATACATAAAAAGGAACAGTTATTTCAATAGTGGAAAGACGACCTTAAAAGTATCAAAGTAAGTCTAAGGAGAGTTAATGCAACTGAAAAACAAGAAAAGAAAAGAAAACCTGCATCACACAGTCAGTGCTTTCATTAACACTGTTGATAAGCTCTAAACCTCTAAATGTAGTAGAGCATTCATTGGTTTTGATTAACCTTTAATTCAGAAGTTACATTAGAAAAAACAATTGTAGCAATTCTTTTGAGCTGCTAGTTTCATGAGGAAAAAGTCCCTTTCAAAATTTCAATAAATAAGCTGACATGTAAAGTTAGTTGAGGTTGTCATGCAAGACAAGTTACATAACCAAGACTAACTCAATCTTTATAATAAAGGCAACTTGCATTCAAAAATGAACTTTACCCTTACAATTTTATTCAAAGGGTAAACATGAATTAACCCAGCTTTTTACCTGAATTACAAAAGTAACATGATTCAATATGAAAATAAGAAACTGTCTACAAATCTCTGACAGTAATAAATTGCAATATACAATGCATACAGGAGTTATACAGAGCAACAAACTCTTGTACAAAACAAAAATACTTTAATACCTTTAAAATCCAATTATTTCTTTAAAATCATCATGAAAAAGATTTGAGTCAGAACTCACACCTCAATTAGTCAAGCTTCTGGTAGCTACATTACAGCTATTTAATATACAAAGAGATAAATCTCTTCACCAGTCATTAAAACTGCCTCTTCGTTAGAGTTGCACAGGTTTTCCGTCTCGTGTTCCCAGATGGAAAGTTTTCTTCAAAATCATGAGAACTGAATTTGTTGAACACCAGAGATCTAGAGAAAGAAAATGCAAGCTTACATTTCACTGCACCTTTTCTGAAGCTTCAGAGCAGTTAACAGCAAGCAGCCACAAATTCTCAGTGTTGGACTGGCATGACAGCCAGCACCAAAGGACTAAATAAAATTAATTCTCATATTTCAGAACAGAGCAACTGAACTAGTGTTTGGATTTTAGCAGCAGAAGGGAGAGTAGGGGACAGGATACAGGATCATACCTGTTGATATGATGTTGTGTAGACCATAACATTCTGCTGTTGGCCATCTGTGGTTATTAAGCCTGCTGGCAACTGGTTAGCTGAAAGAAAGAGCATTTTAAAAATGTTAGGCAGGAACTGCTGATAGACGTTGTTTGACGTATCTGTCACTATTAAATAATTGTGGTCCACTCCAGGACTACAGAAGCATTACTTTCCGGAGTTACCATCCTACACTGGTATAGTCACACTTGTTACCAAGTGTTACAAGTGAACAAGTTTATTCCCATTCAGAAGAAACACATAAAATCCAACTTAATTTTGCTCCGAGAGTAAGCAGAATATCCACACCTGTACACAGGCAAATGGAGTAGAGGTCACTACCCCGACTACTGAAAAGCCATCTCCAGTGCTCAGTATCCCAGGAAGCCTGGAGAATTCCTTTGGCTTTGTTTAAACAAAAAGTTAGCACTGGAGCTAACATCAGGGAGGAACTCAAATCATTGCACTGCTTAATAAATTGGGATCCATCAGAGACTCTGTAATACGGAAGCCCCATGGAAGGCAGAAGAAAGGAACAGGCAATGACAAAAAATAAAAGGCACTGCCAGAGCCTGACATTGCACTGGTTGACTTCAGCATGTCCTTCAGGACACACACAAGAGCTCTGACTTCACAGAGGAAAGAGGTGGCCAACAAAAGCAGTAAAGCGTATTTCTGAGATGCAGAGAGAAAACACAGGGAGTGATGCTCCAAGGTAAACCTTCACAACATGTATGCTGAGCTCTCACATTCAGAGTAGGTGCCTTCCAACTGCTAGTTGGAAGCAAAGCAGCAAAACTCTTAAATTGTAGGTTAAGTCACTGTTGCACAACATTTTCCTCTAGGACACAAACAATGGGGCTTTGTTCTTTCAGTTACAAAGTACGAAGATGTATAATCAATACAATTTTCTGAAAGCACAGCACAATCCTAACAGTTTTCAGTTGAAAGCTGATGCTTGAGGGTTTTGTAATCAGATTTTTGGTTGGTTGGGTTTTTTTTTTTTCCCTTCTTCCTTCATTGAACAAATTTTCAATTGCTTCAGTTGCAGGCTAAGGGATGCATTAAGATCATAGTGAGAGTGGCTCTGGCAGGTCCAAAATTTACTGCCCTTCAATGTGCATGTTCCACATCCAACACAGCTTAATGGAGAGTCCCTGACCCAGCCCTGGCCACCACAAAGAGCTGATGGTTATGCCACTGCAGCACAGCTATCACTGCTACTGCTGCAGTGACACCATCGTTCATTCCAGACAGATCTATAGCTGCCCCTGTGGAGAGAAATACCTGCAGCCCTTGACGTGATCAGTTATATAACATCATTCTTTGTTTTACTTTCTCCTGCTATTGCAACATCTCCTTTGCATCCTTAATCCTGCCAGGACACTTCTAAAGTTGCTCTTTTCAAGTCACAGCAACCTAAAGTTTTTTCATAGAGCACTCTGAGGCTCCTAGGTCTGGAAATTAAGAACCTAAATCTAAATATTGCAAGGGTCCCTTGCAATAAGCTCCTCTTCCAGGCTAGAAGAGACCCACTGAGTCCGCACTGTTTTATGTAACCAAACTGAGAGCAAATTATATTTCCAATCCTGAGTAGGTCAGTTTAGTCCTCAGGCTTTGAATTTTTACTAGTTCAGTAGTTTACCAGTGATTTTAGACAGGTATTTTCACATACTTAAAAAACTAAATTTTGTCAGTAGATATGACTAGAGCTGTGCTTCCTCATTCCTCTTCTATCAGGTTCAACATTAGCAGCCCATAACATTTAAAAGCCAAGGTGGAGACTACATGCAAGAATCAGCACCAACAAAAATCAGTGCAAATCTCAAAAAACTGTCAGGCTTTAATCCACAGTAAAAGGAAGAAAAACTACACTGAATACACACAACATTCCTCACCCTACACCTTCTAGTTGCCAATCTGTGCATTTTTTTGAATGTAAGAAATATTGAGTTCTTTAGAATTAGACAAAGATGATTTTCTTCTCTGCCTCATTTCTCAAAGATGAGCTCCTGAAGTCATCAAGAGGAATTCATTTTACTTTTTTCCCCCAAGAGTCTTGCAAGTAGCATAAATGGGGCCTGAATATGTAGCTACTGCGGAGGGAAAAAAAAAAAAAGTTTGCACCTTTCATTACAACCTGTGTTTAAGTGTAGAGAAAAATACTAGCACTAATATATGCATCTATAAATTTTCCACAATTGACATGAGCTATTACTAGTCCAGGATACATTCCTCAAGTAAGAATGCTGATGCCTGATGGAAGAGCTGTTTTTATTAAAGCTGTAGTAATTACATAATAAATTAAAAAATTACTCACTAAATGCTTCTTCTGTGAGCTCCTCACTTAGACCGTCTCCAGTTGTAACTGTTCCCCCAATTCCCTTTTCTCCTTTCATTGCCTAAGAAGAGAGACCACAAAAAAAGCAGAAAAAAAGCTTGAGATTTTTTTCAAAGCCCCAGGAGCTCTAGCCAAGGTTTGAAACTTGCAGAAGAGTCACAGTGCAACAGCTGGAGATTGAAATCCAAGACCTGTAAAACTATGGGATTTGAGAATGTGCATATTACATGAGCGTTTTTCATCTTAGCTGTACTCCCAAAACAAAAACTTGGCAAACTAGGACTATGTAGTTCTAAGAAAGGCTTTTCACCTTTTGCAGAAAGCTCAAAATCTGTGGTAATCCAGAAGGAGCATTTACAAGAAATCACAAAATCTCACCAACTAAGAATGTGCAACATTTGCTTACCAACCACACACAAGCACCATCACCATAAACTAAGAGTTGACATTTAAAACCAAGATGTGGAATTTCTTCTCCCACATCAAGGACTACAGCCAGAAAGGATATCAGCACAGAAAGCCAAGGCCCCTAGTCATCTGCATGCAGTTTTACAAGTTTGAAGTTTGATGCTCTATGCTACTACATAAGAACATCTAGAAAAATAATGTGGGCATAAAAAAGGGTTCTCTGCAACTGCTTGCTGCGAAATACTCAGTTACAAAACAGGAGTATTTCACCCTGAAGACACCCTTGCTGGAATGGAGATTTAAAACTGATGAGCAAAGCTATTTAACCCATCCATGCAATTAAAACCCAGTACAACTACTCTGCTACCACAGCATCTATAATCTGCAAAAATGGTCAATTAAGAATGAAAGTAGCACAGACCCACTTCAGACTTATTCAGTAGGAACTGGAACTAGTTAGGCAATACTTTTCTTTTTAATAAAAGCACATACAGCATGTGCAACTGCTACACAGAACTGGGAAAAGACAGCACACAGCACTACTCCAACTTTATATTAACACTCAGTTATCAAGCAAATGGCCCTCTGGGAAGGGGAAGCTTTAAGCGCTATCAGCAAAACAAATACATTTAGCAAGTCTGAGCTACAAAAACCTCAGGTTTACAAAACAAAGAAACTCTGAAGAGCATCCTTATCTACAGTACTGCCAATTTAGACAGGGGGAGGCAGACCAGAACAAAAAACCCAAGCAGAAGCAACTTCCTTTTTGAAAAGGTCTCAATTGCTGAAAGGAAGAAAGTCACTTTCTGCCAGGGAAGGGATAAATTAAACTGTTTGAATCACATACCTAGCATGTACTATGTATCAAAAGCAAACTGAGGGACAGGCTAAAAAAATAATTTGAAAAACTCCATTGAAGCAGACAGTTTTCCACGTGAATCGTTATTTCAACATGAGAAAAACACTTTTTTCTTTTGCAGATTCGAAGTCCAGACAAACAATAGGCATCAGGCCAGTTCCTCAGAGGATGCAGTCAGTACGTATTGACTGAACTCAAAGATCGAATGAAACATTCTTAATAGGCACCTTTAAAAAGCAGAGCAATTTACTACTGCCAATATATTAGAGAATTTATTCAGTTGAGAGCTTTAACTACTCTGAATCAGCAAATCTAATCAAAATGTTTACTTCCTCCTTTTTCTCTTGACATCCTCTGGAATGGTTTTAAACATTACATTACTCCCTGACCAACAGCTGTGAGATTCTGTGCAAGTTACCCATTATACAATTCCAACATCAGAGAGCTAAGGATAAACACAACCACGTTAAATAAATGAGGAAATACCCATATATACCAACCTCTCTGAATTTTTGGAGGTATAACTTCAAAGGTTCAACATAGCTATCAAACCCCAAGGTAGACATAGCAAAGAGAATATCCTCTCCATTGATGGTCTTTCTTTTCTCTTGGTGACACCTCTCACTTGCTTCTGATGTTATAAAGCTGATGAATTCACTTACACATTCTTGTACACATTCCTTTGCATCCTTAGCAATCTAGTAAGGAAAAAGTATCATAAAATCATTAATGAAGACACAAGACCCCCCCAAAGAATACACCAGATAATAGAGGAAACATCCCAAACCCCAATGATAATGCCCGTTTAGCTAACATCTGCACAGCAAACCACTGGATGTCCTCACTGCTCTACACAAGACCAGCTGCAAAGTGCTTTTACCCATGTTTTACTATTTCAAGCAGCACAGCCAACTGCCAGGATCTCCTGAAGTCCTAAGTTCTGTACAAGCTTTGACACACAGATGATTCTTCCTTTGGTTACCTATGTCTCTTCAAACCTGTTCATTACAATGTCACAGCCCCTTCCTCTTCACAAGACCTGATAGTTCCAACCCCACTGCAGTACCTTCCCACAAATTCAGCAATGACAAGTATTTTTATCCTGCCCAGATTCAAGGACTGGAATATACACCTAGCAGCAAGCCTTTCTAATGCTTTAGTACTCTGGTATAAATTTACCAAATGAGAATTCAAATGAAGAAACATATGCCCCAGGCAAGAATGAAATAAGTAAATTTGATTACAGTTTTCAGCCGGACAAAAGTCATTTACCTGACTTAAAATTACAGCCAGTATTATTCATGATTACTTGGGAAGCTGACAGGAGTTAACAAAAAGATTATTATAATTAAGATTCTTATTCTTCACATGAAAAGAACTTAAAAACTTGAAGCAGTAACTGTGTGCAGAGTCTTCACTAGTTCCTCTGGTATTTTCAGACATGTAGGGTGAGATTTTCAGAATTCATCAGCCAGCAGCTTCCCTTGCAGTTTTTCACAAAAAAACATCCTGACTTTTTGAGATAGCTCTACATTCCATATGCTAAATTCTTCAGAAAAATCTCATCTTGATCACTAAAAATTTATGACAATATGGACTAGGGTAGAGTTTTTCACAGCAAAGTTATAAATGTAACATCCAGATCTCCAGAAAGCCCTGAACACTACAAAAATACAAGCAGATGCAAGTAAATTATGTCTTGCTTCTATTTAGAGTGATCTCCAAAAAGAGAGATCAGTTTTAGCTAAAGGAAATGTTACTGTGGCTGGACTTGTATTGGAATACAATAGAGAAACAGCAAGTCATAGAAGCCCTGCAAAGGTTTAAGATAAACAGGTAGAATAATTAAATACTTATACAATCACCAGCTCAGCAGAATGGATTAAAAAGCCTATTCTTAGAAGTAAGAAATAAATAAGGCTTTCAATATCTGGCCTTATCTGCTCCACAGTATAAAGCAGGCTTCATAGGTCACTTTGGCATTTGGATATGTGAATGTTCAGGGGATAGAAGGCTAGCCATTCTCTTTACTTCAGCATAAGCACTGGATTTCTATTTCAGCCAAAATGATTCACTTATTCCAAATTTTATGCACCTCAATGAAAGCAGACTAAATCTCAAGAGAATTGCATAGAAAATATTCTTAGTGACTGCCATCAAGTCTGATCCTTCACAACAATTTCAGAGAACACATCCTAGAAAAAGGAAGCTCTTGAAAACCCTATGAACATTTCTGGACACTCTAATTACAGCATTTAGTAAAAGCTTTCAGAAATCTAAGAAAAACGGATTTGGTCTCAATCACCTCCTGCTCCTGGGGCTTTTTTCCCTTTCCTTTTATAACGCACTTCTCCAATAAACCAGCATCATTTGGAAAAAAAAGTTGTTCTAATCAGCTCAAGTTCACTGAGAGGAAAGAATAAATTTCTTTACCAGACAGTAGTATTACCTTTCCTGTTTGGGGTATGGCATTTTTCATTATCCTTGCCACATTTGCAATTGGAAGATATATATCTTGTTCTCTAAAACTCTCTTTTGAGCCATTTGTATCTTCGTGATCATTCATGCTGTCTTCTGTGTCTAATGAAATGAAGAAAAGTTAACAGAAATTATATTTGATAGACAGCAGGCAATAACTCAGTTTAAAATCTTACACTGAAGGATGAAGACCTTTGAAAGCACAGTGTGTTAACATTATAGAAATAATTTTAAAAATAGATGCAACATCAGGCTACCTTTATAAGGACAGCATATTATCACATTATGCACAGAATGATCACCAACCCCTTCTTAATGCCATGTCAAAATACAAACTGTTTCCTAGAACGTCAATTTTTTGTCATCCCCTCAAGGTCTCTGTGCCAACATCAAAAAATCCAACCTCCCCCCTGCAGACTGCAGAAAAAATGCTTCATAGAGTGAGGCATTATGAAAACAATGGCAAGTTCTTAGCCTGAGAGAAGACAGCAGAAAATGATACAAGAATTGGAAGAAAATATATGTATACCACACACATGCAGAGAAATAGTTGTATTTACTCTCATTTCTTACCATCGTGAGGCTGTATCACATAGTGACTCCCACCAATGTAATCTCCAGCAATTCCTAACTGAGAAGCATCTGTTGTGGAGCTGTCACCATCCATCTACAACCAGAAGAAGGGAACCTTTCAGGTGTAATTGTTACATCACTAAGTGCAGCTATTACTCAAACTCAGCACATTAATCAAACTGTGAGATCAATTTATACAAAGCATAAGTATTTTGTTATTGGAGAACAGCATCCCCACTGTCATTCCTCAGTTTTATTGACAGTGGAAATAGTTCAACTGTTTTGTGAAGCTTCCCAAAAAACTCAGCCAGAGGCACAGGCCATGCACCGAATCATTTGGTTCATGTAGCACATAGCTAGCTCTCATGAGAGTCTGACCAGAGCATGCAACGTGTCTCTGAACAACCCTTAAAACCTACACCAGCCCCCTGTTCACTGAATGCTTTACCTATTAATTACTACAGAGAGTGCATCCTTCACTCACCTTTCCCCTCCATGTTGGTTTATCAAGCCCACTGACAAAATTCTAGCCAGACCACAGGACCAGCTCGGCATCCTCATCCTCCCTGAGACATCAGTTACTCCCATATGTCTTCTGAGTCATGTTTTAGCACTCCCTGTCCTGCCCTGCCTCACTCTCTGGGCATCCTTAGGCACTCTTCTCTCAATGTTCTGATGTGGTGGCCAACAACACTTTTTCATGAGGCTTTGGAGATGAGGGCGGTCATGGCTTAATAGGTAACTTAAATGCCAGGAGAAAAAGGGAAGCCAAATGAGCCTGTACTTCCCTCCTTACTGTCAAGCTACACACACAGCCCCTGGGAAGGCAGAGCCCAGCTGACTTCACTCAGTGACCCCACACCCACTGTGTGTGTACCTTGGTGTCTTTGAAGGATCACATGGCTGTTGCCAGTGAGACCACAGAGCTCACTTTTATGCACACCCATTAGCTGGGAAGAAGGGGAGGAAAAGCAATGTTGTACTATTTTTACACCTACCAGAAATATGAGCATTTAACCTCTCACTAATCTGCACTTTGCTTGTGGCCACAGGGCTGAGTTTCACTTTGAAACCTTCAAGCAATGTCTGGTGTTCCACTTGGCCACAGATTCACAAATAATGCGAGCGCTGCTCGCATTCCAACAACAGCTGAATGGAGCCTTAGGAGCTGCTCAAGAGAAAAAGACTATTCCAGCTCTTCTTCACTGTATAGAATATTATACACACTTTTATAAAGAACTTTAGGTCTCTTTTGCTGGGCTTTTGTAAACCAGCTTCACTTCTTACACAGCAGCTCTACCCAAAGGAAGGGCAGTATTTCAGGCATTAACCCTCCATGTGCCAACCTTTACATAAATTCACTTTGCCCACATTCTGCAGACTCTTTGTTGGGAGATTTAACTTTGCTTTTCAATCTCCCAAAGGGTCTGCAGTTTGCTTACTCCGCTTACTGTAACGACAATGCACGGATACCACAATCCTGCATTGTCATGATCACCAAAACTGACAGCACACATCATTAAGAGAATTGTGCCTTTCCCTTTGTTCTGCAGTTCAAAACAATTAAAATTGTAGTCAGGTAAATCCCAAAAGCCACCTCCAAAATTAAGTTAGGTTTTCGAGTAGTCTCCTTTTCAGTTTCAGCTCTCTGATCCCTACTAGAATTTAATTCAGGATCTCAACAATCTTGACTCAGTCCCAGTACAAAATATTTTAAATACCTTGGTCTTTTTTTCTCCCCTTCCTTTTTTCAATCTGCTGTGAAACATTTCTTCTAAATTATTTCCTTCCTCCAGGGTTGCAATATTCTTCAATTTTCTGCTGTGATGTGGTAACGAACTGGTTTCTGCTTACCTCTCCCAAAGGCTACTCCATCTGACCCAGCCAAGACCCAGCAACACTAAGAAATCATCTTGCTTTCATTAGCCCAGCTTGCCTTCAAAAGACAATTCCTGCTTGAATCTCTTTCAAACCTCTGCTGCATCTACAGACAGTTTTGATCATATTAGACTAATGCATCCTCAAGGTAATACCTTTGCCTCTATTCTTTTCTGTGTGCACATTTCCAGACCTACTTGTAGGATGTATTATTTCATCATTAGTGGGAATTTGTGTGGACATTTACCAGCACTATGAATCTAAAATAGTGATTAGTAAAATTGACAGGAAAAGGCTTGCAATAGAAAAAGGCAGATTTGACTCAGATAAAGAAAACAGGCACTGACAGCTTAACATCAACTGAAATTACTTCTGCCGGTATTACTTGAAGAAAGATTTTTAGCTGCCAGGACAACCTTAGGACAGGAGATTATGGACAGCACTAACACCCTACTGCATAATGATCAGCATACCAGGTCCTGATCCAGGACCACAGGATAATTCATGTTGGAAGTGGCCATGAGACGTCTCTACTCCAACCCCTGCTAAAAATAAGGGTCAGCTCCAAGCTCAGAGCAGAGCACTCAGGGTTTTCTCCAGCCACATCTTGAAGGCCACCACAGACAGAGCCTGCCCAGCTGCCCCACGAGCCTCCTCCACAGCCCAACTGACCTCACGGTGAGGGAGGGAGCAGATCTCAGCACACTTCTTCAATCCAAGTAAGTGGATGGAAGAACTTCAGCCAGAGTTGTAATTGAATTCAAATCTAGATCCAGGCATCTGAATATAGCAACTGTAATTAATATGCCATCCAAGTCACCCTACTAGTATTTCTTGGAGCCCGATGGATGACAAACATGACCTTGCAGGAAATGTGGCCACTGCTATCCCAGTCATCTCATAACAAACAGTTACATGCTCACACACTACAGTTTTCATTCCAGATGTTCAAAACTCCAGCCAATCACATTATCTGATTGTCAAGCTCAGCACAAGTTCTCTAATACACACAACAATGTTCACAAATTGAGAAAACACTGTTCTCACTACACCGTTGCTACTTAATCCCTTTAAACAAACAAAACTCCCAAACAACCAATAAAACCCCTCCAAAACCATGACACAAACTCAATTGTGAGTCCCTGAAGTTGCTCTGAAAAGGCAGCAGTCCAATGTAGCATAGAAACAACACCTTGCCTACACTAACTGCAGTAACTGGGAGACTAAAAAGGCCAACAGTTCTTATGTTGGCCCATTTAGTAGGAAGACCTACTACTTTAGATGGAAGTAGATGCTAGAACAGGTAAAATCCTGGGAGATCTAATTCTAAAAGGTTCAAGTGGGCAAGAACTCTCCTCTCAGATTTTGCTTTAGATCGCTGAGTGGTTACAATTTGCTTTAAAGAGAAGTAGCCATTTGCAGATTATACATCACATTTGCATGGCAGTTTCAGCAGGCAAACATTGCAAAGCCTTTTAATACAAGACCATCTCCTACCTCTGTGTGGCTGCCAAATTGCACGAGGGAGAGTTCCCAACACTTCAGTCCTCCAGCAGCAAGTGCTGTGCACAACTGCAGGAAGCAATCACTACAGGTTGTACATTATCCTCAGCCTCCAGTGCTAGAAAGACACTGAAGCTCCTTCATGCATACACATGGACTGAATCAAGACTGAAAGCTAAACATATCATAAGTGACATGTCAGTCTCTAAAATGACCATGCCACTATCTGATTTTATCAACAACCAGAGAGAGTAAACAAGTACAGGACACAAACATTCAGCACCACACTGCAAAAGAAAAAATCTGAATACAGAGCAGCAGCACAATGTTTTCTGTTAGTGGTTTTCTGTTTAGTTTTTTCCTCTCTAATAAAAAAAAAGAATAATACTAGGGATATACAGACTACTTGATGCATGGAAATTAACCAAAGAAATATGTTAAAAGAGAAACATTTCAAGGGCATCAAAGAAAGTTCAGTGATAAGATGCGAGTGAATGAACATACAGGTTTACACTAACATCTGGTATAAATATTCTGGAGGATGCTTAAAATTTGCTCCTGTCAGCTGCCTACAACTGAGACTGTTCCTGTAATATGCCTACACTAAACTAATAAAACATCGGTATCTCAAAGTAAATCTTGCATCTTGTTTAATCTAATAAGCTCTCTTAAGAGTGCAGTCAGTATCAGTTGCTCAGCTAAATGATAACTACAGAATGCAAGCCCAAACCTGTTAGCTGAGAAGGGACTAAAGCTTAGATCAGTATAAAAGGAAAAACAAAGAAGGAAAAGAAAATTGAAGGAACAAGATTTTTGTTTTCAGGACGGGGAAGTTATCTGGCAATGAGTATTTCATGTGGTATTTATTCACCCTGTCTCCCAAAATTGCTACCCTACAAGAGGGGCAGTAGAAGATAATACGCAATGAACTGAAGCACTTGGTACACATGCCATCCAGTCATGCCTGCCAAAGAAGCAGGACAGAAACAATAACTAAAGCTGTAGCTAGTAACCACATCATTCATTTTGCCACACCTTATCGCAAGAGATGTAAAGCTGTAAATCAGTACATAACAGCAGAGACACCAAGTTTTATTTGAGCTCTATGCACTCTCTTCTGTTAAGCAGAAAGATTTTTCAATTGAAAACACACTTTCAATTTCCTTTTATTTTTCAGTGACTTCTAAGGATCCTAATTTCCCACTGAATTCTCACCTGCAGCAAGAAATACCAACTGGTGAATGCATACACAGGACACTGTTCCAGCAGATACACAAAAATATAATGCTAAACCCCTTAGGATGTAGCTAGAACAAAACCAGATGCTGCACTCTCTCTCCATCTCAGGCTTCACTAATCTCTTACATTCATTGTTTTCCCCCACAGCAGAATAACACCGGGAAAAGCAGACTGATGTTGAGAAGACCAGACAGTGTCACCAAGGTTCATTAGCATCTGGGTTGTACCAGGATCCTTCCCCTGGCCCGGGGAGGAAACTTTCCCTTATGAAATCCAAAGAGGGCACTTCCCCTCTTTGGTCCCCTTTCCACCTTCCCACTCCATGTAACAGTCTATCAGCTTTATGTCTTGTCTTATAAGCCCCAATGCCACTGATCACAGGCCCCCTACACATGGATCCAGCTGTCCTAGAGCAGCTGGTGGCTCCTTCACAGGTTGGCTAACATCCACAAGCACTGCTAGCTCCAATATATATGGCTAGACTAAAACCTCACGTATTTTCACATCAAGAAGGAGTGGGTCAGTAATCCAGAGCAAGCAGGAGAAACCAAGTTTCCACAAATTCTCTTTTTTGGCAGTAGAAGAAGGAAGCTGGAGGGGAAAATAAACAAGATGAGCAGAGGAATAGAGGCAGTTAAGTTGCTTTTGCAGAAGCTGGAAGAGGAAAGCAGTGCTGAACACACTACACTAGCACTTTCTTCCTTCAGCAACCTGACTGAAATTCCCATATTACCTTTCAATAATAAGTTTTTGATACTTTTCTAGCATTTTTTGTGAAAAACTAAGCTTATCTGTTTACTAAAGCAGCAATCCATAAATCCTTCTTCCTTTCAGAAGTTTGATAACATTTTTAAGTAGGTTATTTTTCCTTTATTGAGGTAGTAACTCAAGTATGCCAAGCACCTTTTTCCTCTCAAGCAACAGGGCAAGTAAGAGTTTTACAAAGCTACTTCAGACCAGACCAGTATTTTCAGCCAAAACTGTTGAATTTGCTGATACTTGCTTTTATTCTACCAATGTTATTTACCCATACTGCTTAGTATGCATATATATAGTCACGTTTTGCTCTTTTTACAAGGATTCTGCCACTAAAACATAAATTTCCAAATACTAAGTATCTTTAAAACACTACTGCAAAACTCAGTACTAACAGTCAAGTTTCTTTCTAAGCAAAATTTTAAAGGTGGAGCGAAATTAGATTTACATTTCAAAGCACTAAAGGAAGAACCTTGCAAACCTTTTTTAAATGTTCACAAAACAAGGTACCAGACTTTCAAAGTTTCAGTGTTTAATGTTTCATATCTTGATATTATCTTAAACATCCTTTTTCATTCCATTTCTGAACATTGCCTCACTTCACGTAATTATTACCACAAATAAGAGTTACGCTTTGAACTGCTGCACCTATCAAATGCTGAAGTCTAAAGAGTAACACTCAGTGCTCTTAACTTCTCCCAATATAATGCCATAGCTGTAAATGCCAGCAGCCAAGACCACGTATAACTCCCCACTCGATGCACAGTGCAAAAGCAACTCGCACAGGCCTCAAAATGATTCAGATTGAGCCATCTCAGGTGTCCTAGAGAATTGCAGATGGATCCTGCCTTTACATTGTAATTGTCATGCCACAGGCCACATAAGCAAAGAAAAAGAGAAAGCAACCACTAGCTTATTGTTTAGGAACAGCATGCTAATGATTATATATAGACACCACTTCTCCATTGCTGCAAGCCAATTAAAGCCAGACTCTGAACAGTGCCCAAAGTGGTGCCTGCCATTTTCCTTTCTCCTACCATTTTGCCAGAGCTTCTTTTGAGAAAGCTGGTTTTTTTTTTTTTTAATTGGCAATAACTGCTATCGACAAAGACGCCAAGGAAAGGTTACTACATGTAACAGAGTCCATGAATAGACCGAAATCCAGATTTCTGTGTTCTTCACTGCCTAGGAATGTTTGGATCATTATCAATAATTTTGCCATCCCAAAAGCAAGCCAAGCACACTAGGCAGCTTTTACCTGACAGTTCTTTTCAGAACAAAATCTTTTTGGTTAAGCCTTAAAGAAATTGGTAAAGCTAGAAGTTGATTTTCTACTGTTGCTGTACTGCAGAAGATATAGCTGCAGAAATATTACTAGAACACGCAAAGTTTTTGTTGTTCGCCAATAGGATTGTCTGTGAATAACCTCGACAGTACTCTCGAGGACCACCAACTACGTAATTTCTGGAGGCAGAAGACCGGTTAGCACACACAGGTCTGCCCAAGAACACCTGCCACACACAGAAAAGTTGCATAGACATTGCTAATGGCAGGGTCCCGTCTCTCTCCCATCTGTCATGTGTGTCACAGGACAAGTGCTGACGCCACTCAGCTGCGTCTGTGCCACTGCGAGCCGATCGATCCCATTTCCCGATTTCATGCCCTTCAATGATGCAAACACAGCCAGCGCTGGGGCATGGGGGACACCCTCCTACTTACACCAACAGCCTCCAAGTATTCCTGGCACCCAGCTCACATCTGTTCGACAGGTAACTCGTCTACCGTGACCCCTTGTTTACGAAAGGTACAAGACGACGAGTCCTCAGTTAATCAGCAACTTTATTGTTGGTCAGCTTGGCTGTGATTTCCGCGCTGCCCGCACCTGCCCGGGGCCGGCCGTGCAGCCCACCAAGGCCTCGCACTCCCGCCCACACGGCCGGCCGGGTACTGGCACCACATCCCGGGGCCTCGCCCTACGCTCCTCATCCCTGCAAAATACCGCCAAACCTTCCAGGAAATTTCGGTCCCGACAACAGCGCTGGGGGGACCGAGAGTAAAGACCGGGCCGCTGTGGTCCCGCTGCCCGGCTCCCGGCCCGACCAGGGGCCGTGGGCGTGGTGGGGGTCCCGGACACTCGCTCCCGCGGCGAGGGCAGGGGGCTCGGGCGGGCGGACACAAAAGAGGAGACCCCTCCGCCCGGCGCGGCCACCACAAAGCCGCGGTTCTGGGACACAGCGAGCGCGGCCGGCGCGGAGACGGAGGGATGGCGGGAGGCCGTGCGCCCCGCTAGTGCCCGCCGCTTCTCAGCGGGCAGTGTGGGGTGCCGCGAGGCAGCTCCGCCTGCTGCCCTCACCCCTGCCTAGGCCGCAAAATAGAGCTAAAGCGAGGAGGGCCCCGCTGAGAAAGCGGGACATCGGCGGGGGCAGCCGCCCCGCCGCCTCTGCCGACACCCCCCACGCCGCCGCCGCCTCCCTCTCTGCCCTCCCGCTCCGCTTCCCTCCCCTCCCCACCC
>WAAE01001281.1:301685-334388 GCA_013400495.1 Nicator chloris
CCCCCTCTGCCCTCCCGCTCCGCTCCCCTCCCCCCCCCACCCGCCCACCCCGCTCGGCTCCCCGGCCGCGCGGCCCCCGCGGCTCCGGCCGCACAAAGCGACGCGCGGCCGGTGCGGGGCCTGGGGCGGCAGCCCCGCACTTCCTGGTGCCCGCGGCGGCGGCGCGGCGGCAGCGCCGGGGCCCGGGGAGGGAGACGGACATTTCATTCGAGCCTGCAGTGGAACCGGTTACCAATCATTGGCCGGAGCCAGGCACAAACCTCCAGTGCGGCCCTGGTTGGCTCCCTCCGCAAATCGGCTGTTTGGTTGGACGGAAAATGGCTGCGAAGGAACCAGTCCCAGCGCGGAGCCCCGCTTCCCGCAGCCGGGCTGCCCTCCCTCCGCGCCGCCTCCCCGCCACTCGCGCCGGCTCTTCCCTCAGCGCGCGCCCTCCCGCCGGGCCGGCCCTGCCCGCCTCCTTTATGGAGCGGCCGGGCCGGGGGCGCCGCGCCCGCCCCCCCCGCGCGGAGCTGGGGCACAGCGGCGGCCGGGGCTGCCCCCGAGGGCTGTACCTGCCACAGGGCTCGGTCCCGCAGGCCTGCTGCTGCTGGCGATTGTGTAGCGGGCCTTCTGACCAGGGGCAGCTCTTCCCTGCGGCCTCGGTCTCACAGAATCACAAATGGGTCAGGTTGGAAGGGACCACAATGGGTCATCTGGTCCAATCTCCCTGCTCAAGCAGGGTCATCCTAGAGCACAAGGCACAGGATTGCATCCAGGCGGTTCTGGAATAGCTCCAGTGAGGGAGACTCCAGTCTCTCTGGGCAAACTGTTCCAGTGTGTGGTCACCACACAGTAAAGACGGTCTTCCTCATGTTCAGGTGGAACTTCCTGTGCATCAGTTTCTGCCCATTGTCTCTTGTCCTATTGCTTGTTACCACCAAAAAATGCCTGGCTTCATCCTCTGACACCCTCCCTCCAGATACTGATGGACATTGATGAGGTCCCCTCTCAGTCATCTCTTCTTGAGGCTGAACAGGACCAGCTCCTCCAGCCTTTCCTCCTAAGAGAGATGCTCTAGTTGCTCAATTGTCCTCGTTGCCCTGAAAGGTGGAGGCTGGGGGAGAGTGGCCAGCTGTGTCCCACTGGCCTTCTTCCTGGCCTCACCTGTCACCTCAGTAGCCAGTGCCTGTTGTCAGCAAGGCAGGCACCATTATTATGAAAGTTCCTTATATCTATTCCAACCTGTCCTACACCTGCATCAAGATTCACCAGCCGAGGAGAACAGGTTACATCCCCAGTGACTTCCTACATTTTGCACAGCCTGAGAAAGATGAAGGCTGATGAAGAGGAGAAGTTCCATAAAGGAGGAGGATGGCTCATGGAACCCAGGTCCAACCAACCATTTGGTGGAACAGAACCTTGGGTGAGGGGATCTGTGGGTCTATATTACTCCTTTCCCCCCCAAAAATAAAATTTCCCTGCAAACCAAAAAAGCTCATTTCCCCCTGGTGATACAGGGCTTAAAGAGAACATTTTTCTTCCACTTTTAAGCTTTGTTCTGAAGAAATACGGGCTGCAAAGTGAAGATATTAGTTGGACGGACTTCTCCATTGAGATTTATAAACCTCTCTTATGAAGCATTTATATGAAACACTTCATAATCCACCAGTCCCTCCATTCACTAGAATCATAAAGAGCCAAAAGGCAGCCAAAGACATTCCACACATCTGCCACCAACATGTGTATGTGCAATCTCCACAACAAACATAATAAGAATATTTTTGGTTTGTGCAATTCTTAATAAGCTATAGTAATTCTTCATTATTTGAGGGTCTTAAGTATTTTAATTAAACTGCTATGAAACTCACATTTCACAATAGCTTCTGCTAGCATCCTCTTCTGGTTAATATCTGATAAATACAGTACACTCCTCTCCTAGTTCTCTTCTGGTACTGAGATTTACACAAAGCAGAACTCAATAAACCTTACACATTTCCACAGGGTTTCACATAACAACATTAGTTTCATGTGCTTTGATATATCATAAAGACTTAGATTCACTCAAAATGTCCATGTATTTGGATTGTTTTGAGTTTAAAGTGAAACATCAAATGAGAAGAATTTTGCATGGCCATGGGTTTTTACTGCAAATGCTATATGCAGCTTAATGCTGCTTCATGGGTACTATGAGCAGTAATTAGTTTGTTTTTTTTTAATGCCCAGAAGATGTTAAGTAATGCAAGAATATTCAGTAAGTTTGGGACCTTAGGAGATACATTTTCTCCTTTATCTGTTTTATGGCTTATGTTACTAAGTACAATACCACAACAATACACTATTAATCTGTGCACTCTTAAGATCTTTGGGTGGATTTTGTCATATCAGCTCAGAATTTCACAAGTGATTAGAAAGATGAATGCTGACCAGTGTGCAGGTTTTTCAGGGCACAGAGCAGACAGTGCCCTTTTTTTGAGTTGCTAGTCGCTGGTTTTGAATCTTCTTGAAAACACAGCCCTCACGTTTTTCTACTGCATTTTTTTCAAATTTGAAATGAAAATATTGTTTCTCCTGTGGTTTTTTTTTTACTGATATTTATCAATGTTGTGTTGATGGAAAAACTACTTATCCACTTCCACTCAGCACTTTTCTTTAGGACAGCATAGTGGGAACAAGTGTTCTCTCTTACTGGTGACAGAACAGCACTCAGTGGTTAAACTTGTCAGCCAGCTGGAGCCAGGGACTCCAAGCCAGCATTCCCATTTACATACATTTTATTTTGTGTTCCTCCGTTTCTGTCACACACTTGTCACTCAGTCTTCTATTGGCTTGTTATTTTATTCCTATGCTAAGTATACTCTCAAGCTCCATATTTTGTGAGGCTGTGATCTGCTTCCTGAGATTGTCATTGTGTGCCTAAAATCTCCAGTGAGGAAATCAAAATCTTCAGATATCTTCTGTTCTATTTAGTAGGTTTTAGCTAAGGTGAGCAAGTGTGCGTCTCTAAACCAGAACAGATATATCAGCTTGTTCCAGAATGTGCCTTACTTGTGCTGTGGATTCTGTCATTTGGAAAAATATGTGCTTCAAATAAGAAATTCCAATTTTTGTAGAAATAGCACCGGATGTATGGTGGGTGAGTTGTTCATCTGACTTTCTCCAGAGTTCTCAAAACTGTGAGATTCTTAGTGTAATAGACTGGAAATAGGTCTGTCATCAAACTGTGAACTCCATGGAGCTTCAGGAGCTGGTATTCATTCTTAATAATGATCTTTCTAATGTTCATGATCTTCTTTGTTTGTTTTTGTAGATCAGAGTGTTCTTATTTGTATTCAACAGTCCTATATAAAAAGATACTTGAAGCTGCTACACTGCTAAGCAATGCTATCTGAAAAAGATGAAATGTGGAAATCCAGAAGAAATTATCTACAGGTAATTAACCAAGTCAGAGTGGGATGAGACCAGATGGAATTAAATGACATTCAAGACATTTTTATTTTTCTAAGGATCAGTAGCTTGCTGCTGTGTTGAAAACTTCTTTAGCTAATTAATCATGCCTTCCTTTTAGACAATATTCCCCCTTTAACAGTAAAATTTCTGCTACACTTGGAAGGAGCTGGGTGCTCAGGTGGCCTTTGTGCTATGTGATCCCACAGCTCTGAAGGGGAAACACATACTGTGTCTGTGCTGTACCAGACTCTCACCTGAGAGGCAGACTTACAAGAGTAGCTAGCTTTGATGCTTGTGCCATGAGGACCAAAGGATGTGTTTATTCACAGCAGACTGGTATCCTGCCAAAGAGGGGGCTGGGCAGGTGCAATTCTGAAATTACTACATCCCATTTAGGAAGTATGGTCCAAAGAGCAAAGTGCAAGCTTGGATACAATTCCCAGGCATATTGCATGCTTCTTGTATGACCTTGGGCAAATTACTATAAATCCAAGCCATCAGATTTCAACTGGGATGTGTATAAATGCCTGTGAAAGTCTGAATTTTAATCATATTGTGCTTCAATTCCCCATCTGCTGAATCAGTAGCAATATTATTTTCCTATCTGGAGTTGAACTGTGAATGGCTTAGATACTGGGAAAGCAGGAGAGGTAGGAGTACCAGAGGTAAGAAATGACAAGTGAAACTATTTTCTGAAGGCTTCTTGAGACCAAGCTGCTGTATGCAAATCCCTAAAGAGAGGTGAACTCATTTTTGAGCCTTTTCCTCACTACTGCTCAACTGCATTTCCTTCACAGGATGCACAGAAATGTAGTATGTTGAGACATATTCCACTAAGTAAATTTGATTAAAATTGACCAATATTTAAAAATTTATTGGGGGAGCTAAGACACATAGGCTGTACCTAATGCCTAAACCTTGTTCCTGTAGAGAAAAGAAAATCCAGCTTACAGTTTTCACCAGTGGAATGAGTAGTCAAGCAAATAGATGCAAAAGTTGAAGTTTAGGTTTGCTAGTTAATCTCAGCCCAGTGGGGTTAAATGTGGCTGGCAGCAATCCCTTTGAAAGGTAGCTGGAACAGAACTGACTTGTAATCAGGTAACTTATATGCTAAGACATGTCTAAAACATCAAGTATAGACATTCCACACGAGCAATAGGAACTGCAAAGTACACATGCAAGACAGAACCACTTGAAGAACTAGAAGAGATCTTGGCAGAATTTTCTAACTTGTCCATGAGTAATACAGCAACAGGTGGAGGTGAAATTATAACAATATCTCCTCTGCTTTGTTTTCAAAAAAGGAACGACACAGTTTTGCGATGCAATCTGAGAAGAGCTCGCTTTGCAACTGTGCCATTACAGCCTCCTGGATAAAACCATTAGCATTGGTTTTGTCTCTTCTCAAAACACTGAGGAGAAAAAAAAAATCAATGCTCATTTTAAATAGCAAAGGTTTAAGTCATTTATCTTTTTAAAACCTTATGACAAGTAATATAAAATATAAAATGGAAAAGCTAAGTCGCTCTGGTAAAACTTTAATTTAATTTTTCATAACTAAATTTATTACACATTTGCAAGGGTCATTCACATGGATTTGTTTGATATCACTAGCATTCAGCTGCATTCTATGGTTATGTTTTGGATTTTCTCCATATTACCAGCTACATGTGGGATTGAAATTGCTCAGTGGTACAAGTATGGTGAAAGATGTCTTATTTAATTCTACTCTGCAAGAGGATAAGCAGCTGCTTAATGGCTATGCAGTGAAATCCTACATCTCCCAGGGGTGGGGAAATTGGGTTCCATTACAGCTCTGTTTTGGTTACTGCAGAGGGAGCACAGAAGGCACGTCAGATGAAGATGGGAAGTGAGGAAATGTGTACTTCTGCCCAGCCTGGTTCTGATGACAAAGTCACAGTCACAAAAGCCCTGAGGCCGTCAGCATTGACATAGTGGATTTACAGAGCAGGAGCTCTGGTGGGCTACAGAACTGAGTTTTTCTCTGTATTATGAAAATTTACTTTCATAAAGCCCATGTTTTCACACTGTGTCCATGTGGTTGAATTGCACAACTCTAACAGGTTTGATCACTTGGTTTTGCTTGGCACGTGCCATGGTTTAACCCCAGTTAGCAAGTTCCACACAGTTGTTCGCTCAGTCCTCCTGACCTCAACTGGGAGGAGAATCTGAACAAAAAAGTAAACCTCACAGATTGATATCAGAACAATTTAATGATTAAAATATAATGTTACGATACTATTACAAGTAGTGGTAAAGAAAAGGAGAGAGAGGAATAAAACTCCAGAGAAACAAGTGATGCACAACACATTAGCACACCGCCCACTGACCAATGCCCAACCTGACCCCAAGCAGTCATCAGCAGATTCTGGACAACTCCTCATAGTTTATTTACTAAACATGACATTCTATGATATGGATTATCCCTTTGGCAAGCTCAAGACACCTGTCCTGGCTATGTGCTTCCCCCAGCTTCTTGTACCCCTGCTAACTGGCCGAGCTTGGGAAGACAAAAAATCTTTGATTTAGAGTAAACACAACTTAGTAACAACTAAAACATCAATATATTATCAACATTATTCTCATACTAAATCTAAAACAAACACTGTGCCAGCTACTAGGGAAAAAAACAACTCATTCTCAGCCAAATCCAGCATGAATGGAGGAATTCAGGATTTTCCTAGAAATATCAAAGGTTTCCAGAATCTGTGGCATTTGTCAGCATTTGTAGTTTCCTTCCTGTAGATATGGGACCTTAAACTGCAGTGCTTCAAAGGCTTGTGTACATTACCATTCTGTCAGCAGCATGATGAAAATCAAACAGTTCTCTTGCACTCAGGGAGCATCTCAGCCATGCCCCTGAACTGTCACTAACATACTGACTGCCACCATTGCATTTGCAGTGTAGGCAGAGACACAGATGACTTCTGTCAGCTTAAACATGAAAGCTGAAATTCTTTTCTCTTGAACTTGTCCAGACTAAGGACTAGAGATAGGGTCACTCTTTAGAAGTGCATTTCTTCAGAAGGATGGGTTAACACCTGGACATGTCTGTCTTTCTCTGTTGGCAACAGAAGGAGCTTAGATCCAGAGCTTATACAAGAGGCCAAACTTTGAGGTAAGATCTTGAGGTAAGAAAATGAATCTGAGCTTGCAAAAATGACCTGTGGTATTTCAATTACATTAATATCCTGAAAATGCAAGGACCATGTCAGCTTTAATAATGCTAATATTTAGGTGATTTTGCATTCAGCACCAAGAATTCCGTACTTTATAAGAAGGTGGCACTGTGGGCTCTTCATTTATTGAAACAGCCTTCCTCCCAGTTAATACATAGAAGGAATATTTAGAAATTTTTGTGGGAACAGAAATTCTAATACTATTTTAATGATCAGTGTTATAATAGTCAACAGGGAGCTGGAAATCAATTATCTCAGAATGAACTGAAGGACTCTCCCATTGATGCACCATTTAGACAATTGTAGCTCTGTCACACAGTTCTTCATGCATCAAATATATTTGCTATAAAATACCCAAAATATAGCCTCATACTAACCACTGTGAAGAAAATTAACTTTACCCCAACCAAATCCAGCACATTTCTTTATGAGATTTCAAGACAGAGTAAAACACCTTACATTTTGTCTTTATAAAGGACATTATCAGTTAATACCTTAATGTAATTACTATTTTTATTAGTCCTTCAAGTATTTTGTAGACTTTTTACACATTAATTTATCACAGCTGATCTCTTAACACCAACACTGGAAGCTTATGCAGGCACCCTGGAGCACATGGCACATGACTGTGTCCAAATGGTTCTGGAATATCTCCAGTGAGGGTGACTCCACAAGCTCTCTGGGCAACCTGATTGAGTGCCTGGTCATTCACACAGTTAAGACTTTCTTCCTCCTGTTCAGGCAGAACTTTCTGTGCATCAGTTTCTGTCTGTCGCCTCTTGTCATGTTGCTTGGTACTACTGAAAGCAGATTTAAATCTGTGCTTTGGTACCAAACTGAAAAAGGGTTTCATTCTCCCAATAACTTCAGTACACAGACTTACCTCTGGCTCTCAAGAGGGGTTTGAGTTGGTGTCTGTGTCAGGAGATACGACAGGTTTCAGGGTGTCCTTTGACTGTATGATCCTGCTCTCCTATGCATGTCCTTACTACTGGAAAAAGATAGCATGAAGATCATTTATAAAGATGACAGCAGTAGAAATTGAAATATCAAGTGTTTTCTAAACAGAGAGGAAGATACAGTCTGTCTCCCAAAGAGTCTAAATAGTGAGAAAAAGGCACAGACTGACAAAAATGTATGTCACATATGGAAAAGGCATCAGATCACTATATACTGCATTTTTTTCCATCCTTTTCCTTCTGCTTTCCATTCTTCTTGTCATCATATTCTGCTTATATTACAGGGGTTCAACAGTGAACCTCATGTATACATGCAGTTCAGTCAACTAAGTTAAAAGATAAATTAATGTACTCAGCTTTTCTTAAGCCTCATTAAAAGTGTAATTTCTAGGCAAAATTTTAATAGAAAGAAGGCCAGATCTGCCCAGAAAAAAAGATTTAACTTGTGGAATACCATGAGAGGAAACAAATGTTTTCTGTGGAGAAGCAGATAATGAAGAAGATAAAACTGGAAGGAGGATGATCTAACAAGATAATAAGAGTAAATCAGCCAAAAAGAAAGTGTTCAATAGCATCTGGGAGTTGATTGTAACCTGTGATTCAGGAGAGCATGAAGCCTGTGGGAAAAAAAAGGAACTATCTTTCAAGAGCCCAAAATCAGAAGTAGTCTGACTAAAATAAGAGTATAGGAACATAAGTTCTCCAGCTGTACTTTAAATGGCCTGATGATTGTGTTTGTGAGCAAGTTGCAACAACTGGTGTAAAAGGTTATGTGGGCCAGTAACATGGCACGGAAGAAGCAACCCCTTGGGAGGAGTAAAGAATGTGAAAATACATGCTAGTCTTTGGGTGCAGCATCAAGAGTCTGTTCTTGAGACGCCTTGATTATAAGTGACACTGGGTAATTCTGATTTTGTATGCATTGGTTTTACAAAACATCTCAAAAATAGAACTTAATTTTTTCCTTTACTTCAGTGGATCTTCACTGCAGCAATGTAAGACCTTTTTCTTAATGAAGGGAAATGTGATTAGAAGAAAATTGCAAAAGAATAAACAAAATGAAACACTGTGAACGAATAACAGGACTGCAAGGTGGTTTTTAAAATTTGATTTTTCTCAAATTGGCTGAATTGCCAGCTGGTAGTCCTCATGTAATGAAAATATTGAGATGAGGTTTGGTGGAATAGCGTTCCTTCCCTAAGTTTGTTCAGCAAATTATTTTAAGAACTATATTTCTGAAGCCATAATAATCCACGAATGCCTGTAAAAATTATTACCCTCATTATTGTAATAATTTTTGCTGTTACAGATAGCTATATTGAAGACATAACTTCTAAAATCACAGTGGTCATTCTCGTAAGTTCAGAGACTTTTTTCCACTTAACAGTCTTAAGTTTAGTTGGTTTTTTTCTGTGTTTGAAACCCCAGCTGACACTGGAGATATCACTGCAGAGTAAAAGAGTAAGACAGGAATACAAATAGGCATTGCTGAAGTCCTCTGAGCAACAAACCTGGGGACAGGGAAGCAATGCCTCTTAAACATCAAGACTCAAAGTTATTATCCTGTTCTCTTGCTTCCCTTTCTTTTGATCCTTTGTGGCCACTCATTATTACTTTTGTGGCAGAGTACTGAAGTAGACATGACACGTACACTGGGGACACTTAGGACTTATGCAGGGCAACAGAGCAACCCAGTGGTCACTAAGACTAAGAATTCCTCCGTCTACAACATTCATTTCATTGCCATGTGTGGGTGGCTCAGCATCCTTCATGCTCACTCAGCCACAGAGCGCAGCAGCCAATCAGTGCAACTGAAAAGAAGACTCATCCAACAAAAACATGAATGGTTGGGTTTGCATCATCTTAGAACCTTTCAAACAAATGTCAGTGTTTGCTGTAAGCAAGAATATTGATCAGATAAATTGCTTTGTTTGATGTAGTGTCACACGTTTCTTTCCATGTGAAACGTTTTGTTGAGTTTGTGTGGCCGGGTTTTGCTAGTGGGAGGTTACAAGGATGGCCTCTGTGAGAAGATGCTAGAAGCTTTCCCTCTAAGAAGGGAAAAAAAAGTTATTGTACAGATATAATTGCAGACAGAGAAAAGAGGAGTAAGAATATGTGGGAGGAGCAACTCTGGAGACAGTAGGGTCAGTAGAGAAGGAGGTGGAGGAGGTGTTCTAGGGGCTGGAGCTGAGATTCCCCTGCAGGCTGTGGTGCAGCCCATGGTAAAACAGGCTGGCCCCCTGCAACACATGGAGGTCCATGGCAATGCAAGGTCCACCTGCAGCCTATGGAGGAGACTCACGCTGGAGCCCAGAAACGACTGCAAACCCTTGGAAAACCCCTCCTGGAGCAGGCTCCAGGCAGAGACCTGCAAATGTGTGGAGAGAGGACTCCATACTGGAACACCTTTGTGGTAGGAGCTGTGAATCTGTGAGGGAGCCAGGCTGCAGCAGGCTGTGCCTGAAGGACTGCACCCTGTGGCAGAGTGACCCACCATGCCACAGTTCATGGAGAACTGTTGCCCATGGGATGAACTCACGTTGGACAAGTTCATGGAGAACTGTCTCCCGTGGGAGGGACCCCATGCTGGAGCAGTGGAACGACTCTTCTCCTTGAGCAGTAACAACCTGGGATGAACTGATCATAATCTCCATTCCCTGTCTCCTTGTACTGCTGGGGGAGAGGAGGTAGAGCTGGGAAGGAGAGAGGGCTGGGGGGAAGGTGTTTTAAGATTCATTTTAATTCTCACTATCCTGCTCTGGGTTTGTTAGTAATACATTCAGCTAATATCCCCAATTCAAGGCTGTTTTGCCTGTGAGGGTATTTGATGAGTGATCTCTCCCCGACTGTATCTAAATGCATGAACCTCCTGTTACATTTTTTCTCCCCTGTCTACTTGTGGAAGGGAGTGATAGAAGGGCTTTGGTGGGTGCCTGGTATCCAGCCAGGGTCAAGCCACTAGGAGAGTGAAGACAGCTCATATTGACCAACAATAACAGTCTGTACATTTGTGTACTGGCTTAGTGGTAGTTTAAGGGGTTACGGCTTTCATGTTGCATTGGCTTCTCAGCTGATTCCAGCAGTCCTTGGCAGACGCTCCTCGTGCCACATATTTGAATGTAAGCCACCAGGATGGCGCCACAGCCTCGGCAGCACTGTAAGGTAATGGTGGCAAATAATGCCCCAAGCCCGGACGGGAGCAGTGTGACCAGCCTCACGCAGGTAACCTTCCGGTTACAGTGTCTTTTCTATCGATGTATTTCTCAGCGCGAACCCTTAATTCTGAGGGGAAAACCTCTCCCAGGACACCTGAATGCCCTTGTCTCACTAGCACCCCACAGCCCGCAGGAGGGAGGGCTCGCTCGGGAGCAGGGCCTGCGCCCGCCCGGGCCCCGCCAGGGGCCGCGCCAGCCCCGGGCTGTGCCCGCCCGCGTCCGTCGCCATCGCGACCGGGCCGCGCTGGGGCGCCGGGCGCTGAGGGAGGGGCCGCGGCCGCCAGGGGGCGCCGCCGCCGACGGGGTGGTGATCGGGGCCCATCCCGTCCCGTCCTACCCCATCCCAGCCCATTCCAGCCCGTCCCAGCACAGTCCAGCCCGGCCCGACCCGACCCGACCCGTCCGGCCCGTGCCATGGGCAGCACCCTGCGCAAGAGCCACGCGGTGCGGCAGGCGCCCGGCGGCGCGCTCCCGGAGCGGCGGCGCCCGGCAGGTAGGCAGCAGGCGGCAGCCGGCGGACAGTACCTGCCTGGAGGCGCTTCGCACCTGGTGGGCTCCGAGCGCGGTAGGGCGGGCGGGCGGCCGAAGGGACCGGCTCCGGTTTCCCCGTGAAACACCCGGCAAGGCGGAGTTGGGGCCCCCTCCCTTGCTGGCGGCCGGGGCCCCGCGGGGGTACCGCGCTGTAGAACAATTCAGCTGTGCCTTCAGCAGGGTGACCGCGGGTCCCCCGCGTGTGCTGGGTACCTGTTCCCCAACACGGCCTCTGCCGCCCGGCTGAACCCTGAGTGGTTTTATTGGGCAGGCTGTGCGCATCGTCCCGCTCACGGTAGATCAGGGCGATGCTGGGTGTGGGACCTCGGCCCCGGGCACTGCCACAGTGTGGCCTGAAGGACGGCTGTGCTGAGGAGGGAACGAGATTCAGAGTTAGGAGCACGATCGGGAGTTAGATGGGAGTTGAACGGCCCACTGGTCCATGGATATGATTTCTGCCTACCAGGATTGAGGCATCTTCCCACGACAGAGTGGAGAAATTTCTGTTTCAGCTGCCTGCTCTGTACCTCAGCAGAGTCAGTGCTTCAGCCTGAGATCCTCCATGGGCATACCATTAACTCCGCTCTCACCAGGTCTATAAAACCTGCTGAAAGAAGCTAAATAATGGACTCGAAGTAATGAACGCCTGAAAATGAACCTATGCTTACATTTGGCGCTGAGCAGCAGTTCTGCCTAAGTGAAAAGGCACTCTTAGAATGTAGTATTTCACTCAGCATGTACTACTATAGCAGTGTTTTCAGCTCTACCAAATCCTTGGGAGAGGGGACTGTTTTTAAACGTGTTCTTCTGCTTGCAATAATTTGAGGACATTGACACAAAACCACCTTGGGAGCTTTAAGGTGTTATATGATATTTTAAGTCTGATTATGCAGGATGGAAATTGTCAGAACCTTGGCAAACAAAATTTTTTACTGTGCAGTAAGAATATGCATAAGGCGCAGTAGGAGCTGGCAAATACAAAGATGAGGTTTGTAACAGTTAAAACTCTGGAAATAGGCGTATTGTTATGGCTCCATATTGCTTAGATCTTTCAATTATACCAGCATAAAATCCTCCAGTCTGAGCATTGGAAGCACTGGATGTTTCTTGATCCTAAGAGGAGAAGAAAACAAACAAACAACCTCTCAAACCACCGTCTAGAGAGTCTAGTTGTCCTTGTACTTTCAGGACAGGGCTGTGACCCAACAACAGTTCCCTTACCTAATGCTGCCACTACCATGTTATGATTTAGAAGTACCTACTTTAGTTTTAAATCAGATACTGGAATCTGTGCAAGTGTGGTAGCATAGTCTGGGACAGAGTGAGCTGCTCTGGAGTTACACCCAAACCGGGTTCCTCTGGCCAACGATCTATCTGCTGGCATAAACTCAGAAATGAAACCTGCATCTTAACAAGCTCTTTCAGCCTTGTGAAGCTGACTCATTTAGGCTAAATGACTTAAAAGAATATGTTGTTTGGGCTTTGGTTTATATGCTCTGCTGTATCTTTGGTTTTTCAATTTAAGACATTACTACTCCCTGTTGCCTATTCTACAACTCTGGCAGCATCTTAAAGTAATTCTCCAGGAAGGCTGGTTTAAACTGTGAGGCAAGGTTTCTATTTCAGTATCAAGGCAGCTTTGCTTCCAGGGTAGTTGCTTGTGAGTAAATTATTATCTGAAACCCAATGTCCACTTCCCAAAGGAACATGTCAAAGTTTTTAGTGTTCATCAAGAACAAGAGATGAGAGGAGTTTTGGGTGCTGTTGAAGAACTTAAATAGAAGATTAAAGAAAATAATTACAGAAATTTGAACAGAGATACCTAATAAACATAATCCAGATACGCTAATTACTCATTGTTTAACTGACTCTAAAACATGAAAAATCTAAAAAATTAACCCCTTTCTATAGTTGGTCATGCCAAGCAGTAGAGTTGTTTAAATATCAATATACATCTCTTGGACAGAGTATATTTAATCTTACGTGTGTAGTAGGAGAAAGAAATTGGGCTGTTGATAGCTGTAAGAATTTCTTATTTGTTCTCTGGATTTTTTCCCACCTTTCCATCTTTTATCAATGAGTATTAAATTCAGTTACTAATTCACTGTAAGATCTAAAATGTTTAAAAAACTAAACAGTAGCAAGCTGGCACTGAGCACAACTGGCAAAAAAAATGGTGCCTAGCACAGGAAAAAGTAAAAATGTTAAGACTAGGTTCTTACATATAGTTTGCATAACAAAGCTCTTAAATACATTTCCTTATCCTTACCTTGTGCTTTCAAAGAGGTTATTCTCAATATTCAAATAGCATTCAGTATACGTCAACAATTGCATTTTGCACGTGCAGTATTTATTACATTTCGTGAGTGTAAATGTATGAAAATTGGAAGTAACTGAGAAGAGAGTGCTTTTCCTGATTTTTTTTTGTTAAATTATCTCCACACTTACTTAGTTTTCTGTATTATTACAGGCATTTTACTGCAGAAAGGATTAAGTACAAAATTCAAAGCTATACAATAAGGGACTAAACTTAGACATCTCAGAATTAAGATAGCCTGGGTTGCAGCTTTTGCTTTGTAAGACATATTGTTTGTTTCTGTGGGACTCTACCTTGTTATAACATCAAGTGCTGTTTTTTTACATCCCAGACTGTCATAGTTGAATATTATGAGGGGCTATGTTTTAGTTTGGTTTGACTTTGATGTATGTTGAAGCTGCTCAGCTTCTTTCAGGAGTAGGCACTCGGGGCACGCTGACTGGTGGGCTTGGAAAGTAGACTGGGAATGAAACTTGGGCTGGATTCTACAAAGTCAGTTTAAAAAGTAGTTTTAACATAATTGTTCCTCATTTTTAGTGCTAGTATGAGAGCCTCTGAATGCAACGTAACTGTGAGGTGGAGTAACAGGGGATCCACTTTGGTGGTCCTAGTTCTGTGCTGTAGTACAAACACCAGTGGTAATTAGGTTGTGTTGACATTTACATGTGCTGAGCGTCAGAGTAATGAGGCCCCAAATATTTTTACTTTTGCAGTATTTCCTGGAAATGTGTTGACCATATAATTTACATGTGAGTTGCTCAGGTGACAATAACAGATGTATCATAGCACTCTGTGCAGAAAAGTAGAGTGGACTCAAATCCTGGATGTGGCTTAATGGAAGCCCATATACTTCCTCTACTCTTGTTAATAATTATGCCGTCCCCTTCATTTCTGCTGTGAACAGAAACAGTGCTTGGCCCTCAACAATGGCATCCATCTCCTTTTTCCAGTCTTTTTTTTGTGGTTTGTCTATTTTGAAAACTTTGGAGATAAAACTCCACTGCTTATTCCTGTCTGAAGGTTGTTCCTCCATTAAGCTCATCTCAGTCACCCTTTGGTAGGGTGCCTTGTTTATGTTTTGATTGTCCTTGTAGAAAACAAACAAAATACCAGATAAAATTTTGCACTCTGGCTTACTAGGTATACTGAATTGCTAACTTATTTCACTTTTTCTTTACCACTGCTATCTCCTGAGAATATTTTATCTACAACGCCTCTCTTGTTTTTGATATCTGGTTTTTTTATAGCTCTCTGTTGTCATGCAGCTGCCTTCCAGTTTACAGCTCAACTCATGTATTTTCTGTTTTGTTTTTTTCCATTGCTTGTTCATTTTTTTCCTCATTCATACTTTGAAATAACTTCCCTTATTGAATGTGATGTCACATTGTAGGTCTTCCTCGCAGAACCATCCCCTAACTTGCCTGGTTATATCTGATGCCCTCTCTTTTTCCTTATCTTCAGTTTGGTTTTACCTTCTGTTTTTCTTCCAAAAAGTTCACAGCTGTTGCTTTCCTTAGCATATTGTGTTTCCTATACGTACTCTTTGTGCCTTGTAGTATTGATTATGCAAAGGGATTCATTTATGGTAAATTTTATGGAATTGTGTGACCCCCATAATTTTTGCTGTTACAACAGCAAAATTTACAAAAAATTTTTACAAAAATTACAAAAAATTTTTGTAATTTTTGCTGTTACAACACTATCTGATCCAGCCGTTTGTCGTTTGCATAAAAGAGATACAAATGCAAAGAGAGTAAGTAAGTAGAGCATGCAAATACTTTTATTTCCATAGAAAATAGCAGTGGCTTAGTCTAGTGTAGTCCTAGCTTTTCTTAAAAATCTGCTAATGAACTGGTTTTACCAAGTGAACAGAGATATCATCTCATTTTATCTTCTGTTCTAGCAAAGTTGCCTGTTTTGCTTGTTGAGTCAGAAGCTCAGGGAAGTGCTGTTTGACACGGTCACCTCTCCTGAGTCCTGGCATTGCATCCTCAGTATGGTGGGAAGGAAACTCTTAACTTCCTTATCTCCTCTGCTATTTGCACAGCCTGACACAAAGCCAGCCCTTCTTAGTAGTTCTGGCTCAAAGGTGTAAGGTATTTGTTGTTTTCCAGCCACCCTTCACAACCGTTCCCAGCCAGCCCTTGTCAGGGCCATGTGCATCAGGTTGGTTTGTGAGGTCGCCTTGGTGGCAGGAGAGTTCAGAGGGCACTGAGTGACCTGTTAGGTTGTGCTGCTTCCCTCTCCCTGCAGAAATGCTGTGTCATTGTTTGCTGGGCTGCAACAAGCAGGATTAAATTGTTCCACTCAAGTAATTTTGTTTTTCAAAGACAAAAACTTTGATTACTCTGGATTAAAATATCTGGGTTTTTCCTCACCTCTTAAAAAAGCCCCACTTGGGGGGGAAAAAACCCACAGGTTTCTGAGCCAAGTACCCAGGTACTTTCCATGGTGTTGTACCTGCCTTAAACTTCATGCCCTTACTGGGAGATTATCTGCAAAGAACTTGTTTTCCTTTAACTGTGTTCGATTTTTATGCTGGGTTGTTTGACAAAAAAGCCTGATGGTGTGTGAGTTGTTTTCCACCATTTTTAATGTTCTCTATGACTCAAATGCAAGCCTGATTACAAAGAAAAGTGTGGGAATGAATAAATGGCTTTAGTTGTGGTAGAAACAATAAAGGCATGGCCAGTGGCAGTAGGGACTAATGAATGGCACCAGCACCAGGAGATCCTGTTCCATCTCTGCTGAGTACTGTTTTACCTCTCTGGCCTTAGGTGCCACACTTATTCAAGTGAGGCTGGTGATGCTTCCTTCTTGTGTCAGAGAGTTGTTTATTTACTGACCAGGAATTAAAACATTTAGCATGAGAATATTAATCACTGTTTGTGGGAACCACAGGTTTGTGTTGGCGCCAGGAATTTCTAGAAGAAAAGTCAGGAAGCTCATCTCTTTCAGGTCATCTCAAATAAAGGGTGAGCCAATATGGATGGCACTGTGAGCATGATACACTTTACAGGTAGTTATACCAGAACTCAGCTTCCTTTGTTTTGATTTAGATTAGACAAAGCATTAACTAATATGGGTAAATCCCAAAGCAACTGTGACTTTTGAAGGAAATAGACAAAAATGTATGTTAAAAGTACTGGTATTTTAAGATTATATTTTCCATAAAGAATGCATATAAATCATTATATGAGATATTGTAGCTTTTACCACAGTTCCAGAGGCAGACAAGTTTTATATTAAGATTTTCATAATCTACTCAGAGTAGTTCACAATGAAATAAAATTGAAGATGAAATTGGTCAAAGATACATAATCAATTAAAGACTGGCTGCCTTTTACTGAGGAGGAGAGAATCTGAAATTTACTTTTGACAAATTTGTGCAGCTTGTTCTGTTAAAGCCAACAAAGTTTGTATTGTAGATGTCCTAGAAATACTTGAGGTCAACATGTGATGTTATGTTCACAGAAAACATCCCTATTAGTGCTAATTAGAGCAACCTGGCTAATTCCTGTATGGCTTACTGTAAACAATTACATAAGGAATGAGGAATGGCTGAAGCCTTTCAAGGGCAAGGGCCCACTGTCTGATATTGCTCAGAAACTTCTGTGGGTGAGAGCACTACTAGAAAAGTCTGTGAGAAAGCCCAGGTCTTGTTGGAGTGAGATTTTAAGTTCCATAATTGTTATGGCAGAAACGTGTCTTGTAGGACTTTGTAACAAAGGAAGAGTATAATGATGTCCCTGTTGAAATTACTAAATATACTTTTTCATAAAGCAGTTGGACTTTGTGGTAGCTGCATGAATACTTAGAAAAGCAAAAGGAAAACAAGTGCCTGGAAGTAGGAATTACTTCTTTTGCTAGGAACTAGAAGCTGAGACCAGTTTCTGAACCCCTTTTTTCAGACTAACAAGATGAGACAGATTGTAAATTTGAGTGGGTGATTGTTAGAGAAAAGAGTGTTTGAGTGTTGAGTTTTTTGCCCTAGGTTCTTCTTGGATGGAAAGGTGGTGGATTGCAGCCCTCCAAACACTATGCTGACCTGTCTTGATTGGAAAGCTGATTGGAGGATCTTGTTGAGTAAGTCCCCAGATGTGCATTGGAGAATTAGGCTGAAAGGGTGAATTTTGTCACTTAATGCCTTTTTTTTTTTGAGTGGGAACTTGTCTGCTGGGTATAGAGAGCTTTGATTCAGGCTCCCAGATGGATGTCACTTGAAAGTTTGTCTTTCATTTGATCTGGTGTTCATCATTCTTCTGTCAGTGTTTCTTCTTTGGTTTGTCTTGGTTTTGTAACTCCTGTCCTGCTATGCAGAGGTTAAATATAACAGTAGATTTTTATTGTCGTTTGAGAGTACTGTGCTCTGGGGTTTTCTGCCCTTTTCATATATTAACTGTGTTTGTTTGGCTGAGAATGAGGAGGGTTTTTTTGCTCTTCTGATTTAGGGAACTCAACACTTAGGTTGGAAAGTTCCCAGAAGAAAGTTTGTATCTATATGTTTTCCCACTTATGGAATTTACTTTAAATGCTTTCTGTACTCAAATAGTTGTGGTAAAAACAAAGAATTTATATTTTCATAAAGGAAGTAGGTGTTTTGGAGTAATACTATGTACCACTGTCAGGACTCTGCTAACAGAAATCTGAAAAAGTGGAGCCCTTGCTAGTTGCAAAGTTCAGTTATTCCACATTATGCTTTGATGTTGATCACAGTCAAGCTGTCCCTTTTTTAAATGGAAGGAGTTTTAAAGTCTTAGATATGAAAGTGGCATTAGCAAAAATACAATTAAAGGGCTTTGCAGCAACACACTGGATAAATATAGGCAATAACATAGTTTGGAGATTTCTTAGGAAAATGCACTTTACTGTTTTACTTGTCAAGCCTTCAAGTCTGGTGGGTTTTGGATTTGAGAGCCCAGCTGACAGCTCAGCCCCACTCACTCCTTCCTGGTGGGATGGGGAGAAAATTGGAAGAGTGAAAATGAGAAAACTCCTAACTGTGACAAGAACAAGTTAGTAGATACAGCAAATAGACACCATGCCAGCAAGGCCTCAGGCTTCCATTTCCTGTCAGTTTTGCCAGTTTAGCTGATTGCAAGGCAGCCTCTCAGTGTGCATTTGTGATATGATCCAGGCTGGAGGTGTGTCTTCCGAGGGCTCGGGGTTTTTCCCTGGTAATCTGAACAATGTAATGACTGTTGCTGTCACTACCAAATGTTTGAGTTTGCGCAACAGGGAAGGTAGTGACCTGTGAGGATAGTGCAGAAATGAGCAAATCTAGAAGCAGGAAAACCTGAAAATTTCTCAACCTACAAAGTTCGCTTGGATCTAAGGTAAATATTCGTTGTCATACGAAATAGCCTATACTTCCCAAATGTCTGAAGATAAGGCTGTAAAGCAATTTACGTGCTTGTTCAGAAACATTACAAATTTAGAGGCGTCTTCTGAACTCCTGGAGTAGAGACAACTATTTTTTAAATTATAGTTTGTGAAAATGCGAAGTTTGTTCTTGTTGGTAATGCTCTTTTGTGTGATACAGAAACTCTAGGTACATCATTGGAGACTTTTGCCTTGAATCACCACTTCTAGACCTCCAGAGTGAGTAGTTGAAGGACATGGTGCCCATGGGTGCCCATGTCCTGCCTCTGCAGCTGGTGGGGTCCCTGGATTGCTTTTACAGGGTAAGGCAATTCCTATCCTGGAGCAGTTCTGCTTACAAAGCTGGTCCAGGCTGTTGAGCTGGGCTGGGCTGGTCCTGTTCCCACCTGATCAAAGCCTTCTGAAACCAATCATGCCTTTTTTTTCATTCTAGCCAGAAGTTACACAACAAACAGTCAAAAGTTCAGAGGCCTCGGTGCCAGGGAGGACTTTGGTTTGTGAGGAAGCTCCCTCTCAGTAAGGAAGGATAAGGATTGAAAATACCATAGTTGTTTCACTGTATTTTTTTTATCTCCCCAGGTGGGTTTTTTTTTTCTGGTTTAACAAGTTCTGAGCAAAACTGGCAGTTTTGCCACTACCGGAAAGAGATATTCCTGCCTCCTCTTACTCTCTACTGGTCTGGTTATGGCTTTGTCCTGGCACCAGCTGTTGTGATCACAGGATTGTTCCCTGAGCTGGCTGAGCTCCTTAGACTGGTGGGAAACCATCCACAACTTTTCTTCTCCTAGGTTAGTGAGTTGATTTAGGTCATAAACAGGTCTGAAGTCTGCCAGAACTGGTGCCAAGTATGCAGACACCAAGAAGGAAAAAACCAGTGTGGTGGAAGAGAATAGACTTGTCCCCTTTTTTTAGTATCTGTTGGTTAGATTGATTCACCCCATATCAAGGAGCACTTCGCGGGTTATAGGGAAGGTGCCACCTCACCAGCCACCACATCCTAGACTGAGATTAACAAAACCAAAATTTGGTGGTAGTTCAGGGCAAGAGTCTTGCTGGGCTTCCCTGCAGTGACTGTGAGTTGCTACAGACTTGCTGAATAATGCTGATAGGTACCAGGCAGAGTCATCCTCACTACTACATCTTTGAGGGTTATCCAGAGCAGATCCGTGATTCAGGTTCTCTTCAGCAGTCTCACTCTGCCAAAAGGTATCTGCTGACTCATTTTTGGAAAGTATCAATTATTCACCAGGACTGTGGGTTATCGCAGTCACCGTTAATGGATGGAATTTTATGGAGAGCAAGCTGGTGACACACGGAGCACTTTCTGCTTTGTCATCCTGCCTGTGGCAAGTTGCCCAAACCAACAAGGAAGAGGCCCCCAGAAGCAGAGCCAGCCAACATACAAACTCTTTCAAGTCTCTGCCAAGGGCTATGATTGCCTTTGGGTTTTGGGGCTATTGCTAAAACTTGGTACCTCTGGCACAGATCTACCTGAAAATAATTAGAGATATTTATACAGGTGCCTGTGTTGGCTAATGACTAGATTTTTATCTCACTGAAAATACAGTTTTAGGTGAACATTCCTGAGGTTGTTCAAACTTGCAGGAATACAATACTCTTTCAGTTGCTTCAGCTACACACAGGATTGTAGCTTTAATATAATATAGTGAAGCAAAAAATTATTCTTTGTGAAGATTGTGAAATTATCCTTTGTGAAGACTGTTCAAAACCTGTGTTCTTGCTTTTCTTTTTTTACACGTGTGTGTTCCCCAACTAGAATAGGAAAAGCAGTATCCATCACTAATATTACTTTAACTGTTGCATAACAGTTCTGATCTTTAAACCCCTTTACCACTGTCACCACAGTACTCTTCCCAATACCTTTGTGAAATAAAGGAATTTTAGCAACACGTTTCAGAGAAGAAGTCAGAAATGACAAGATTACAGACCAGTTTTCAATGACTGCCTTTTTTCATTTGTGCGTGTGTGAATGCTTTTCAGGTTTGTGGGCTCAATGCCCAAGGCATGTATATACAGCATTCAGTATGGCTGTTTCTCTAAGTATGGGTACATGTCAGGGTTTGCTAATTAATGCTGGTTGTACAGTGCGAAGTATGTATGTGATTAAGTACAAACAACTGTGTGCTGACCCATTTATTGGAAATTAAGCGTAACATAGTTCAGAGTTATGTGGAGGAAGGCAGACCTGATAATGGATTCCAATCAACTATTAGATTTTCCACTTTTTTCTTTTTCAATGCCACATCAGATAAAGTTTCACCATGTGTAAATATGTTTTTTTTTTTTCTTTTCACCAATATGCTTAAACTTTTATATTGGGTATACATATATATATAAGATCAGTTATGACCACTGGAAAAACTGATTTTTTTTCCAGCTGAAAATACAGAAAAAAGTACAAAATGTACTTTTTAATACATTTATCAGTACATTAGAACTGTAAGAAGTTCCCAGGCAACTAATTGCAGGAGAAAACTAAAAACTTTTAATTAAGTTTAAAAAGTTCAAGACTTTAAGTGTCACTTTATGGGCAAGAAAATGAAAAATCATCATTTTCTTTTAAGACTGAAGTATCAGGCTTAGCCACAGGACATAGGATTTCCTTGCTTTGATCCAAGCATATTGTTAGATTGGCTAAAAGTACTGAAATCTCAGCCAACTCTCACATGGGATTTTATTAAAGAGAAAATATCGCAAGTCATCCTAACGTTGCAAATGAGTCACCTTAGGAAACGCTCCCCTGGGACAGACATGCCACAGATGAGGAAGTGATGAAGGTGCCAGGCCACTCCCCCGGACAATTTCTCTGGAGGAGCACAGCCCTCATAAAGGACGTCTCTCCACACACTACGTTATTTTATCTTTTATTTCACAGGGGGAGCCCCGAAGCTGCGAGAAGGGCAGCACGAAGCAGCGGCAGAAACTTCCCAGCCAGTTGTTTCTGTACGGCAGAAGCAAATAGGAGATCATGAGAGAACTTTAAAGGTAGGGGGAGATACATTTCAAAGTCTATAATTTGGTTTTGACATTGAAAAATAATCATAATGTAGACTTAATTGTAAAATTTGTAGTTCATAAGTGAAGAGTAGAGGAGATCTGTTCTCGGGATGGGATCATGGTCCTCATGAAGAAGTTCCCCCAGTAAATGGGATGCAGAGCTTGTTAAGAGCCTGGCTGCTTTGGAGCAGGGTTTAGGAGGAGGAGAGGAAGCTTGAAATCTTCTTTGTCTAATTTAAATTTTGAATGTGTTTTCATAAAGAGTTATTATGAGGAATTAATGAGAAGTGAACCACATAGTAGGAAATAAAAACTGAAGCTTCTTAAGACATGTGAAAAAGCATTTTTCTTAAAAGGAGAAATAAAAAGTAGCATGATATAAGTAGTGATCTAAGCAAATGAGTAGTTGGTGTGGTTTCTTTCTATGCACCGTAAAGATACCATTCTCGGTAACTGGGTCTGATGACTGTGGGGGAGTTAGTCTCCCCTTATGCTTCACACCATCCTGTTTCCACTAAGCAAGCAAGAAGGTGTGCTTTAGAAAAGAATGGCACCCTTTCTCTAATTTTGCGTCTCTAAATACAAGTGAAGTGAAGCTGCATATCACAGTACAATACATGCCCCTTTGCTCTGATTGCAGTAGGAAGTTTGATCCTGACGAATGGCTGTGTTAGAGAAATAGAGAAACGGGAACCAAGCGCAAAGTAGGTTCAGTGGTAGGGGTGTGTGTTATTGTGGTAGAGCAGGAGGAGGAGAGGAGGAGAATGAAGTATTTTTGGATGTCTTCACAGCGGCCTCAGGTGTTTTCTCAGTTTTGTTTCTAGTATTAACATGCTGCCCAGGGTTATGAAATACTACTACAATCTAACTTTGTACAGATGGATGCACAGCCCGAATTTTTGCTGACATTGCTGTGTAATTCGTCTGAGCAATAGAGGATTTTTGTCAGTGGGATTGCTGCGCTGGCAGCAGTCAGTAGGGTAGACATAGTTATAGAGAGGGACTAATCAAACCTCAGAGGAAGGCAACGGAGAGGGAATAACCTCAGAGGAAGGCAACAGTAGAATGGGTTGAGTACAAAGGGCTGTTTAATGCAAAACAAAATTAAGATGAAAAGATGAGGGAAACTTCTTTGGGCTCTTTTCTTTCCTTTGATTTGCCACAACTATTCCAGCAGTACTGAATCAAGTCCTACCAAGGTAGGTGGACAGAAACACTTCTTTGTAAAGTGGCGAATTATAGGTTTCTTAATTTATGAGTCTCGTCTTAAAAGTTTTTTCATTATTTTAGGTGATGCTCACTGATTTACATCAGCTAAGGAATCTGGTTTTTACTCACTCCAGATCTTGTCTTACAATTTGAGAGGTATTGAGAATTTTGCCACAACTGCAGGAGCTTGAATGTCTGAAGCTCTTGTAAATTGGAGTTTCACGTATGAAGGCTCATTTTAGAAAGTGTATATGAAGACAGTGGCGTGTTCTTTGTGGCATAAGCTGCCAAAATGTATTTTAGGACTAATGGGCAGTTTTTCTGTGGTAATAGTTGTGATTAAAAAAAAAAATCTTTTGTGAAACCATAGTGGTCACACTTGATCCATTTGATGCCAAAGTTATGCTAAACCAAAGCAATGATCATCACTGGCATATTACAAAAATGCAGTTTTCAGAAATGGTTTTCTTCATTCAGTTCTGTTCATTCTGTTGGTAAGGCTGGTAATTACTGAGGATTAGTACAGCGTCACACAGGATTGCTGAATTTTCCTACAAGCGTATGCAGAAGGAGGGGAAAAACACTCATTAGGAAAGCCCAGGGCAGATGAAAAGAATAAAATAAATTAATGGAATGCTTGTGTCTGCAGTTACGTATCATACTGGAGTGCAGTATGAGGAGGCAGTAGGGTTGCATTGTTGTGGAAAACTAAAGTCTGTAAGGAGGCCCAGTGCTCCAACAAACAAGAAAATTTATAGTTCAGTATCTGACAGGTATAGAGCTATTCACAGATGGATTAGGAAGTCAAAATTTTAAGCTAATTAAAAGCAGAGCTCAGAAAATTCAGATGCAACTAAGTTCCCTTATCACAATATTTGCTACTGAAAATACTAATTTTTGAGTGCTGTGGATAATGTTTCAATATTCCCTAATACTTTGTGTTTTCTCTGTTTAGGCACGTAAGGAAGAAGACAATCCTCAGAAAACAATGGAAGTGAACGGGCTTACACCAGTGCCAGATTCCTATGACTATGATCTCATTGTCATTGGTGGAGGCTCAGGAGGTCTGGCAGCTGCCAAGGTATGAGGGGGGAAAATACACACACATTCCTTGTAAGTAGGTGGGTGATATCCTCAGTGTCTTGGATTTGGTATCTTTAACACTGTAGGGGCACAACACTTCTGCCTGATCAGTGAAATTTCTTTCGAGATTAGTGTAAATTATACAATATTCTTTTCTTTATGTTCTGAAGAGGGAACGTGTGGTATACTCCTTAACATTCCCTAATACTCCTTACTAGAATGAAACTTCGTCCCCACTTACAGGAGATGATGCTGTTGGAAAACTGCAGGTAGATATCTTAATAGTGTTTATTAGTAGTTGAATTTAAACTCAACTCATAAATGAAAAGGTTTTCAAAACTATTCAAAATTAACATCAGGAGGTATCTGCTTTTGTATAGAAGTACTATCTTTTCAGACATAGTTGTGTATCTTGTTTTAATTCTTGGCAATGGGGGAGAGTGTGATTTTTGAGCTTACATATTTGCATAAATGGAGATTTTGTCTATACTTAAGCTATGGTCTCACCCTTCATTTCTAGGGTATGGTATTTCCTGCCTGTAGCCAGATGAATTATGGGCTTTGGTTAGGATATTGGTATTAGAAGCATTTTGAAAATTAATTAAAAGAATTCAGAGTGGTACAAAATATACCAGCTCTTAGAGCTGTCATTATTGCAAATATTTTAAACTTGAAGTAATTTAATATAAGTCAGTAGCTCTCCTTTACATCAGTAGTCAGGCATATTGTGTCTCTTCTGTCTGTGGTAGGATTAACTATTTAGAAGTGAATTGAGCATTCCTGTAAATAAAACTGCTTTGTTGTTCAAGACCTGGAGCTGGATTCTTCCTCCGGTTGGGGGCATTTCTTTTGTTCTCAAGAGGTGGAGGAGGTCGCTGCAGAGTGAAAGAAAATAAGGAGAAAATATCTTAGAATAGCATTGGATTCACAGTGAACCCTGGGCCCTTAGAAGTACTTCTGTTCTAATGGAAATGTGCAGGGCTGAGGGATGGATTGTAGATCCATAGTCTATTTTGGTAGTTTACTGCTTTCCTATCGATAGGGGCACTCTTGTCATGCTGTAGGGTTAAGGATTGAAGGTAAGATCTATGAAAGTTCTGAGACCCACAAAGAGATGCAAACTCTGGTTTTCAAAGAATGGGGATGTTCTGGGACGGGAGACAGTAACAAGAGTGAAATAGAGTTTGCAGTAATGCAAAAAGAGTTTGCAGCAATAAGAAGCCAGCTGTTGAAAGTTCTATAAGGAGACTAGCTGACACAGTGATGTTTATTGCATCATTTTTCAGGACAGAAAAGGTGTGCAGTAGGAAGACAAACTCCCTAATTCCTTCAACTCAATATGTAAAGTATATTGATTCTCAGTGTTCTCAACTGATTGTTGAGTAGAGAAGAAGATGGTAGATCAATAAAGTCAACATCCCTATCAATAGTAATGTGTGTATTTCAAATGAGTTTCATGTAGTTGAAGTGAAACTGTTTTGCACACATAAACCTCTGACTTTTACTTAGATTATTCAGTGTTTTTTAATGAATTAACTGACAGTGCTTTAAAAAAAAACAAACCAAAACAGAAAAAAACCCCAGCTACACAGCTCTCATAGAAAGTTCCAGAAATCTGCACTTAGGTTTGCAGCAGTTCACCCAGATTGGTTAAATGTGTGCTTTTCACTCTGACACATGCACCTCTGTGTGCACATCTTCCTCTCTGCATTGTGCCCAGAGCTTGTTACTTTGGAGGCAATTCTCCACAGGGAGTGCAAACACTGCCAGGCTGACTTGGTACAAGCCAGCTGCAGACTCGGACTGGTGCCAGGTCCCTGCTCTCAGTTCACACAGAACAGCTCCCTGAGCAGCCTTGCTGTGTTCCTGCAGCACTGCACTGAGCCCTGAAAGGTTTGAGAGCCTACAGGGCAGGCTTGTGGCTGTGGGCAGATCACTCAGCACAAGTGGTTATATCTGTGTGTGATCTCTACCAAGGTGGCAATGCAGTGCTGGGCTGTGTTATGCGAGCGTGTAGCTGAGGGAAGCTTGGGAATCCATGCATTCTGCTTAGCTAACCCTGGTAAGGCTCTTTGGAGCAGTGTTTAAGAGTTGTCATCATAAAAGAGCTTTAATGACGTGTCTCGATCCTAAGAGCCTTTCTGAGGAACTTTCTCAGAGGTGCTGCTAATGGATAGGAATTAGCTTCTTGGCCAGACTAGATCTTTTTTGGAAGTGGAAATCTAGTACAGCAATATTTTCCAAAGGTGTCTATAGCGTGCATTATTTGAAGTGTGATTTGCATTTTGCTTGAAGTAAGATATATTTAAAATTTAAATTCTGATTGTCAAGTATTTGGATTAACAAGTATTACTGGTAGCAGAATGCTGAAGGCTCTCCATCTCCTCCCAAACCAAACCCAAGGCCTTAGAGTATTATCCTGTTCCTACAGTTGTTACTGCTCACATGTCTAAGAACTCCTCATATGATGCCAGCATAGTTGTGGCTACTCCAAGTAGCAAAATTATTTTGCTTCATCTCATGGGAGGAATCTGTCCTTGTTGTTTCTCAGCTACCTAGTGTTTGCCTAAGTGTTTTTCCATGGCAGCAGTTACTGCTGTCAGTTTTTGCCTTTTTCTTAAAAAACACAAAGGGAGCAATGAAATTAGTATATAGTTCTCATATAATTTACAGGCATTAATTGTAGATTTGCTAATGAAACTTCTTAGGGGAAATACAGAATCATAGAGTCATTAAGGTTGTCAACCTTGGCCATGTGACTGCTTGTGTCATTTTCTGATCTGTTTTCAAGCAAATGTTGGAGAAACCATCTTTGAAGGGAAAAATGGATTAATTAGGAATTTGTTAAGTAGGTTAAAAGTAAATGGACATATTGGGAAATAGTCTGAACAAAGTGACAGGATGGAGGAGTGAAGAGGAGGTTGGACTCACAGAGTCTCCTGTGTATCAGCTGGTGCCATGCTGTTTTGTAGTAGGATGAATGCCTTTTTTTTCCTTTCATCTTCTTTTTCCTACTGAATGGACAGATGAATTCAGAAGATTAATGACTGTCTGTTCCCTTGAAAATCATTCATTGTTACTTAATTAAAAGTCACAAAGCTTTTCAGCAATGCATGATGTTATCGTCTACTCCAAATTTAACTTCTAATATTGAGATATGTGTCTTATTTAATTTGTTATGCAGGAGGCTGCCAAATATGAAAAGAAAGTGATGGTGCTGGACTTTGTCACACCTACGCCTCAGGGAAGCTCATGGGGTAAATGTCTCTTCGTTGCAATCCTGTTATAAAGGAGCTTTGCTCAGAGACTCTGATTCTCATGTTTGAAATCTGCCACACTGATGTGAAAACCACATTCTGTTCCTTTCTCTCAGGTCTTGGAGGAACATGTGTAAATGTGGGCTGTATACCTAAAAAATTGATGCACCAGGCAGCTTTACTGGGACAAGCCTTGCAAGATTCACGCAAATTTGGGTGGCAGTTTACAGAAGAAGGTAAAGGAGAACACTTTTTTCAGTTTTGTCATTTGCACTGAAAATCCTGAAGTGGTTCTCGTAATCAGGTGCTTGTTGCACTGCAGCATGTGCTAACTTTGACAATGTGAGGCAACTTCAGAGAGGTAACACATAAATTGAAGTGTTTTTCAAGTCTAAAGCCATGGGGCTTATTGCCTCCATGTTTTATCTGTTTGTTAATAGCTCCTGATCATGTTAGTAATTGATGAGAATGTTGTGTGAATAAAAGCAATAAGGTACTGCTCCATTTCTGAATGTATCACATTTAAGTGAATACTTCAGAATGTTGCCTGACAGAAACTTCTTATAGTTACAAGCAAGGATTTATTTTCCCTGAGTATCTGTCACTACTGTGTAAGAAGAAGGATTTTACTTTTATGATCTCTGATATGCATGGTTATAGGATTATGATTTATTTAGGCTGCAATCCTGTATTTGGAAGCATGCAGAGGCACCTCTCAGACATGCATTGTCCTCTTTTGTTGAGCAATGTCACCTGGTCACAGCTGTCACTATAAATATATCTGTCAATATAAAACTGTCAATAATTCTGTAAGTCTTAATTTTCAATGTTTTAAGTCATACCTATTGCACTGTGCCCTCTCGTGTTATCTCTGCTGATGTAATTCTTTGAATTTCAGTAGATTTTCTCTGAAATAAAACAGGAGTAAGACAAACCCAGCAAGACTGGGTCATGGAAAGAGTCTGTTTGAGAATGGAAGTTTTGCTGTGAAAAAAGAAAAAGACTATAAGACGAACCTTCCTCTTTTGTTTCTGACAGTCAAACACAACTGGATGACCATGACAGAGTCTGTTCAGAATTACATTGGGTCACTGAACTGGGGCTATCGGGTTGCACTGAGAGACATGAAGGTCACCTATGAGAATGCATATGGAGAATTTGTTGGGCCACACACAATTAAGGTACTCCATAGCCATTGTTTGCTGTGTCTTCCTGTAGTGCTGTCTGAATGGAGATGCTTTTCAAATAGAATCATTTTTCCCATGGTGGGACTGTAAAACACTCACTTTGCACTAATACTTTGTATGCAGGCAACAAACAAAAAAGGAGTTGAGAAGCTGTACACAGCTGAGAGATTTATCATTGCCACTGGTGAACGACCACGCTACCTGGGTATACCTGGAGACAAGGAATATTGCATTAGCAGGTAAAAACAGAGGAATATGAAGCCGTTCCTTGTGTGTAAATGCTTCCCCACACTGAGGAGCACAGGCTGCTTGAAAGAAAACTCCATACTCAGATATTAGGGAAAGAGGGAATAGCATATCTGCTGATATTATGAAGTTGGTAGAAATCTGTCTTCATGCATTGGGGCAGTTTTGGAACTCAGCACAATTTTTTTCCCAGCTACTCAGTGAAGGTAATTCAACTTTTGAGAAAACTGGTTTCCAGTGTCTGGTTAATTGCTAATGCCAAGCAAAAATGTTATATGAAGATGAAATGTGTTTTCATATCAGAGTAACTTTTGAGCTATTGATTTAGAAGCAGAGGTTGGAATTACAGGCTGGTAAACCTATGGCAATGAGATAAATAACTGGCACAATCCCTCTGAAACCAAAACACCATGTGGTATGTTTCCCTTTTAATAAGTAGTAATGAAATGAAAGCTAACAGATAATTCAGCCTGTAAAGTGGTGCTTTAAAGTAGATTCAAGGTGAAGGAGTCAGAAATCCCAGAGTTAAAGATTATCAGATTGAGGCTGTCTGTGTAATCGTCACTGAGTTCCTTGGGGTATTGGAGCTATGCTACCGCCTTTAATTGCACAATCGCATTTATTCCATCCCCCTGAAAAAAGGGACACTTATTTTAGATTTAAATCTTTGAAGAATTGTATTGCCAAGCTTTGTCTAAGTGTCTGCTGACTAAGCATGGTGCCTCTATGAGTTCTGGCTTTGTGGAGTAGCCCTGGTTTTATAGCCTAGGTCCTGTAGCCTAAAGTGTGGTAGAACTGATGTAGCTTGATGAACCAGTTGAAAAAAATGAAAAGCAGGCAAAGGAGCGTGTTTTCCATAATTTCATCCTTCTGTCTTCACCTGTTACTGTGGTTTGTTGTCTGTGTATATCTGGCACTGTGTATAATGCTTTAGCAAAAGGGATAAGTCTTCAAAGTGATGTTGGTATTTTATCTTAAAGCTGAACCCCTTCTTCCGTTAGTTCTCAGGAGCTAAAATTTGCAGCAAAATATTCAAAGCAAGATTCAGAGGGGAAATGAATGCCTACCCTTTTCAACAATTAGTTCTAAATTTCTGTTAAAAAAACTCTCCACTTTTTTGCAGTGATTCAGAGGTTTCATACTCCTTTCTTTTTTTTATGTGTAATCCTAAATATAACTTTTTCATCTGTCACGCTGATTTTGTATTCCAGATGAACTTCCAAAAAATGAGGCAAGGTTTTTTTGGTGAGCAGGAAAAGGAGTAAAGTTCTATTCTTACAGAAAAAGTTTAGATAAATATAAAGCAAAATACATTTTTGACTGCCTCTAATTTCCTTTTTCCCTCTTTTTTCTTTTTCTTTTTTTTTTTCTTCCTTTTTTTCCCCCCCCCCGCAGTGATGACCTTTTCTCTCTGCCTTACTGTCCAGGGAAAACCCTGGTTGTTGGAGCTGCTTATGTTGCCTTGGAGTGTGCAGGATTTCTTGCAGGCCTTGGATTAGATGTCACTGTAATGGTGAGATCCATCCTCTTAAGAGGATTTGACCAGGACATGGCAAACAGAATTGGCGAATATATGAAAGAACATGGAGTCAACTTTATTAGGGAGTTTGTGCCAATCAAGGTAGGCTGAAAGTGGCTACAATTGATTGGGATGTACCTATCATAATGTTTTAAGATGTAAATTATTTTAATTAATACAAGAGTTGAACTTTTATTATGGTATCTGCTGTGACATAGATTGGGTTAATTTTTTTTTTTAACTGACTCTGTGAAACTTAATTAATGGAAAGGTATGATTCAATCTTAATATTAAAATTTGGTGAGATTATGAAGTTCATTGTTTTTATCAGAATTAGTTGGGTTAGTGTATGTTGTACTGAAAATGTTACACCTGCTGGTCCTGGTTCTGCAAATGATGATTATACTTAAATTCAGCAGTTGTCCTGAAATCTGTGAAACTTCTTGCAGGCCTATAATTAAGCAGATGCATAATTTCCTCTAAGATCAGGGTCCAGTGCATCATAAATAGTCCCATTTTTCATTGCCACTTCAAATTTTCAGCCAGCAAATACTGTTTATATGCTGAGGATTAGTGGACTATCCAGAAAAGTAAATGGGCTTCAGAAGTATCCATCTGATTCGTTTACTTGGCAGAGTCCTTCAATACTTGCTCAATTTTTGTTGAATTCAGTAAGAGTACTTATGCAGCTACTTACATAGATGTATAGGCACATGTATAGGTAAATTCAGGTTGAATTTAAACCAGATTAGAAGTTCTGGAGCTTTTCTAATGCAAAATTGCTCTGTCAAAGACTTCAGAGGGTGCTAACAGTATTTTTCTTTATAGATTTTTTCACAATAGTCCTTAATTATTTTGAAATAGCAAATCATTTATTAAGCAATTTCAATTTGGTGTTAAACCAGTGTGCTGCCAAGTTTAACACTTTGGGGATGAAAACATTACATTCAGTGAAACTGCTAAGAGTGGAAATGAACAGTTATCAAGAGCAGCTTGCTCTTGCCAGTTCGTACTGTGGATCTGAGCCTCCCTCACAGAATGAGAGTTGCTGTGAGAAGTCAAAATGGATGTTACTAGGAACTTAGTTTTTATGCAGATTTTTGTTGCATAAATCCCATGCTGTATGAAAAGTAGGGATGATTATCCAGGTTTTGTTGCAGACTTAGCTTTTTGTGAGTTCTAATGGGAAATGAGAAAGAAGGAAGCTGTTTTCAGAAGCAGATGATTTCAACTAAATGACAAGGAGGGTCCTTCAGATGCATCCTGTGCTGAGCAGTCCATTGCCACGGTCACAAAATGCACTTTTGTGTATTTTACCCTGTCCCTTCACTCTATGTCTTTGATTTCAATGGGCGTAAAATATTTGGCCGTTTCTGATTGAGAATATCCTTCAGCTTAAGTTGCTGGGTAGGTTTTTAGCAGGTTTTCCCATCTCTTTCACACATTGTGTTTGAAGTTATGCATGTTGTGCTTACTAAAACCCTTTGTTGAGACTTGTGAAGGCAGAAGATGAAGTATTATAAATAATGCTGCCTTTGAACAGAAGCATTTTAGCACAGTGATCCTTTAAGATTGGTAGGATGGCACAGTTGGCTTTTCTAAATTAAAAAATGAAAAGGACAGGAATAAAAACTTCATCAGAAACTTTGCTCTTTCTGCCTCTAAATATTTTACATGAAGTAGGAACAAGGGTGTTGTTAAAAAGTACCATTTCATCTGTAGGATGAACACTAAAATTTCCCAGAATTACTTTAAATGTTGCACACTTACATATCTCTTGTATGTACTGCTGAAGGCTTTCAATGACAGTGGCTTCCCATGGGTGGAGGGGCAGCACTTTGAGAAAATGTCTGATGGTGTTTCCAGGCCTTGTAAGAGTTTCCTTCCTACTCACTTCCTCTGTCCCCAGTGAATACAAGAGGTCATATGGTGGGCTTGGACAAGAACTTAACCATCAGTCCACTTTTATAAACAGAAATGAGATTTAGTTGTGTTGGTCATAAGAATAAACACAGGGATGCAAAAAACCCCACATTAAAATATGCAAGTGGAAATGTAAAGAATCTTTAGAGTAAGCACTTAATTTTAGGTCATGGTTAAAACTCTCACAATGGTATGTGTTGGGAAAAATATACATTTGTATATTTTTAT
>WAAE01001282.1:6732-85533 GCA_013400495.1 Nicator chloris
AAAAAAAAAAAAAAAAAAAAAAAAGCAGAGCAGATTGCGGTAACAGTGGACAAGAATCTTAAAATTTATTTTCCTTTGCCGCAAGGTGGAAAATTTTACAGATTATTTCAAAATCAATCAGTGTCAGTGCTGCATGCAGCACTGGAAAGTAAGGCATTCTTTCCTTCAGTCTCTTTATCAGTTGCAGGTTCACTTTATGTTTTTCCATCTTGCTCTGGCAATGGCTTAAATCTGTGGTGGAAGGGCCTAATTTTCTATACCATGCCTTTGGCACGTTCTCCTTCAGACACCACTGACCTTGCCTGAGTTTCCAACCTGCTGATCTCTTGCTAGTGGCAATTAGCTGAAGCCTTAAAATCCCTTTTTGTATTTCACATATACCTGGAGCTAAACTGTTGTTGTGAATTCAAAGAAAATTAATAGTTTTTGCCACTTTCAGGCCTAATGATGTGAGCATTTTTCTTCATCTTATAAAAAAGTGTTTTTCAAGGCATTTTTATATACAAGAGTATTTATAGATTAATTCAATTTACAAGACATTTTGTTTTTAACAGGCTGATTAACCTGAAGCTTTCTCCCACTCCTACACACTCACAAGAAACGCAAAAATTTTACTTGCCTGTCATGTATTGCAGTCTGTGTATGCAATCTTGGCTCAGAAACGGAGTAGTCGGGAAGCAGTGTATTATAGTGTAACACACATTCTTTTCTGAGCTGTATGTGTTATGAGTAAGTACAGATGTTCATCTTAGCAGTAAAATTATCAGACACATTAGTAGCACATTAATTGTTTGGTGTTTGTGGAGATCATCAGAGACATGCATAATGCGAAATGTGACTTTGTCCAACATCTGTAAGAAAAATGTTAAGTTCAAAAGAACTTTGACTACTATTTCTGTATTGCCATCTTTGTTATTTCTAATCTGTTTCATCTACCAGGACTTGTGCAAACCATTTAACATTATCTTGTGAGAGACCATTTTCTCTAAATTAGAGAGACATATATTTGACAGGTGGCCCGCTCAGTGGATTAAAAATTGGCTGGAGGATGGTGCTCAAAGAGTTGTGGTCACTGGCTCGACGTCCAAGTGGAGAGCAGTGATGAACAGTGCCCTCAGGGGTCAGTACTGGGACCAGCTCTGTTTAACATCTTTGTTGGCAACACAGTCCATGGGGTTGAGGGCACCCTCATACAGGTTTGCTGATGGCACCAACCTGTGTGTGGCAGTCCACATGCTGGAGTGAACGGATGCCATGGCATTGGAATGAAATTACTTTTAAGGTCCCTCCTAGCCCAAACCACTCTATGGTTCTATGACCTGAGCAAGCAAGAACTCTTTTGGTGAGATTGTAACTATATGATGTTATTTTTCACAAGGGAATCATCCCAGTTAATTTACTGGAATTTTAATGTGGAAGAGCAGGAAGAGAAACTAGAGAAGGAAGCTACCTAATATTTATTTTAGGAAAAAGAAAGACTTATGCATTATAAAATGTTAATAACTTTTTTTATCAATTAATTTTCCTTTTGTGTGTGTGTGTGTTTGTTTGCCACACATGGAACACCTGTGAATTCATTTTTCTTCAAAAATGAACCTGGTGTAAAAAGTCGGTGGTCATGCATTATCTACAAGTGATCCATCACTACAAAATTAGAGGAAAAGCAACTGCATTGTCCTTTAGCAGAAATCATTTGGCAGTGTTAAAATATATGCAGTTTTCTCCACATTTTTAGAAGTGGTCCAAACTGAGCACAACATAGGTTCACATTTTCATGTACTTGGTTGGCATTAAGAAGCTAAGAGGTGGATCAGAACTTCCTGTAATGATTAATGGATAACAGGGAGTCCTGTTATCCAATTAGATTGCTTTTTTATGCCCATTTTCTTCTCCTTCTGATTGATTGCAGTTTCCTGAAAGTATTATTCTCTTCTTGGAAATTCAAGAAAGGACTGGTCAGCAACATCATATGAGACTCTTGTCACATCATGTTGTGCTTTCTGATGCTCCTAGGCTGCATTCATATTCAGAAAAGTTAAACTGCATTCTCTAATTGTACACTCCATACTAATTTCTGTCATTTTTACCTAGAAATCTGTTCTTAGAGCTACTGAAAGCAAATACCTGTTTGTAAGATAAAGACTGTAAGACTGGCAGAAAGATTAATTTCAAAATGGCTTGGAACTCTGAGGCAGAGTTCCCTTTCTCTATTTTCTGTTATTGATTTACAATTTTGCTTGACATTTGAATTGTATTATCTATGCATCTTGTTCTGTTAACTTGTCCTTGAAATTGCCCTTCTTACACTCCCAGCTTCTTTTGGCTCTTGTTCACACACATTCTTTCCGTACTCAAACATGCTTGATTACTCTCTTTCTCTCTGTACCCTCCTGGCTATCTACGGTATTGCAAAAGCTCTAGGTAAACCTTCCAAAAGTGAACAAGAATAATAAAACATTAATTAATAACAATAGTTAAGGAACTTTCATTCTTACATGAGCAACATTTTATGTAGTCCTACTCACATTACAAAACTCTGATCACTGCTTTCATTTCACAGAATAGGAAAATGAGGCAGAGAGGGCCAGAGAGACACCCAGGATTGCATGGCCTGTCTGTGGCACAGCCAGGGTTTGAATTTGCAATTTCTTGGGATCAGGAAAATTTGGTGTTCACTGCATTACCAGCTATATTACTGGCTGCATGTGACTGGAGTAAACAAGTATGTTTATGGTTCAGAAATTTGGTTTTTTTGTTTGTTTTTCATCTCGGCATTCTCAGGAATGCAGATTCATGAAAAAGGTTCATGCTAAACATTTTGGCTTTCATCAAAATTAAATGTTCTGTCTTTTGTGAAGGTGCTCACAAAAGAGACTGGTTCTTTCCTAAAGCAATCAATTTTTTGATTCTGAGAGTGATACAGAGTAAATGATTCTTAAACCAGCCATGGGACAAGTAGCAGAGGGATGAAATCAGAACATAGGTTGTGCCTGTATGTTAATCCTTTACTTTGGTCTTTGAAATTCAGACCACTGCCTCAGAGTCTTTAAGACCTCTGAGAATCTTAAGGAGCCATGTTTCCTAGGAAATGGATGTTACAGAGAGCAGAAAGCAAAATGACCTCCTATTCACAGAAGAAATGGGACACATTGAGCGTTTGTGTTCAGTTTCTTTGCAGTGAATATTATCTGACCCAAATTATCTGTTGTCTGTATTATCCTACATACTGAATACTATGAACACTTAGATTTATGTCTGGTCTATTATGCCCAAAAGGCCCAACTAACAACTTTTAGTTTCTTTATCCCAGCCATCATAAACAGTGATACCTTTTCAGAGGAGTCTGAAGAAAAGACAGTCTCAGGAAATGTCCTCTGCCCTACCAATGTGGCATAATGTAATAGTCAGGACCTTTCCATAAGTTATGAACTACCCTGTGTAGCTTTTACTTGTTGGAGTTAACTTCCCCTTGCGTTTGTCCTTCCCTTCTTCTGTGGGCTACTGAGATTCAGATGAGTAAGCTCAGAGCTGTGTCCCTGTAGTATGCTGCTGTGCTGTGTAACTACATTATGCTGTCCAGAGGAGGAAGGAGTTTCAGTGTCTGGTTTGTTATTATTATTACATATATGTCTAGATTTATCTTAGAATTACTGAAACAGTTAGAAGTCTGTCATTGGCAAAAAAATTTATGTCTCCTTTATCTGGGCCTTAAACAATGAAAAGAGCCTGTCTAAAGGGAGACTGGTCAAGTGGTTCACAACTATCAGAGCTAAGACACGTCTGTGACTTAGATCCATGTAGCACTTTCATTACTGGTGGCATGAGTGCTTCTGGAATATGCCATCCCTCACATCCCTGGGAAGCATTGCAGTTGGTGCTGTAACCAAGGAGGGTCCTCAAGGCAGAGAGAGTGTGCATCCCGTGGTGAGTGGTGGGCAGTGCAAAGAGACTGTCCTGCCTCTGAGCACTGTGATGGCTCAGCGTGCCTGTGGGAAGCACCTGGGGACCTCCAGTATCCAGCCCATGCTGCCAAGGGCTGTCCTACAAACCTTCTCTGAAAGCAGAACCAGTAGGCAACATACTGGTGAGGACAGATATGCAGCACTATATATGCCTTGGAATGTACCAAGTGTACTTGCACCACAACTAGGCTACGACACTTCCTTTTGGAAAAAAAATTTCTGCTCCAAGAAATACTAGGTTTCCATAGAGGAAGAAAAACAATTTTTGCGTGTAAGGTAGGACAAGAGGAAAGAATTTCATTAATGAGAATGTTGTTCAAGTGATGAGGAAAAGGTCTAGAAATAAAAATCAATATTTTAAGTTCTGTGTCAGAACTGTGATTTTTTGACCTGTCAGAGTATTTTATTTTTACTGATTTTTATATTTTGAAATATATTTGAAAATGATAGTTCCTTTGCTTATTAAGGGATAAACCTTAGCAACGAAATACCGGATTTGGGGGTATTTATTTACACCTAGAAACGTCTATGTCAGAACTCTCAGTTCAGCACATTGAAATGGGTTGGATTGGAAGGGACCTTAAAGATTGTCTCATTCCAACCACCTGCCATGGACAGGGACATTTTGACTAGACCAGGTTGCTCTGAGCTCCATCCAACGTGGCCTTAAACACTGCCAGGGATGGGACATCCACAGGTTCTCTGGGCAGGAGCATTTCAAGGGCATTTGATCTTCGTTTGTCCCTTTGAAAGTATATATATACCATGGGGTTATAGCAGGAGGAATCATGTCACTTCAAAGTAAATTAAGGTGTGCATTCACATTGTGCCCACTACTCCTTGCTAGCTGCTGCTGCATGTGTTCCTACAGCATGGTAATTGTTCAGGAATTAATGGCTCAGAGGAATGGGTGAAGCACCTTGCATTCAGTGAAGAGTGTTGCCAGGCAGGAGCATGAACCAAGGTCATACTTTAGGCTAGTGAAGCCGCTGAGAGCTGCTATCACAGCTGATATTGCAGGATCTTGTTCAGTTACTTTTAAGTCTTAATTTTCTAACTGATCACCTCAATTTTTAGTAATGCTCTCCTTCCTTCTTAGACCAGGTCCCATTAATATGCAGGAAGTAGAAGATCACACTGTAATAGCTGGAGTGACTTCAGTTTCCAAATAGGGTGTCCTAGAGTGACTTTATGATGCTTGTATCCCCAATTGTCTGCCCTGTTTGTGTTGGATATTATGTCCTGTACCTTTAAGGCTGGTTTTGAGAGCGAAGGAGCGCGCAGTTTGTTTGGAGGAACTGCTCGGACTCCTCCAGATTCCCTTCTCTTCGGACGGTGCTGTCTTCAGACAGGGGGAGAGAGTTCTTTTCTTTTTTTCCTTTTTAATTGGTTTTTGGCTAGCTGAAGCAGAGAAGGTCCCTGGACAAATTTTTTGCCTTTTTCTTGGGACTGTTTAAACCTGTCCTGGACTGCAAAGCCCAGAGAGGCACCGGGAGTTCGCAGCTGCGGCCCAGCGGGGCCTGGATGGCCTGAGAGAGACAGAGAGAGAGCTGAGCACACCCACAGCAGGGACACTTTCATTCTGGCCATCCTTCTTCAGAACGGCGAGAGGTTTTATTGTTTCATATTATTCAATTGTTGGTGCTTGTGGGTTTTTGTTTGTTAAATAAACAGTTTTTTCCACTTTTCTCAGAGGAACTTTATTCCCGGACCAACTGAAGGGGAGGGGCTGTTTTGGGCTTGCTTCCAGAGGATCCCATTTGGAGGTTTCCTCCCAAATTTGCCCTAAGCCAGGTCATAGGGGAAAATGAAGTTCCCATGCATGCTAAATAAAGACAGACGCCACAGGGCTCTGTACCCACAGTCTCTTTGCTCTGTCTTAGGCTCACCTGTGAACCACTGTTTTTGCCAAGGCATGCCCTCCAAATTGCAGCTCACACAGAAATAAATTTCCCTAGCTGGAGGAGGCAAATCTGTTGAAGCATAAGACTGTAAAGCTAGAAAAAAACCCTCCAGGGATCATGCAAGTTGATGTGTAACCTGACAGATAATTAACTTTTTCAAAGAAAACTATTCACTATAGCAGTCTTTGTCACTGTGCTTCACTAACATATTTAAATACCCTTTTTCTACTTTCCCATGCTCTAACTTAAGCCTATTTTTCTCCTGGTAGTTGTCACAATGGACACACATACCAGCTGATGACCAGCAGTTATATGATTCTAAGACATGTGCTGAGCTGGCTACTTGCAGTAAAAATATAAGAGATGTAGTATTTAAAAACATCATGTTTAATTTCAAACCTCTATAACTCCAGATCCTTTATCCTTACACTGATGACCCACCATTTATTACGTTTTAAGCTTGTGCATTTAATTTCTTTAACAGTAGGCCTTTGCAGTTTCCTTCACTCAATTTTTTCATATTGATTTCAAATGATCTCACCTGTTTCTTGAGATCATTTTGAGCTCTGATCCTGTCTTTGAGAAAGCTTACATTCCTCCTGTGCTCATGTTTTTTGTAAACTGTGATGAACACTGAGCAGGACTGCATCACATGAGCTGTTAGTGAAAGCTGACATGATAAGATGCAGGACCAGCCACTATCTGACCGGCCCATCTCTATGCCTGTGCCATACAGATTTCTGCAACCTGAACTCTTCAGTGTCAAGCAATGTGCAGACACTAATCAAACAACTTTGTAGACTGAAAGAACTTGCTTTTCAAGTAGGCAAAAAGGCAACAGATTGATGAAGCAAACTACAAGGGGAGGACAGTATGAACTTTCTGCTTGTAAAATGGTTTCCAAATAATTGTATGCTCAAGTAGGGAGAGTTCTGCTTAATCAGGAGATTTGAAATGATGTGGTTTTTCCCCTTGAAAAATGGCAGTGAGAGGAGAAAGACATTTTTATATGGAAGAAGATTTCTATCCATTTCTGGCATGCTGCAAAAGAAAATATTCTCACTTGGCAATGAGAAGAATTATATTCTACTTGGGGAAAAAAAATAAGGACTGGGTGTGCCAGCTATGGTCTTTGCTACGTGAAAAAGAACAGAAATTTCTCTGCTACTCTTGAATACAAAACACGATGAGATGTTAATCATTCATTGCTGGAACTTGTTAGATTTTAGAGAAGGAAAACAAGTGATAAACACAAAGATGGTCAGAATCATTTTAGTTCTGGAGTTTGTTTTGCATATCTAGTTCTAAAGGCGGAAAATAGTTGTGGATCTGACAAACAACTTTTCATGCCAAAATGTGCCTGCATCCTTTTTCTGTAGGTTTGGGAAATGTAATTTCTTGAGTTTTGGCAAAATTCATAGCACAGAATTATTAACTTTTGCGGTATTGCAACATAAAATAAAATCCTGTCCCTGCATTAAGAATGAGGAAGAGCAGAAAGTACCAGAATTCAACAGAACCATGGCTATATATGGCCCTGGATGTAAAAAGGATAGAGCATTTGGGATAGATATGTATGTGGCATAACAAATAACACATTACTACTATACTGCAGAGATCCACTCATCCAATATAACATCAGATTTGGGGATGCTGCCTTGTGAATCAGGAGAATTACTCAGTGTGAATAACAGAGTGAAGTCGAGATCATGACCGAGGAAAAAGCTACTGGTTACAGTACTTATTATTTTGCTGGAATGGACCACGTGAAGAGGGAATGACAGTTTTATTGAAAATGATGCATAGGCTGTGTTGGATTAAATGCTGTGCTTGAGAATTACTTGTTTTCCTGACTAAAGTTCTTCATATTTCCTGGATGATGCAGCACACTGCATGAGACATTTTGTCTTATGCAACTTCATGTCACATTACACAGCTGATGCAGCCTTATGTAATTATGCTGGCATATGCTGAAAGTTAAACAAGAGGAAACACGTGTTTCTGAATGGTGAGATATGGTAGTAGGAATAATCTTCCCTTTTTTCCACTGTTGTGGTGGTTGGCAGAGAGCAAAGATCTAGACTTTGTGATGACAAAGCTGTAAGATGTGGGAAGTGATGACACCGGGCTGACTGGGCAATTATGCATTCATGGCCAGACTGAAACAGGGAAATGCTTTACCCAGTACTGTTGAGAGATCAGTACCACTGATACTACTGCTGTCTTTCCATGTCTCACAAAAGCAAAAAAATTTCCTACCTACTTGCTAGATAGGACCTCAGTGCCTGTGTTTGACCCAGGGCCCTATTTTAAGACCGTGCATTATAAAAGCTCACTTAATTGCCAAATCAGTGACATTTAGTGTAGAAGACACTCTGCATGTGTCTAAGTATTTCTATGCTACTCAATGTATTTTCTACCACCGCCTGCTCCCTTGACTGTCTTTCATTCCTGATCACATACTGAGTCTCCCTGGAATGCCTGACTATGGGTGCTTCTGCCTTTGTTCTCTTTCATACAGAAAAAAAAATGCTAAAGCTAGAAGACAAGCAATTTTCTTGCAGCAGCAACAAACTGTTCTGTAACCTTTTCTCCTTCATATCCACTGCCCTCCTTAACACTGTTAGACATGGATGCTTTTCCAGTAGAAAAGAAAGAAGTTATGTGACTTCTTCATTCAAGAGGCTAAGTAAGATGCAGGATATCAATCAAGAAATTAACTTGGATGATTATTGGAGAAGGTATTCAGTCACACATCATGTGAGGTGTTATTTTTCACAGTCTGCAATATCTGTGACCCAAGTACTTCATAAAAGTACTGATGAAAGTTAATTGCAGTGGGTTTTTTCTAGAAAATTCTATTTTGGGATTCACTTACCCAGCTGGGGAAGGAAATATGAAACTAAATTATAATATAAAGGCTAAATTAATGTTGTGCTGTGTGGTTTGTGCTTTGTAGCCTCAGGAGTGCCAGGGTTGCATACATTCCTTTGGAAGGGTACATTACAGCCTGACATTTTTAATCACTTGGATTTGTGGAGTGCTCAAACATGCTACATACAAGGAAACAGCAAATTACACAACTAAATCTCAAGAGTCAGTGGTATATAATACATATACATCCCACAAAGGTGCCTTTCAGGGCCAGATATTTCAGGGTCAGACTGGTACACACGGCTGCTGGATTCAGTTCAGGCAGGGAGCCACAGGACTTCCATACCATACAAAGTTCAGGCAGTCTGTATTTAGACCAGCCTTTGATAGAATAATGTGAGAATTACCATTGTTTGTGAGCTTGTTTCAAACAGGTATATACAGATGTATTAGGAATATGTGTTAGTTTCCCCTCTTAACATAACAGTGCCTGCTTACAAGTCCTTATTCATCTTGCTGTCATAAAATCTTCCCTGCCATATCTACAGCCCTAGATGATGCATTGATACCTATCTATCCCAAATACTCTTTCCACTTCTTGTCCAGCTGCTCATCTTGCAAAACGTTTAAGTCCACAGTGCTTCTTATGACAGCTGTCTTGAGACAAGGAGCATCCCAGGATATGGGAGGATTGTGGCCCCCTTCTCCCACTGTGCTCCCTGGCATGCAGCTGCCAGCTTTCCTTTCCCACTTAACCAAAGATAAATGTTTAGTAGCTCAAATCTCATTGAAAAACTCCGAACAATAATGCCAAAATCTAAATATTTCTTTAAGAGGGCACTATTCTTGGATAAGGGAGCCCAGCTATATCTGTGCATACCAAATATTAACTCCTTAGTCCTCCCTCAGTGCTACTCTTTCCTTACTGTTGGAATAGTCATATAAGTCACACTGCTAGACTTCTCTCTGAGAGCATTGTTCAAAAATTGGGATTTAAAACCTGCATAAAGCACAGTCAAAATCAAAATTTCTATCTTGCATGAAGCAAGATTGTATATCCATATAAAACAAAGGGGATCAAGTGCCCCCTCAGCAAATCTGCAGACACACATGCAATCACACCTGAAGGATGGGATGCCATCCAGAGAGACCTGGAGAAGCTTGAGAAGTGGGCCCAAGTGAATCTCATGAAGTTTAAGAAGACCAAGCACAAGATGCTGCACCTGAGTTGGGGCAAAACCCAGTATCTCACATTAACAGATGGAGAGCAGCTCTGTGGGAGGGACTTGGGGGTGCTGGTGGGTGAGAGGCTGGACATGATCCAGCCATGGGCACTCGCAGCCCAGAAAGCCAAACGTGTCCTGGGCTGCATCCAAAGCAGTGTGGGCAGCAGGGGAGGGAGGGGATTCTGTGCCTCTGCTCTGCTCTGGTGAGACCCCAGCTGGAACCCTGCATCCAGCTCTGGGGTCCCAGGACAGGAAGGACATGGAACTGTTGGAGTGAGTCCAGAGGAGGCTATCAAGCTGATTAGAGGTCTGGAGCACCTTTCCTATGGGGAAAGGCTGAGAAGATTGGCATGAGTCAGCCTAGAAAAGAGAAGTCGTCAGGATGATGTAATTGCGGCCTTCCAATTTCTGAAGGGAGTCCAAAAAGAAACAGAGAGAGGGACTTTTTACAAGAGGCTATAGTGACAGGATAAGGGGGAATGGCCTTAAGTTGAAGGAGGGTAGTTTCCAGTTAGATATGAGGAAAAAGTTCTTTACTGTGAGGGTGGGGAAGCACTGGAACATGTTTCCCAGAGAAGCTGCAAATGGCCCTTCCTTGGAAGTATTCAAGGTCAAATTAGATGGTGTCCTGAGTGACCAGGACCAGTGAAAGTTGTCCCAACCTCAGTAGGGGAATTGGAACTTGATGACCTTTAAGGTCCCTTTCAGCCTATTCCATGATAAAGTTGAAAAAAATTGTTACCACGGAGCAAAAAGTTCTGAATGACTGATTCATAATTAAAATGCTTCACTTAAATCTGTTAAAAGTGTAACAACACATTTCAAGTAATTTCAAAAATTAAACTACACCTCCTAAGAGATTTATTTTCTCTCAGCAGTTACTGCTCACATGTCTTGTGCCCTAGTTTCTCCCATGAGCTGGGTTGTCTGTAAAGCTGCATTTCCCCAGGCACAAAGAGGCTTCTCTCTCACTGTGGTTGACATTTATGAACGTTTTTGATTCTCTCAAAACTGCATTTTCTCTTGAAAATAGACTTCCTGTCTGTGTCTACTAGTCATCCCCTCAGGCGTTTTCCAGGTCTTTACCCACAGCCTCTTTTTCACCCTTCTCTCTAGCTGCCTCTTAATCTTGTGCACAGTTTTGTTTGAGGCTGTATCTTGCTCAACCCCAACAGCCATGTATCGACTTTCCTGAAGGAGGAAATCACATCTTCCTCCTACTGATGCTATTGGGTACTTCATTGTTATAAAATGTTACCTACATTCAGTGGTCCGCTAGCAGGTCTGAACGCTTTCACCTGTCTCTCTTAATTAAGGAAAAAAGTGCCACAGTTGTCTTTGAGGATGGAAGGTGCATACATTTGTCATAAAAATAAAGTTTGAGTCTCCATTCCCTTCAATCTTTCCACTTCAGCTTGATTTTTTCCCCATTTACAGATGTAAATTTCTACTGGTTTCTACAGGTAACACTTCAGGGGACTGTAAAAAGCGGCATGCGTGTCAAGTCCTTGAGGGTAGGCATGCACCCGAGCATGCATCCAGTTCTCCAGTAGTACCCCACAGCCTGAAAACCCATAAAGCCAGTTCAGCTTTCAGTTCAGAGGCTGAACAAGTCAGCTTTGCTCAGAGACAGGGTGATGGAGTTACAGCTCTCTGCCCCTGAGCAGCTGGGTGGGACAGGTTTAGTGTGCTACAGGCACTCAGTCACACTTAACTTCTGTCCCTGCCATCCCTGGACTCTTTGGCTCTGAGCACTGCCACAGCCTCATGCAAAGTCAGTCTCTCATTAGGGCCTGCAGAGGTGAACTGGGAGGCCCAAGGCTGTGTCCCTGTTCAATCTGGGGTAGGCAGGGACTATTATGGGCAGCCCAAAATCAGGTTTGCCTGAAGATGGCAAAAGGGTTTGTACTCTTTGGCTCTGTATGTCACCTGCCAGCTGCCAAATCTGCACTGCATGGTATTAATTTCACTACTTATGTTGGGATGTAGGACTTTCTTTCCGTCCTGGTGTGCTGGCTTTGATTGCAGATGGAGCAGTACCACCCAACAGGATCCCACTGTGGTTTGCAAGTGATGCCTGGGTCACCCAACACAACACAGAATCAGATTGGGAAACCCTATTTGATGGTATTCTCTGCAATCACATCTGTTTGTCACATGTTGATAAACTGACTGTTTCTGCTTCTGTTACTTATCTGACATGTCTAGAACTGACATATTTCTTGTTTTGTCTCCTTTTTCAGCTCTCAGAAGTATATGGAAACCATTTCACTATCTGTCGCTGAAATTCCCACAGCTGCTTCTAATTACTTGTTTTCCTAAAACTTATTTTTCAGATTGTATTTTATTTCATCATATGATATTCAAACCAAATTCACAGCTTAATTAACATGTCCACCCTGAAATAATTTGAAATAGATTCCATTCTAGGTTTTGTCACACCAATATCGTATGTCTAGTCTCCTCCAAAACCTAGTATAAATTCATATTCATCCTGACATTAACTGGAAATATTTCTATATCCCATGTATAAATGGAACATTTTCATCTGTTCACACAGAATTTCGTAAACCCATCTCCTGGTCTCAGGTGGAAAAATTACCCTATTTTTCTCCTCCATCTACTTTGCATTACACAGAAACCTGTAAACAAAATAAATAAAACCTGTAGCAGGCAGCTGTGTTCTCACCTCTGTCTGCCTGGCCTTGTTGCTCTTTCACTCTGTTAATTAATGTAATTATAATTAGAGTACTTTTCAAATAATAGATCAGATAATGCATCTGTCAGAGTTCTTGAATCTCCTTGTCTTTACGTTGCTGATACCCAAAGTTTCTGTGCAGGCCATGTAGATATTTAACATCCATAGTTTTCATGGGGTAGGTAATCCCTTGTAACACTTTAGCAACATCTGTGTGCAATATCACCATGGTATGAGAGCTCCTGGAGCTACTACTGGCAGGCTTCTCCACATGAGCCTGTGGAGAACCAGGTGGCTGCATGAATACATCATAGTGTGGGCACGTTTGTTTGAAATTTAAGTTCATTTGATATACAGTGTGTTTTGCAGAACTGGATGATTTCTTTCCTCCTGCAGCTGTTGCTCACTTATCCACCAGCATTAGCTGCATTTCCACCAGCATTAGCTGCATCCTTGGGCCCCTCTGAGAGTTCTGTCAGCTCTTGAGTTACTTCTTGAGACAAAACTTGGGGCTGCTGCTTTTCTGGACATTGGCTTTACCCATTTCTGGGCACATGGTACCGGTCATCTCCTGCTTCACTCCAATTTCTCTCCTAGTTACATGGTGTTTAATTGAAGAACAGGATCTGGAGTGAGGATGACCAAGGAAATTCAAAGCAAAAAATATGAGTGACTTTCAGAATATTCTGATTTGGAAGGGGTCCAAGAGAATCACGGGGTTGGGATCCCATGCTCTTGCTTAGCCATTGCTCAATTTAAACATATTTTGTGAACTGTTTGGCCAAATAATATTTATTTAGCAGGAGAAAAGGGAAATGCTCAGTGAATGATTCCACAGCTCCAGCAAGCTCTGAGCAAAGGCTGAGCAGCAAAAGTGTATTTTCCCACTTCAGATTTTCTTCAAATACTGTGTCAAATCCTTTCAGATGTAGACAGTTTGTAAAACTGTTTTTAACAGTGAAAGAAAGAAAAAACCCAAGACTGTGGAAGCAGGCCAGTATTTCAAGGGTTCATATTCTGCCTCAATCTGCAGAAATGGGTACAGATCTGTCTGTAACCTCCATATTTGTCTGACAGTGGCACATGCAATGAACAGATGTTATCTTCTATTAAGGACATATACTTTAAGGGCAAGATTTTAAACAATGGTCTCTTTTTTTTTTTCTCAGCTGCAAATGTGAAATTTTAGAAATTTGACAAGCACAAGACATTTAAGTATGTGATTGTCCCTGCAGGCAAAGTACTCAGACACTTAAATTATAGCAATTACTTCATAGTTATTTGTGGATGCAACAGTAGATAAGTAATGCCTGATGAAAATCAAGATTCTGAGGCTTTTTTTTTAATGCATTTGCTCATGGAAGATTCTCTCTCATTTTTACTGATCCCATGTTATCCTCTGGTAACTAGAGTCCTGGTAAACATACTGAAAAAAAACCCCATTATGTAAGCCCTGGCATCAAACAACTGACAAACCTGAACTTACACCATTGCCCTTGTCTTTCAGGAAAACTCAATTATTCTTAATGGCCATACCAAATGGTATTTGTCCCTCAAGAAAGATATCCACAGAGAGAGGAGGCAAATGCAACATGTGCCTTAACAGAACTGCATGTAGGCCAGATGTGATACCTGCATGGAGTTTCATGGACTTTTCCAAAAATCTCCTGGGATGATTCAAGGATACTGCTTCAGCTGTATTCTGCTTTTTCATATTTATAAATTTGCTATGGCTAAAACCACCTTAAATTCATGTATTCAAAATCCCATTTGTATTCAGGTCTGTGTTTATTAATTGTCCTTATTGTATCGTATACTCGGCTGTCTTCCTTCACTGCTTTCCTGGTACCTTATCATTGTTAAAGGCAAAATGTCCACTATAGCTGCTGACTGCCCTGGTAATATTTCACAGAGCTGTGTGGAATTCATACCAGAAAAGAACTAGCTGATTTATTCCAGAGAGGAATCATAGAATCATAGAAGTGTCTGGAAGGGACCCTTAAAGTCACCTCATTTCAATTTCCCTGCCATTGTTAAGGGCACCTTCCACGAGATCAGGTTACACAAAGCCCCTTCTAACCTGGTCTTGGACACTTCCAGGGATGGGACATCCACAACTTCTCTGTGCAATCTGTTCCAGTGCTTCATCCCCCTCAAGTGAAGAATTTCTTCCTAAATGAGAAACAAAGTGATATCACTGGCCACTCATCCCACAACACAGCAAGGTGCCACATGGCATTTGCAACACAGGTGCATGGACACTTGCTGAGAGTGTCGTGGTACTGTTCTTTATGTGAGTACAGAGAGAAACCAAGCAATCCTGTCCTCTGTGAGTTTGCTTTTCTCTGAGGCATTGGTGGATCCACTGTGTTCAGTAAGTACTGCCAGCTCCTTGGCAGGTGGTTCTTTTAAGAACAGGGCTGAAACATTTTGCTAGCAAATGGGATTCATCCTCCAGGTGAATGATGGCATGTTGCCCCCACAGACCTCAATGCATAAACTCTACCAACAGATAATCACTTCCAGCATGTTACATAACCTGTGTACTCTATGTACTCTAAGATTTATCATTCCATTTGAAAAGAGAAAGAAGGAGGGCTGTGAAAAAGTGCTCTCTGTTCTTGCCTCACCTCACTCATTTCATCCTCTTGTCACTGACAAGTTCTTCCTAAGGATTTGCAAAAGATGCATTCTCTGTTGAGCAGGTTAGGTTGATGTGGTTGGGAACAACCTCTGGGGTCTGTTAGTACAGTAAGTTCAATCAGTGCTAGCAATATCAACAGGAGGAAAGAATAAACTCAAGGCAGGCAATGTTTTGGGTAGGTGTTAAAATAGTGTGATCACTAATGACTCATGGAAAGGGATGTGAAAATTTCCTAGTCCTGACGGCAGAAATAAACACATTAAATGAAACTAGCTTTTTATTAATTCAATGGTTTGTGATCTCAGGGCACACAGCTTTGTGGATATTGACACACTATAAAGTGAAATAATGAATCTGAAGGATTCGTAACAGGTGAAATAAAGCTGTACTGATAAGCTACAGCTGTTTTAAGAAGAGTAATGACCCAGAAGATGCAGCTCAGTTTTGTCATTGCTAAATATGGTCAGTGTTTTGTTTTATGAGGATTACACTGTTGCCCAGCTTTAACTACCTTTGATGCTAAATAGTAGTATGAACATAGCAACAAATAAACATTCATGGGACTCCATGTCAGAAATCAGTCTTTGCCTCCATTTGCTTGCCAACCTACCTCTTGGGCAGGATATTTTATGTACAGAGTGCAGTGAGTTGTGTAACACACATTTGTATGGTACCTTGGCAGTTGAGGGACGTGGTCAGGGCTGGGAGCAGTGGGAATGCAGCTGCGGTGATGACAGGGATTTTGCAGCAACTCAGCATCCCTCCTCTCCTGTCCTGAAGATGTGTAACATGCATGGAAATAAGGATTATTCAGTGGAGGGACTCTATCCTATTTTCCTTGACTCTCTTAGGAAATCTATCCTTTTAAGTGTGTCAGTGTTTTTCCTTTTGGTTTTCCTAACCATTTTCTGCTGTATTCATAGAACAAAGGCAGTATCACAGAATGAGTAGAGTAATAAAGTGAAGTTATAATTTTATTTTTCATTAAAGAAATCTGATGTATCTGTGGATTTTGATTACTCACTTGACATGTTTCAGGTAGTGTTATTGTTGCTCAGGTTACAGCACTTGTGTTGCTTTGTTAGACAAGCCAAATAATACTTTGTCTTTTTTTTGTTAAATGTTTTGAGAAGAAATACATAGCTTTATATGGAAGGTGAAGCTTAACTGACAATCAGTAGCATTAACAGTGCAATATATCTGGGCATAAAGTGCTGCTTCAATTTAACTAGTTGCTGTAACAAAGTTTTGTTAATAGAAAACAATCCTGTATAACTATGCAATTGCACTCAGGAGCTTGTCTGGATTTGGAACTACATTATTGGTAAGGCAAGGGTTATAATGGTGCTAAAAATGAGAATGACTCAAAGCCAGTAAAAGAGCTGTCTAGGAGCCTTTTTGATTTCCCATAAGTATTAGCTACGGCAGCTTTCTGGAAACTGCTCATCCTGTGTCTAACAGCTTCCACCACCTGACTGCACAAGGTTTACACACCCAGGACAGCATGCACACCACACATGCCAGCTGTGCACAGAACAGCAAGAGGAAGTAACAGGTGTCACAATAAGTGTTAAGATGCGAATGAGACTGCTTTATAACCACACTTTGCATATAAAACAGCAAAACGTGCACCAGAATATTGTTCCAGGGGACAGTGTAATTCATAAATAATGAATAGAAGAAAACTTGGATGATGAATGTGTGTGCCTGTGGTATGTGCCTTTGTCACCTGTGTGCACATCTGTGTTGACTGCAAAGTAAGTCCAGCTGATGTGTAGAGCAGGACAGGGCTCTGTCTCCATCCCCTCCCTGCTGCACTGTAGCACACCTTGCAGAGATATGCCTGTCTCACCGTCTCATACTCTCTCCCACCCCACTTCTCACACGTCTCTCTGGCACATTATAGAGCTTATCCTGGTCCTGACCTCAGGTGAAAGGAAAACCAAACTACTTCCTGAAAGAAAAGACTGCAGCAATTGAAGATGGTAAAGGATGCAGAGAGGAAGCCTTGTGGAGAGCGGCTGAAATCACTTGATTTCTTTAGCCTTGAAAGAGGAGATGGAGGGGAGACCTCATTGCAGGCTACAGCTTCCTCACAATGGGAAGCAGAGGGGCAAGCACTGATCTCTTTCCTCTGGTGACCTGAGGAAATGGCATGAAGCTGAGTCAGGAGAGCTTTGGGCTGGATATTAGAAAAAGGTTCTTCCCCCAGAGGTGATTGGGCACTGGAACAGGCTCCCCAGGGAATTGATCCCAGTACCAGCCTGACAGAGTTCGGTAAGTGCTTGGACAATTCTCTCAGACACATTCCTGGGGTGTTCTGTGGAGGCCCAGGGGTTGGACTTTGCAGATCACAGAATATTCTAAATTGGAAGGGACTCACAAGGTTCATCAGGTCCAGATGAAGTGAATGGCCCATACAGAGATCAAACCCACAACATTGATTGACAATGGTTATTAGCACCATGCTCTAACCAACTGAACTAATCTCAGGGTCCCTTCAGTGTTCCTTGTCAGTCCCTTCCAGCTCAGGATACACTAGTGGTCCTGCACACAGATTGTGAGGAGGTTGAGGAAGGAAACCACCTGGACCCCGCAAGGGGTATCATCCAGTTGTCCTGGTGGAATGAATTTGCAAGACCTTGAATATCAAGAACCTGGATCATACATTCAAATGTTTGATAATATAGATTAATTGATATTAATCTATTGATAATATAAATTAATTTTGCTGAGAAAGTTGACTGCAAATCTCACGGGACAAGGTTTTCATGTTCAATTTCTCATATATATTACAGGTTTTTACAAGGACTTCACATGCAAACTTTGTATTTTGAAACTTCCTATCTTTTAATATAATGGAGTTAATAAAATCGCATAAAGCAACATTCTATCTTTCCCTTTCTGATCTTGCCCTCCTTCACCATGAAAAAACTTCATTATGCTTTGAGGGCCTTGCAAATTCTATTTCCTTATAATTCTTCTTACAAATCAAGTCACCTATTGTTCTCAGGGATGCAGATAATATATTCCAATGTAATGTTTGGTTTTGCAGGCACCAGAGATATTTTTAAAAGAGCCAGTAATATTTCAATAGGCATACTTTTCAAGGTATGCCGTTAAATGCCACCACCAGATTGCTCCGAGCTCTGTAATCCTACTAGCAATAATTAAAAATTACATAGCATTTTCCATCTGACTGTGTGTTACCACTTGGATATTTCATGATGCTCCCACAAGTGTCCCTATTTTACAAAAAGATTACTATATAGATTCATGACATTTGTCCAGATATCCACTCGGTTTTCTGTTCTCACATTTCAGATCCTTAACTACAGAGGGCTAAAGCATGATCTCTAAAAGCATAGAGAATCTGCCACTTGAAAGAAAATTTTATTATATTTAAGGTCATTTATTGCTTCTATATATCCAAAGGTCAAAGCTTCTTTAACTCATTACCTGACCTCATTTTACATTATGATTATAACCCAGATTTTAAGTCCAGCATGTTCCCAGCTACCTTTCCTCTGTGTTCTTAGGCAGAAGGAAAATGCTTCAGTTCTTTTTCAATTTTTCAATAATTGTCAGATTCTATGTTATTATTGGTTCTTGCTTATGTAGAACAATTATGTTCTGTGCCTTCATAAAATGTTTAATGCTAATTAAATAATAATGTGGAAAATAATTTCAAAATAAATCTTAAACAAATATTAAGATACAAACTTGTCTTTAGAATCACTCTCCATTTCTCAAGATTCTGTTTTTACTTCTTTGCAAGCTTTTGTGTACTGGATTGATTACACCAAAAAGTGGTATTTCATATTCAAGAATGTGCTTGTAGGCAAACTAATGTGAAGGTAAAAAGCACAAATCAATCAGGAGAAGAATTAACCCAAATTGACTGTATATAACTAGATTGTATGAGATCAGTGTCAATGATTTAAATACAATGACATTTTCCAACCTGTAAGCCAAGTGAATACTTTGGAAGGCATGTGAACAGAGTTTGTTTTTACAGTCTACAAAAGGTTAATGTTCCCTGATGACTGTGGCTGCTGAGTGAAAGCTGGCAGAACCTACGCTCCAAAAGGCAGTCCCAGCATGGATAAAACAAAATGTTCCCATGGTCTGAAGTGAACTTTCTCCTTATGCTGGTGAGCAACTGGGCAGAGAGCTTAATTAAGATCCTGCTGCACACCAAAAGTGTGCCTTGTAAGTGCACAGTAATCTCACAGGGGCACGCGTTAGCATCTGGAGCCAAGCATGATATCAGTGCCATAATAGAAGCCCTCACCTCAGCTTTAGGAAATGCTGTGATAACAGCAGCACATGCTTTTGCGTGGAATGTGCTGTAACCCTAGTGAATGAACAAGCGCTCAAGGCAACATGATCTGCAAACAGTGGGAAGTTGAAGCAGGATCTTTCATGGATTGCCTGCAAGGGAACTTTCCATTTATTATATATTGTAAACAGCTTCTCCTTAAATTGTCTACAGCCTCTGTTGGAAAAGTTGGTAAGGAGCTTCTGGATCTCAAGACTTGTTAATGTTCTTAAATGCAGCTCATAACTGCTAATAATAAGAAGATAAAAATGAGTCACAGTGAGCTGACTTTTCACACGGAAATAAATGATGATGAGTTCAACTTCTTAATTTAAGATTGACTGTGAACCTCACTGTTTTGTAAAATGTCCATCAGCCCTTGTGGTAATATTGACTTACCATTCTTATTTATAGGCTCGGAGTACAATGACGCAAAAGCAGAGCAGAGCAAAACAAAAGAGATTTATTCCTCTAGGTCAATGTGATTGTTCTGTTAAATATGTAGAAAGCAGCTAACATGGAGAATATCCAAATATCGGGAATATCCAGTATGGAATACCCAAATTTTGTATACACACGGTATAAGTATATGCATATGTATATATGAATATAAAGTGAACTAAATAAATAAATTAAACCCCTGCTAACTTAGAAAAGAAAATATTTGTGAAAGCAGTGTGAGGAGCTACACTGGTGATTAAATAGCAATTTTCTGTGGTGGGATTTCACAAGGGGCACAAACTCCATGAATGGCTTAAATGTTCCTCTTATTCATGTGCATATGGCTGCTTAGCCATTTTTAAAGTCTGAGACAAGAACTGTGTCAAGCTTCTCAGCAATTTAAGCAAAATGAGCCATGAGGTGGTAGCAGAATGGTGGCTCAGTGGGTTACTAGGACGAGAGACTGGTGGGAAGGGTTCTGAGGGCAGCAAAACAGGAATTTATAGTGATCTTGGTGAGCCATTTAGCTTTTCTGGGCTGGATATTGTATTACATTATCTTATTATAAAGACAGATTCAGACATACTTGCTTTTTTCACTGGTCAAATTTGGCAGAAGTTTTGCCAGTATTGGAAAGGCTTAAAAATATTTTTGTGTAGATTTGTAAAAATATCTTTCATTGATATTAATCTTGCTAGGAATGTGTCTCCTTCACTGTTTATGAGACATATCACATGCAGTTGCATTTTGCTGCTTTGGTGGCATATGAAAGACACCCTGGAGCTGCCTAATCTGACAGAAATTACAAGCACAGATGTTGTTACCTCTCAGTATTTTTAGCATGAATCTAGCAATATGTGGTTTCTTCAGACCCTTAAAACCTTTCTGGTTTTAACCCAAAAATCTTTCTGGTTTTAAACCAAATCTAAAAGTTTTCTGGAACTTTTGTTTTTAACACATATGCAATGAGAAGCTTAAAAACACAGATTTGCATGGACCTGAAATGCCTAACACTTCCATGCATTTTTCAAAAATTAAATTTTGAAAATTCACCTGAAGGGCCCTTACAGTACAGTTGATAAAGTCAAGGGTGTCAGTAATATGTGTTATTTTGCTCTGCTGTTCCCTTTTCCCCCCATCATTCTTGCCCATTATTTTACCTTTCCTTTTGGGTACTGTGGGATATTTTCAATCTAGATTAGATCTATGGCCTGGTGATCTTGTATGAAATCTTAACAGGCTGTGGGGTCTTTGAAAGGCCTGGTAAATACTGAAAAATTTTGAGCTTCTGCATGTTTACCCCATTTAAATGGTCCAAGACCTAGATTTTTTTTCAGAGGGTATGATAATTCATATTGTAGCTGGCAGAAAATCCTACTTGCTGAAAAGACACCTCTCAGCGGGAGCAATTGTTGAATTTCAGCATTGTGAAAATAAGTGCTTTGTTAAGAAAAATACCAAACCAGATCTGGGGTCTTGGTAGTTATAATGCCTTTCAAAAAAGAACCCCAAACACTTTTGACCCCAATCAAAATTTCATATTCATATATACAGGGTGATACTGAATTTGTGACAGATATCAAAGCAGTAAGTCAGTAGAGCTTTCCAGTAGATGCATATTTGCATACAGCCTTCAAGCACTCAAAGGTACTGCCAGTGCATGTTCCTCTTATGACATTTATAAAATAAGATTTTGTGCTAATGATTCTGTGTGTGCACACTCTTCAAAATGTGCCCAAAACAAGCTTCTCCTTGCATACATGGTTACATGAAATTTATGACTACAGAACCCATAAATTTTTCCTCAGGCTGAAAACGATGGTGCAGCATGTGCTCAGAAACAGCAGATTTTATCAGGTAGGATTAGCAGACAGGATGATGAAAAGCACAGCTCTTAGCGAGCGAGATCTGTTTTACTCACTTCCTGCATATTGCAGACTGCTGCAGGTCAGGAACAATGACTTGTTATCAGCCAAGGCAGCAGGCACTCTGAGTTGAGTAAAAGAGTTGGGGAAAAATGGATAAATTATATGTTCTTAGAGGACACTTGTAGGGGATCAAACAAACTTGCACAAAGCAGTATTGAAAAGAAATTCCTTCTTTTAATTATGGTGACAGCTGCTGCAGGTAGCCTATTAGCTCTAGCATAATATCTGTGAACCTTGGAATGGTGCATTAACCTCTTACAGTCTGTGCGGCACAAACACAAAATAAAATGAAGGCTGCTGTGGGAGGCAGAGTGAATTGCACTGCAGCTCAGCTGGGAGCATCACCTGGTGCAAAGTAAAGGTGCATCGTGGGAAGTGCTCACTGTTGCTCAGTGGGGAGCACCTTTTAAACCTCTTCAACTTGCTTATTCACATGGGAATCACTGTTCCTTTCTCAAAGGAATTAAATCTGATAGGCATCTTAAAAATATTTAATACACTGGGTTAAAACCACCAGGCTTTATATATGTATAAAATGTAATGGTATAGTAACAGTATGACCAAGAGATGCACTGAACAAAAGTAATCAGATTCAGTCGATTAAACTGCTCCAAATTACAACAGATATAGCCACAGAGTTGATGTAGCCACAGAGAAGGAATCTTGCTCCTTGTGTCCATTCCAGATGGGGTAGTGAAGTGACGCTTGTGAAGTTGCTGTAACTGTCTTGACATTTCACAAAATCTTAAAGATCACTGTGGAGCTCTTTTCTAATAGATTTAGTTTTTGATCACTTTGGAAGTATAGAAAGTGTTCTTTACTTTGTTAGCTAAAATGAGGTAACATGACTAACATTTTGTCAGATGCAATATCAAGAAGTTCATCAGTGTTAGAACACTACACAGGAAATCTCTGTTGCTCAGCCACCATCCTCTGGATTGATTTCATAATGAGACATTATGTGAGAAAGACCAAACCTCTAACAAGTAGCTCGACTTGATCAGTTCAGAGTAAACACAACAGTTACTGAGTACGATGGAGTAACATGGATACTTGTAAAGACGGCCTTGCTAGTAGTATGTGTAAAGAAGTTTTTATTAGTAAATTAAATTAAATCAAATTACATTAAATTAAATTAAGCTTGCAGGAAAAAAAATGGATTACTTCTTCTCTGACTCCTCAGTGTATAGCACTTTGCATCTGACTGACATGGCTTTGAAATCGTTTATCACATAAACTTTGCAAAGCCGAAGACACTGTATGCAGTATTTTAAGGCAATGGAGTTTGTTCTCTTAAAAAGGAGCTTGTAAAATCTAGCAGTGTAATAATGTCCAGTCAAGTGCTAAGACTCATGGAGGAGGAGGAGGTGATTTGAGACTGCCCACATGGCTTCACAAGGGAAGATCCTGTCTGACCGACGCAGTAGCCTTCTGTAGTGGAGTAACTATGTCAGTGAATAAGGGAAGAGTTACAGATGTCATTTTGCTGGACATCTGTAAGGCCTTTAACATGGTCCCCCCTCTTCTTTCTAAATTGAAGAGTGATGGATTCAACAGGTAGACTCTTAGGAGGATTAGGAACTGGTTATGTGGTCACATCCAGTAGATAGTGGTCAGTGGCTCAGAATCCCAAGGCTCATCAGTGATGAGTGGTGCCTCTCAAGGATGCACACTGGAACCAGTGTTATTTTATCTTTTCATCAGTGATATAGAAAGAGGGATCATGTGCATGCTCAGCAAGCTTGCAAGTGACATCAAGTGGAGTGGTGCAGTTGATTCACCTGAAGGACAGAATTTATTCCACAGGGATTTGAACAAGCTGGAGAAGTGGGAACACAAGGACATCATGAGGTTCAAAAAGTCCAAGTGCAAGGTGCTGCACCTGGGCTGGGAAAACCCCCAGTATCAGCACGGGCTGGGGCTGAACAGATGGAGAGCAGCCCTGCCCAGAAGGACTTGGGGGTACTGGTGGATGAGAATGGACATGACCCAGCCATGGGCACTCCCAGCCCAGAAAGCCAAACGTGTCCTGGGCTGCATCCAAAGCAGTGTGGGCAGCAGGGCAGGGAGGGGATTCTGCCCCTCTACTCTGGTGAGATCCCACCACTGCACTCAGCTCTGCGTCCAGCTTTGGGGTGCCCAGCACAGGAAGGACATGGACCTGTTGGGAGAAAAGTCCAGAGGAAGCCATCAAGTTGATCAAAGGGCTTGAGCATCTCTCCTGTGAGGGAAGGCTGAGAGAATTGAGTGTTTTCAGCCAGGAGAAGAGAAGGCTAATTGTGGCCTTCCAGTACCTGAAGGGAACTTATATGAAAGATGGGGCAAGACTATTTACAAGAGCAGGTAGTGAAAGCAAAAGGGGAACGGGTTCAAATTGAAAAAGAGTAGGTTTAGATTAGATATAAGGAAAATGTTCTTTACTGTGTGGGTGGTGAATCACTTGAATAAGTTGCCCAGGGAAGTTGTGGATGCCCCACCAAAGGTGTTTAGCCAGGTTGGATGGCGCTCTGACCAATGCCATCTAGCAGAAGGGTTGGAACTAGATATTCTTCAGGGCGTCTTTCCAATCCACACCGTTCTATGGCTCTGTGATCTCCTTTCTCTGCCCTAACTGCTACCTCTGGGTTAGGTTACTTCTGCCTAGATGCTTTATATATATTCAAACTGGAGCTCATACGGCCTTACTTTTGTAGTTTTATAAAGTCTTTCCAGAGTTCTTTGCCAATGACATGGCATTTCCCTACTACAAGTAGTTAAGTTGGTTCTTCAGAAACCACCCTTTTTATTGCCTCTTATAAGTCTTTACCGAAGGTGATGAATAACCTGGTCCGTATTTCTATTATCCCGCTTCATGGCAAGTTAGCATTAAGCACCACCCTCTGCTGCTTACTCTTTTAGATAGCAGCAAAGACCACTTCCTCCAAACCCCTAGCAATTTTATCTCTTAATAACTTTTAAATTTTATCCTAGAGAAATCATCTTACCCTTTTAGAAGTTTTGACTAACACATGGTGTTATACTTTATCTGTTTACACAGGCATGTGTGCTCTTATGATTTCATTGCTGTGATTTCCCTGGGAATGTGAGTCATCCAAATATAGAACAAACCAGGGCAGAATTTTCTAACCTGACTGTTGCTGGCATGGGTGTACTGTTGTCTCTCCTCCACAATTTCTTGGGAGTGTGTCTGCAAATGCTCACAGTATTTAACAATGACAGATCATAAGTCTGAACACATCTCAGGGTTTAACACTGCTGGAGCTGAAAGGGCTGGAGTTTTTATATTCTTCATGATTTACCTCTCAAAAGTAAGTGGAGGAAACCTGTGTACCTTCTGATGTACAAAAATTGTCTAGTTTCACTTAAAATTCTTTTCAGTTTTCTCTTTTATTACCTGTTTTTAAGAATGAAGGAGCTGGATGGCTGAATCTTGATTCTTCAATGTCCTGTCAAACAGTGTAGAATATAAAGTGATTTTTGGCAATGTAAATGGTAACTAGTCTACCTATCTTTTGGGGGACTTCATTCAGTTCCTGATGATATGGTCTGTGAGCTTCCACCCATAGCCTAAAAGTTTCAAGGAATGTCTATCTTTCTTTGTATCTGTATCATCCATTGACTGGTAAACATATTTCCTCCTTTTGGTTTGCTTTCCAGACATTTCAATGGAAAGTGATAAACGTTCTAGTTCCTAGAAAGCAGAAAATGCATTTCAGGAATAGAAAAGCATATATTTCTGCCTAATTAATAACTTCCAAAAATTATGTTCAAAGAACATGGAAGGCAAACTTCAGTTCTGAATTTAACCTTCAAAGTGTATGTTTTGGGTTAAAAATGGATCAAAAAGAAGGGGATATTCTTGATCATAGCACACATCCTGCAAACACTCAACATTTACACACTGGAAGAAGATACAGGAGTCCATTTTCTTTGGCTGTAAACAGAAATGCTAATAGTAAGATTTTTACTCCCAGTGTGTGTTCTTCATGCAGATTCTATGGCTGTAGTAAATGCAAGTAGATCTTAAGCATTACTTCTAGACTTGAGCAGTTGAAGGATTATTTGTGCATGACCCTTCTCCACCTATTTTGTGTAGTAATTTTGCAGCCGGTTATGGAACTGTGAGTGGTGTGGGACCGTGGCAGTGAAGAAGGGAAGGGGTGCCTGTCAAGGGATCAATGTTCACCTAATTTAATCACAGTCTGAGGTTTTAATTCCTGTTTCAAACAAATGAATGTGATGCTTGGAGTACTTCAATACAGAGATTGTGGTCTCGTAATTTCAAATCTCTCAGGAGGCGTTTTGTGAACCAGTAGAAAAATGACCCAGCTTTTCACTCTTACTGTTACCAAGCAATTTCCACCCTAGAGAAAGGAAATGAATTACAATTACCAGGGCTGGGAGTCATTCAGTAGGACAGAATGTATAAACCCAAACTCAATTTAACTTATATAGTGCATGTTTTGCTCCTTCTCTATCTCCATATCCTACTTTTCTGTTCTTCCATAAGTACGTAACAGTGGGGTACAGAGTTACATTCCCAGGATCCAAACCTATCCTGCTTTATTTTTTCCTTTCCAGGTCTGGGTTGTGTGTTCCATACACACTTAAATCAAAACAAAACAAAACTAAAACCCCAAATATATTCCATACAAGAATCAATACCTACTCTCAGCTCTAATGTCATCCTTTTAATGGCTAATTAAGCCAAAGGCTAAGTGGCAAAAGAAAGTGTTAGGAGGACAAGAACATGCTTCAAAAGGATTTAAAGCCAACTGTAGTTAAGGCAAAAAAATGCTTTGAATTTGCAGCAGAACTGAAAATATGATGATAAACAAGGACAGAGACTGGATCCTGTCATGAGAATAGCTGTTTTCATATGCCAGTATTTTGTGTGGTTATGAAATGTATAGAAAGTATTGATTTCAGAAAGTATGCCAAGAGACCTTGATGGAGTCCTTCAAGAAAAAAATATTTGACATAGTGTTTCTGAAAAAATGGTGTATCAGAAATATTAATTAACAAATTTAAAGAAAATACAGACTGGTTTTGTTCATCTACACTCACACACAGAGAATTTGGCCTGAGCTGGTACTTGGACTGCCTGCTATATGGCTGGGAAAGAAAGGATTGGCCTGGTGAGGTCTGCTACAGAAAGATCTATCCTGGAGGCTGTCCTTTGTTTTGGCGGTTCTACTGCACTTTCACCTTTAAAAAGCTCCCCCTGCTGATCATCATTTCCTGCTTAGAAAGTGTAATGCTCTGTCTCTCAAGAGGTGTGCCCTTGGGGAATTTTGATGTTATGTTCCTGTGAAGGTCTTGTGGTATCACTAGTGTAGCGGGATCCCTCATTTGTACTCCACTGACAAATTTAACAGTCAGCATCTATTCAAATTTCTGGGATTGAACAAATCGAATGAACCTTTATAGAAGTTAATAAAACAGGATGAAAGAATTAAAGAAAAGTAAGTAATCCTACTATAATTTTTCTTGCCTTTTTTAATCTGCATCTCTTAAAGATTTTGGTATTTACCAAACTAAAGATGCTACATTTGAAAAGATAACTGCAAGCTGAGTTTAATGGCCTTTTGTCACATTAACTCCCCTGCTGTCTAAATGAGGAGTCTTCTGCTGGATGCCACAGGTAGCACTCAGCATCACTTCTCAAGGTGGGAAGCTATTCTTTGTGCCCTCAGAAGGGATTCTGTGTTCCTCCAGGATGGCGAGATTACCTGACAGACAGCCATGCAGAAGCAAAAGACATTGTATTATAAACAGTCCAACTTGGTGATAAATTGTTTGGGATTTTCTTTCTGCGGCACACAAAACTTAGACTTTGTCTAATTTTGGCACACATAGGAGGAATTTGCAACCACGGGTGAAACATACTTTTTGCTGTTCTTCATTGGTTATATTAGTTTAAGAAAACACCCAAGAGAGGAGACGTGGCTTGGGGTATATGGTGGTGGGAGGTCATTATTGCTACACTATTCTCCTACAAATCCAGGATCCTGAACATAGAGTAAATAATACATCAGAGAGGCAGAATGAAGGAGGACATATACAGGTTTTTGCCCCACTAAGGGCTACTTACCTCTGGATCAGCCCAGTGCACAAGACTGCAGACATAGGGATTCAGCTCGGTCCTGAGGACATTGATTTTGTTACTCCACTTTCTCATCATCCTCGATCAGGGTTAGACCTCTCTGTTGGAAGTAAGCTCCATGAATTGGCAACCAATAAAATATGTTATAGCATGAAATGGGAAATGGCTTCAGATAAAAAGGGCACTGTCGCCCTAAGCCTATTGAAACTATTTGTATTATCTACTGAGAAGAGCATTCCACCAATATCCACCAATGCCTTTTAATCACAGAATCACAGAATGGTCTAGGTTGGAAGGGACTTTTCCAACCACCTCGTTCCAAACCCACTGCCGTGGGCAGGGACACCTTCCACTAGACCAGGTTGTTCAGAGCCCTGTCCAAACTGGCCTTGAACACTTCCAGGGACGGGGCATCCATAGCTTCCCTGGACAGCCTGTTCCAGGGACTTACCACCCTTACAGTAAGGAATTTCTTCCTGATATCTAATCTAAACTTACCGTCCTTCAACATAGGACCATTGCCTCTTGTCCTATCACTAATGGACTCACGTCTAATTTCATGTCACTTTGAAGATCCAATCAAAATAACAAGTGTGCAACTAGGTGTTTCAAACTTAGATCTACTTGGTGAAACATGGCTTCAAATGAAAAGTACATTGTTGCCCAAACAGAAAAGAACTGCTTCAAAATTTTACTAATTTGGCTTTGAATCATAGTCAGTTAGAGAAAAAGCATACATCTGAGAGTGTTTTCCCAAACTAATGATTCAGCCTCTAGCCGACATTTAAGAAAACCTGGCCCAAAAATAACAGGAGAGTATACCTGTATGGAGTTCTACTGAAAATTGTCTAGAACAAATTAATTTTCCAACTAGCTCTAGCTATAAATGTTTTGGTAGAATGTGGTCTATCTTTTAAGATATGTCAGGAACAGTCTAAAAGGATGTTATAGAAAAACTAGAGGCAGTGTAACACATCTATTATGAAACAATAACCTCTTGCGGTCGCCTAGAAACACAACTCACCAACTGAGTTTTGTACTACTTTTAAAAAGGCCTTTAAGAAAGTGTAATAATAAATATTTGACAATATGTGACAGTACTTGAGAGAACAAGGTGGAAGGGACACTGGCACACCTTTTAGCCATGTAAATATTTTATTCTTGCAAATATTTAACAGATTGTATCAATGCAAAAAGCTGGAAATGAAAAGGTAGGGGAGTGAACACAACAGTGTGTGCAGAGCAACAAAACAAGATAAAACATATGTTCTGTATCTCAGTCAAATATATAAGAATATTGAAGTAAAACTGCAAGATGTTATGGGAAAGGAAGCAGGCTGTAAATAGCTGTTAATTGCAGGCTGCTGTTAATTAGCAGAAGTGTCTCTTTATTCTTGATTTTTATTGTTCTGGCAGACAACTATTTTTGCTTATATATACTCTCTATTAGATAAATGTAAAGAACACAGAACAAATGTCTTTGAGAATAAGTGGGGTAAACTGCATCAGGTTTTTTCTGCTTCCCCATTTCTGAAAGTTTTATGTTGTGACAAACCACGTTTCTCCTGTATCAAGACACTCAGATGAAGAGCCCTTAAAGAAGCTGACTAAAGAAAAAAGACCTCACGTTTTCTTTTTGGTATTGCAGATGTTACCAGTGTGATGAGAACATGAGAAATACTTCCACCCCAATTTTGACTATGATGAAGGCACCCAAAAGAAGACTGTGACATCTCAAAGCCTACCCCAGTCATCTTAGTGTGTCCTTGACGTACAGCGGGTCAGGCAGACCTCCCTGGAGTAGGCCTGCCACTGGGGTTTCAATTGCTTTCCTGCAGCTGCAATATCTCTGTACACTGAAGAAGGCATGCCAGTGAGGTGGACTGGTGACTCTGTCAACAAAAAAGAAGAGACAAAATGAACACACAGGAACCTCAGAACTCCAGAGAAATTTAAAATAAGATTCAGAGATTGTGTGTGGAAGCCCCAGATGTATAACAGATATGGTTATGCTGTGTGTGCTCAGGTTACAGTTTGAATTCAACAAGCCTTGCTGATGATCAAGATATTTTTCTGAAAATGATTTAGTCACTTTTGATGCATTTTTGAAATCGTTCATGCTATAGCTAAAAGCAAACACTGATTCAATTACTTCTTTCTTATTTTTTGTATTTTTGTACTATCTTGATATGAAGATGGAATAATCCTGGGGTTTAATTTTCCTCATATTATTGACATCACTATGATAAAGCAAAACAATCTGTTATGGTGAATGCTTTTAAAATGGTAATGAGAATTGAAGTTAGAGAACAGGAAAGAACTCTTTTGAGGACTCTAATCCTAAAGACATTGCCACAGAAAGGTCTCTTCAATATGTTTCAAAGATTATTTTATTGTTATTTCCTGCCTCATTGTATCAGTCGAGCTATTTGTATAGCTTACTTTGAAATGAAAGACTGACCGAGTGGCAACCAAATCCACAACAGCTGGACAGCCACAGCTGGATAGATCATATATCACGAGAAAAGTTGATAAAATTACTCCACTTTATTAACTGAAAGGCCAGCCTGTTTGTAAGCAGGGAGATAATTAGAAACATGAAATGAAGGGTGAAGAAAGTGATAATAACTTATCTAAAAAATCCTGCTCTTGGAACTTAACTTCCTGTCAGGTACAAAAAGTTCTGGTTGAGATGCCATGAGATGGAGGAACAACACAGTGGGTGGCCCTGGGACAGAGCTTCCTAGCAATGCAGGCACAGCCAAATTTGCTTCTTGGGGAAGAGCATGAAATAACTCAATCCGATGCCTTCAGCAGAGCAGCAAAGGTAGCTTTGCCCCATCACAAGGGAGGAGGCTGACTGGGCATTTCAGCCCATACTGCACGTAAGAGAGTGCAAATCCTCACAGGATTTCTCCACCAGACCACACAGTCACCCTTCCCAAACGCACTGGAAATTGCTCTTCTCCCACATCAGCTTACCACCTTGTTCCTCCCACAGCTGTTCCATGACCTCCTGACTCCCTGATCCTCCTGGGCAGCTTCTGTGAGTGCTGGCTGGGAGGAAGCTGATGCCCCTGTTTGTATTGGGAAAGGAAACGGGAAGTGCTGGGTTGGCATGGAACATGGCACCATGCTACAGAGAGCAGAGAAACAAAAAACAGGACCATTGCTGGGCTTCACGTGTGTCCTGCCATCCTGTGCCTTAACAATGGGGGTAGAGAACTCGGGATTATGAGAGCAAACATCGAGGCCTGGTTCCCTAGTGCTGCACACAACACCACATTGCTCAGGTAGCAGTCCTCCTCTCCGTCCTGGGATGGCAAAATAGGCAGCCCAAGCTGTCTGCCTCCTCTGCTTGCATTTCATCTCACCCAGCTAAGGGGCTTTCTGAGACACAACCTCAAAGAGAGAGGATGTTTAGGAAGTGGAACATCAGTTTGAAACTCCAGGATTGGCATGGAAACCAATGAGGACTGAAATACAGAGGAAGTAAATAGCAGTTTGGGAGGACAAGCACAAGAGAAACTGCTGCAGGATCATGCTCAAATGGTACAAAAACGCAGGAAGATCTTGCAATCATTTTGATCTATGTATAGAGCTCTCTTAGATAAATGGCCTCCACAGTGGTTTTTTTTTTTTTTTGTTTTTCATGATAAACATTTTGTTTCTGAACACACAATTAGTGCTTGGAGAACTGAACATACTGGACTTCTTTGTAATGAACCCAAAAGTGATTTATTTTTCCCCCTAAATGTAAATTTTTGCAGACTGGACCATGTTTTTCTCAGGACATTTTTTCAGACAAACTCAACCCAAACTACGCTGCCAAGTGTTACAGTAAACCCAGGCTATGTTTGACTGAGGAAAAGTCTGAAATTAAAGAGAAGCTCTCAGGTGGTGTGCCTAATGACCTTTGCCAGCACTTGACCACATCACCTCTCGCAAGAGATCTGTGTACTTGGTTCTGTGTCCTGCTCAGCATGTGAGAGCGTGTCTTCTCTGGGGCATAACCCCAGGGGCAGTACTTACACCCTGCCAACATGCTGCGCTAGGAACAAGAGGAAGTTCCAGGAGAGACTGAACTTATTTTACCTGTATCTTAGACTGATTGGCTAATTTGACAAACTTAATCAATAATCCAAGAAAAAGCCTTTTGCAAAGTTTTGCCTAAAAGGTATCATGATGCTCTTTTAAAATGTTGCATCAATGGATAACGTCAAGGTCTCACAATAATTTTAGGAAATGCATTTAAGCCAAAAGACCATTTCAACAGAAGTACTGTGGTTTTGGAATGGATAGTCAATTATCTATAAAGTACTTTTTCAGAGATTAACACCGCCTTAAAAAAAAAAAAAAGTATAAGTTTTAGAATATAGTGTAATTGCTGCTGGTATTCCTTTACTGCAGTCTATTATCCTAAAAGGATATTAGAAGCTAATCGCTTTGAAACACTATAAAGCCAGTAAGATATAAGTGCAGGAATTGTAATGTATGAAGACCAACTTTTAGAGGATAATAACTTGTTCTTGCTGTATCCTTACAATGCAATTTATTTTTAGGCAGTAAAATTAAAATTTGTTGCAACTAAACAAAAATATAGCTGGTAAAATTAAAATATTTGCCCCCCATTGTTGTTCTCCCCCTTCTCTCTCTCTTTCTCTCTTTTTAAACCTTTAAAGTCTAATCAAGAGACACTGGCATATGTTGCATACAGTTGGCATTATTGTCTATCAGTATCAAAATGTGTTGTGTTTGTGTGGGCAGATTTTGGTAGCGGTGGAGCTACAGGGCTGGATTTTGTGAGAAGCTGCCAGAAGCTTCCTCCATGTCTGGCATGGCCAGTGCCAGCTGGCTCCAGGACAGATGTCCTGCTGGACAAGCCTGAGGCAATCAAACTTGTTGTAATGCTTCTGTGATAACATATTTAAGGCAAAAAAAAAGGTTATTGCACAGACGTGATTGTGGACAGACAAGAGTGAAGTAAGAATGTGTGAGAGGAACAGCCCTGCAGACACCCAGGTCAGTGCAGAAGGAGGGACAGAGCTGCTCCAGGCACCAGAGCTGAGATTCCCCTGCAGCCCCTGGTGCAGACCATGGTGAGGCAGCTGTGCCCCTGCCGCCCATGGGGATGCAGAGATCCACCCACAGCCCGTGGAGGAGCCCCAGGCTGGAGCAGGTGGGTGCCTTAGAGGAAGCTGTGACCCCTTGGGAGGTCACACAATGCTGGAATACACTCCTGGCAGGGGCCTGCAGACCTGTGGACAGAGGAGCTGAGGCTGGAACAGATCTCCTGGCAGGGTTTGTGACCCTGTGGGGGACCCCCGGGAGCAGGCTGTGCCTGAAGGACTGCACCTGCAGAACAGTGACCCATGTTGTAGCAGTTTGTGGAGAACTGTTGCCCATGGGATGGACTCACAGTGGAGAAGTTCATGGAGAATTGTCTCCTGTGGGAGACACTCCATGCTGGAGTGGGGGAAAAAATTCTTCTTCCTGAGCAGAGGCAGAAACATGTGATGAACTAACTGTAATCCCCATTCCCTCTCTCCCTGCACCACTTGAGAGTAGGAAAAGCTTGGAAAGGAGGGAGGGGTGGTGGGAAAGGGTTTGTAAGGTTTATTTTGATTTTCATTATCCTGCTCTGATTTTTTTAGTAATTATTTCAAATAATACCCCCAGTTCAAATCCATGTTACCCTTGACTGTATCTGATGAGTGATGTCTCCCTGCCCTTATCTCAACTCATAGACCCTTTTTTATGGTTTCTCTGCCCTGTCCAGCTGCAGAGAGGAGTTACAAGCAGCTTTGATGGGTGCTTGGAATCCAGCTAAGGTCAACACACTACGACCTTTTTGGTGCAGCTGGGAATTTAACCCAGGTTGCAAGAATGGGAATCTTGCACGATACCACTACCATGCAAACACGTTACTACCACAGAACCACAGAATGGCTGGGGTTAGAAGGGACCTCTGGAGAACATCTACCAGTTAAAGCAAGTTGCTTTGGCTATCTTCAGAGAAAGAGACCATATTCTCTCTGGGCAAAAAGAGGGCTTCTGTTCCAAAGCTTAATCACCCTCAAAGTGAAGATTTCCTCTATTCAGATAGAAACTTCCTTCAGTTTGTGCCTGTTGTCCCTTATTCCCTTCCTTAAAAAGATTCTCACTGCCACTATGGTTGGTAATATTTAAGTATAGTGCTTTTCTCTCTCCTAGATTGTGTGCATAATCAAAATGCTGACTTTTGGCTCCTTTTCTGTCTTGTGGATTTCTTTAACTCTGTTTCCAAGGGTAAAGTAATGATTTCTGCATTTTCAAAAACACTGAAACATCACTGCTGTTTATTCAGGTTTCTTAACAGAGAGGGTTTAATCTTTAATTCTGCATGGCCTAGAAGAATTTCAGAAAAACCTCCTGTGACTAGAAGAATTTTAAAAAGTTGTTATTTATTTAAAATAGGAACAGGAAAAATATGTCCTCCAATCTTAAGAAACTGGCAGAATCTTTATTACTTTTTTCAAGTTTGTGTATTGTTCAGAGTGTTCTTAATCATCAGATTAGACTTCTTTTAATAGCTGCAGGAGGAGACTGTTGCAGAGAAACTCTGTCCTAGTAGAGCATGGTCACTGGGCATATGATCTCCGATATCTCATTTTCTTTCCCCTCAGGGAATTACAGAAATTGTCTCCTGCCAACTGCGCTTGAGGTAAACTGACACTGGCAGTTCCACTTACAGCTTTCCAAGCTTGCTGGCAAAGGATTGGGAGGGCAGGGGAGCAAAATTTTTCTCAAGCAATGGTACATTTGTGCCCTGGCTATTGCAAGAGAGGACTAGGACATGACAGTGAAGGAAGTTTTCACTGGAGTTAAAGGCTATCTGGGAAAGGCAAGATTATTTAAATGCCGATTATTTGCTCCATGAAGATCTTTGTGTTTAATTATCACTACACAGAGGCAGTCAGCTGGGAAAAATGGGTACAATCTAGAAAACTTACTTGGAAATTTGTTGTATTTCTCTTTTTCTTTCCCTCTATCCTTCTCCTACAGGCACAATATGCATATCAGATATAATTTCAGAATTTATGCTCATTTTATAATTTACACTAATAAGAATTGGACTGCACACATTTTGTGAAAAATTTTAGTTCCATTCATTTGACATTACTGATCCTACTAGTCCACTCAAGGCTTACTGTTCTTAGTGCTTGTGACAGCTCAATTTTGATAAGCATGTCGTGGTTTTAAGCCCAGCTGGAGATGAAACACCACACAAACAGTCTCAATCCCATCTTCTGAGAAGAGGTTAACTCTATCTGAAACCAGGATATAAAATCAGAGTGTTATTGCAAATTATGAGACTCTTTGGCTCACATAGGTCTTTGATCAACATTTTTTGCAGTGTGCAGATGATCCTTCTCATCTGCTCAACACTGGTAATGCCACAGTTGAAACACAACACCTGGTTCTGGGCTCCCCAGTATCAGAGAGAGACAAGGCTATTGGATAGAGTACAGCCAAAGGCTGCATTTATAAAACAAAAGAACTGAAGTGTCATCTGTAAGACAATAGGTGGAGAGAGTTCAGACTCTTCTGCCTGTAGAAGAGGCTGTGGATAGATGTCCTCAAGGTGTAGAGATGTCTGAAGGGAGGGTGTCAAGGCAAGGGAAAAAGGCTGTTTCCAATGGCACCCAGTAACAGGACTAGAAGAACTGGGCACAAATTGAAACATATAGAGAAGGTTCCTCCTTAACCTCAGGAAATACTTGTTTACTGTGAGGGTGACCAAGCAGTGGCACAGGTTTCCCAGAAAGCTGATGTACTCTACATTCTTGTAGATATTCAAAGCTGTCTGGAGGTGGTCCTGGATAATATGCTCTACATGAGCATGAACTTGTTCCTTGAGCATGAACATTTGACAAAATGTCTTCTGCTTGTCCCTTCCAACTTGAACTGCTCTGTCACCTCATGGGCTTTCCCTCCAGCAATGATGGGTGCTTTCTACTCCTTTGAAGGCCCTTGCCAGAGCTGCATTGAGATGTCCTGTTGGCACTGGGGAGGTCTCCAGAACTTGCCCTCTGCATTGCAAGGCTGCCTATAGCCAGGCCTTTCTGTTGGGGCACCAGATTTCCATCACAGGCCCAACAAGCCTGAGTTTAAAACAGCTCCTGTTCTTGATGCTTTTCTGCAAGCCACCGCCTCTGCAAGTGGACTCCAGCAGGCACAAAAGCCAGGCAGGCTCCAGAGCTCTAGCACCTCTGGCATGGGGGAGGGCAACAAGTGTGGGCTCTGAGCAAAGGCAGCCCCTTCAAGTGCTGCTCTATCCTCTGCCTGGCTGCATGGAGGAGGCGCTGATCTCTTCTTGCTGGGATCCAGTGATAGGCCACATAGGAATGGTGCAAAGCTGCATCAGGGGAAGCTCAAACTTGATATTAGTCATCCTTGCTGCTTACATTCATTGCCAAGTTCCACTCACCCAGGTCACGTCTAGACTCCAGCTGAGTGTTTGGCGAGGTTTGGAGTGCTGAATGAGGCCATTGGTACTGACATTGAGTGAGGAGAGTTGTTTGTAGCAGCTGTCCATGCCCAGTCCCAGAGCTGCTGGAGGATTTTCCCCCTCCCTGCCAGGTTTGAGCATCCGGGACACCCAGGAGGTGCACTCACAGCAGCAGAGGTGAGTTGGAAGCAGCAGAGGTGAGTTGGAAGGGGACACCTCATGGAGAGGTTGTGAAGGTTTTCTTGCTGAAGGATTTGGGCATTTCCACCAACCCTCTCCAGGCCATCTGATGGCTGTGGTGCTTCTTCCCTAGCTAGTGTGACACCCACTACTGCAGCAGCAGTGAGAAGGAGCCACTCATCACCAGCTCCTTGCAGGCCACAGCAGCAAGTGGAGATTATGGCCATGGAGCTGGACAGCTATTGTCCCATCTTCCTGGACAGCTGGGAGGAGGCCAACTATGTGATGCATTGACTCCACCTGTTCTGCCACCTATGCATCCTGTGTGGGTGGAGAACAAATAATCCGTGTGCCCCTTCTGCTAGACAAGTTCCAGTAGTTTGGATGTCTGTCTTGTCAGGGCAAAGCACGGGGTGTCAAGAAAGCTGTGGGGAAGGGTGAGTCTGCTGTAAAGGATGACAGCCTGAGCCAGCCACCTCAGGTAGGGCCAGCAAAGGCTGCAACAGACTCCCAGCGCTCTGTCTGCCTGGGAGATATCAAAAAAGCAGCCAATGTGGCCTATTACATGCACAATTTCTGCACTGCACAAAATCCACCTTTTTCTGGTGATGGGCCGGGGGAGGGATGCCTGCAAGCAGTCTTTGGGGATGCTGCCATACTCAGTGGGAGGGGACAGCCGTTATGAGTATGTAGGTGGCTTGTCTGCCCTCCTGCACAGCAGGATTGCCATGGAGAGGGCCTGCAGCTAGTCCTTACAGCTGCACTACAACGTGCACAGGTGGCCCACCAAAAGCCACTCCTCAGCTGACAAAATGAGGCCTGTGGGGACTGACAGCACACAGAGGCAGTAACAGTGCACAGAGGCAGGCAGAGCTCCAGGGCCCTCCAACAGCCTTTCCAGCAGGCTCTCACACCAGGCACTTCTCTGGAGTTAACCATGCTGAGTGCGAGAAGCACCAGATCAGACCTGTGGCTGCTCCAGATCCACACAACGGCAGGGATCAGTAATTGCAGCCTCTCAGCATCCACCTCTACTTCCCTACTCCAATAGACACTGATCCATGGCATGTATGTGTTTCACAAAGCTGTTGATTCTTCAAGAAACATCTGGCATACTTTTCATGGTATTTATGGGCTATCAGAAAGCAGTGGCATGACTTCAACTGATTGTGCATGATCTATCTCAGTTTTTAGCCTTTTCCTCCTCCCTATGAATAGGTTGCACTATTGTATACTTTTATGCCCTTCAGATAGACAATATGTGCTGTCAACACTTAAAACCCTGGCCTTCCTCTCATGCTGCAAGCTTCTGAGTGTAGCATTTTCCTTCTTCACAGTATGCCTAAAGTACTGCTTACCTGCTTAAATTTCTTCCAGAACAACTGGGGAACTTGGACTGGTTTCAGTAATGCACTAGCCGGTACAAAATGTTGTCATGTTAGCAGTAGCAGTACAGGTCACTCACAAAAAGTTCTTGTCCTGGCTCTGTTGCCATTTGCTTTGCCCTCTTACACTGTAGCTTATCAAAAGCCCTTGATAATGGCAAAGTTTTATGAGATTGCAAGCCAGGTAATGATTACTGACAGGTACCTGAGTGCATAAGTGAGCGCTTCCAAGAAGAACTTAGTAGGAGCTGGCTAGGAGGGAAAAAAACCACAGATGCTGGGTTCCTGTAAGCCTTGATATTAAAGGGTCACATTCACTGTAATGGTATTTAACAAGCGTGATTAAAACCCACATGCAGAACATTCTTTTACAATGCAACATCCCACAAGTAGAGGATACCTTTGCAAATGGGCATTTGTACCTTTTCTTTTAAGCCAGGGACACTTCATGGGAACAGAGGATTAGAAAAAATTCTCCCTGGCCCTAAAGTTCATTTCCTCTGTCATAGGTAAATGTGACCCTCTCCTGAACTGATCTGGCTCCCTCTGTAAAATTATCACTGCTTTTGCTCGCTACACCTCAGGCTGTAATTGTTGTGCTTAGCCAGCTTCTTTGAGTTCTCAGCCTCCATTTTATTGCATGAAACTTTGTACTCCTCTTCTCTTTACCCCTACTAGTTTCTTCCTTTCGTTTAAATACTTGGTGTTTATCTTTGTCAGGAAAGGGTTGTCAGGCATGCAAACAGGCTGCCCAGGGATGTAGTGGGATCACTACAAAGTGTAGTGGGTCTCCAAAATTTTTGATCACTTTTTGATGTAGGTGTAGTGCTTAGGGACACGGTTTAGTGGTGAAACTGGCAGTGCTCGGTTAATGGTTGGACTTGTTGATCTAAGAGGTTGTTCCCAGTCTTACTATTCTACTATTCTATGTGTAGCACAGCAATGACCCACTGTGGCCTCTTTTCTGCCTCACAAAGTAGCTCTTGCCTACAATGCTACCAGGCCGAGCTCATTTTCCTGCTATAGGAAATAATTCACTTTTATGATGTTTTAGAGCACTGTAATGAAAGTATCCTTAAGTAAAGGGCAATAAAGAGATTTGGTGACCAGGGACTTAAAGAATAGTAACATTGGGCTTGAATCACCTGTCTCTTGGTCTCCCCCTTTTCTGGTAGAATGTAAATTGTGCTTCTCTCTCCTCATGTAGCCTGCTCTGTAGTTTAAACTTAGGAGTCAGGGAATGTCTCACCTTCCTTGTGTTCTCTGGGCTAGCATAGCCAGTAACCACCTACCTTCAAATTAGGGGGGGAAGGTAAACTGAGGAGGTGCCTCACCACCCTCACAGTGAAGAATTTCCTCCTGGTGTGTAATCTGAACCCACCTTCTCTCAGCTTGACTCCTTCAACACTTGCCTCGTTGCAGTCCCTCGGCAGCACTCCCACAGGCTGCCTTCAGGCCTTGGCAGGGGCCATGGGGGTCCCCCTCAGCCCTCTCCTCACCTTCTGCTCCGGGGCTGGCTCTGTTCCCCCCGTAGCACTGCGCTTCCAGAGGGACATGGCACAAGCGGTGGTGCACTTGCAGGGGCTGAGATTTCTCATTTAAAGCATGTGCAGACTAATGATAGGCTGTTCTATGGGAATGTTACAGACTCTGGCTGTGATTAGAGACTAACTATTAATCTCTGAGCTTCAACACATGAAACCTTTCCCTTGTGTTTTCCAGTGAAGTTGGATGTAACACACGAATAAAGTGGTGTCAGCTTGTGTCACATTACCTGATTACGTAGTCATTATCATGCTCTTGTGAATGGAGGTATGGTTGGTTGCATGTCCAAGTAATCTCTTGCCTCTGTGTTAAGAAGCTGTTGCACTAAACATGGTCTTCTTTTAACCAAACATGCTCATTCCTACCTACATCTTAAATATGAAGGAAAGATCAAACATGAAATATGGAGAAAGTTTTTTTACATAAATATTTCAACTTAATTTCTAATCAAAGTTAAACTCCTCACTGACTCACAGACTTCATCTAAAATATCACTTTTTTTTTGTTTTCTTGAAGATCTATTTGACAATAAATAACATTACAGAGTTGTGTGTGCCTAAGATACTTGGCTTCCCTCATCATACATATAGCACTCTGCTACTGTCATTGTGCATTTCTGCAGCTAAGCTTTTTGCTCTGTCATGTGCTGTAGACTAATTCCCAAGAATGAAAGTACATTGCAAAACAAAAGAAGGAAAACATTCTCAAGGCTTTATCTTGACCTGAATGTTCATGTTGACTTATATGATGCAAGTTTTGAGTAATTAATGTACCTTTGACAAAGCGAACACGAGGGTCAAAAAAAAAATCCAATGTAAATGTTGTGATCATTATACAGTGGCTGCCTCTGGTTAACGTAGCTTCATTTTTCATTGTGTCAGGAAGGTTGCAAATAATTTTTTCTCAGAGGGTCAGAGAAAGAGGTGCAGTCCAACTATTAAAAAAAAAAGTAAACTACTCCCTGGGAAACTAGTAGGAGAAAGCATATGAAGCCATAACCTTCAGATGAGTCTCAAACAAGGCACTGCAGGTTTTCCCAGACTGGAACTTCCTCATGAGAGCTTTCCTTCTGCAGCACTAACATCCTTTGGCTGCCTTGTCTCAGTCACATTCAAAATGTGGCCAAGGGATTTCGTTTTCTCTTGTGTTAACTGAGGTGTGAGAGTTAGGGAGACAGGCACAAGTCACAACAGGTACACAAAATTCTGATCAAATGTTGAGGGTTTTTTTCCCCCTGTGAGGTGATCAAACAAAAGTTGCCCAGAGAGGCTATGGACTCTCCATCTTTGGGGATACTCAAAATTCAACTGAATGTGATGGCATGAACAGAGATCTGATCAGGTGACCTCCAAAAATCTTTTCCAGTCTGAGTTATTCTTTGAACCTTTGTGTCTTATAAAGGTGACACGCTGTCTTCCTGACACAGAAAAGACTTTAATGAGCAAAGGGCATAACGAAAATTAACAACTTCTCATAAGAAATGTGGGAAAATTCAAAGCAAAAGTCAGGGAAAATCAATTTGTGTGAGATACAAGATCACAAGTAGAGATTTGCCTCTCCCACCAACCGTATCCCAATATTCTTATTCCTTTGGTTGATCAGGAGTGAAGGGGAAAAAAAAGAAGTTTATTTGTTAGAAGAGGACAGTTTTTCTCGTGATGTTATTTGTCAGAACAAAATAATCTTAAAGTTCATGAGTTAAGACATTCACATTGTCTTTTTGTTTCATGTTTGTCTAAGTTTTTGGATCATTTAATTGCATTTAATTTATCCTTAAACTTTAATGCAGGAGATCCTTAGTTTTTAACTTGCACAACTATTACTTTCTCCAGTCTGCCAGAAAGTAATGTGAAATAGCAGAATAAATCACAATAAAAACTCTTTTTACCTTATCCTTATCATCCTATACAGTGTCCTAGTCAAAGAAGGCTGAAAACAGCTTTGTCAGTAAACCTATTTCTTTAATTCAGTAAAACTGTTTTGTCTGAAGACAAGGAGAGTTTCTCTGAGCTGATGAGAATCTCTCTGTGATTAGCCTTAGCTTCTATGTGTTTATTTCCTGCAGGGAAAGCACCCAAAACTAGACATGCAAAGTGGCATAACTCCACTCTTTGAAAGATCCTCTATAATTTTCAGTGTCACAATCAGGTTGTGCTAACAATGTTTCAGTGAATTCTTTGCCCATTTATTAATTAAAAGTCTCATCATATTTGTACATGTCTCTATAGACAAAGGGAAATGAATTATTTTCTTAGAGCTGTCCAGTTTTCTTGGGCTACACTAAATTGGCAAATTATGTATATACACACTAGAAAACAAAGAGAGAGGAATTGCCAAAATTAAGATGAACATGTGCCAGAAGAATGTGCTGTCACTCTGCTATGGCAGATTAGCAGCTGTTTTGCCTCCTCCTCCCCCTCAGCCCTTGGGGGATGTACATTACATCTCCAATATTGGCCTCTTCCCCCACCAGGGAGGTCAATGACCTGAGCCAGCTTTCACCAGTGTATGCTCACAACATTAAACATTTAACAAGGTGATAAGAACTCAGGGGATTAGCATTTGGGGGAAAAGGGTGTGACCTCTAAAACTAGGTCTTAATTAATAAAAATGGACAGAAGCGATCTGTTTCAAAATCTCTATTTAGCAGGAAGGGGATAAAGCAGGTTCTGTTTGTTTTTGCAGGAGGGAGGGAAGAGCAGGGATGGGACCTGTAGTTGGATGAAAGTGGTAGATGTCTTGGGAACCAGTGTTAACTGTTAATGTGTGAAGAAGCAATGAAATTTTTTTATTAACTGGAAACTGGTTAGCTGCAGATTAATTCAACTACCTGCCTCCTCCCACAGTTGCAGCAAGCTTAATAACACGCATCTCCTAGAAGGTTTTATTTTCCATAACATTTGTCAGAGACAGGTTTCCTGCATAAAGAAGTTTCCTGCTCTTAGAATGAATTTCACAGTAATTATGTCTCCTTTCTAGAGAAAGGAGATTGAGGGATTTTATTGAGACCCAGTATCTAAAGCAATGCACTTTCTTGTGGTTCATTACGATTTTTTGTACTTTGGGTCAATGTGATCTAAAACAATGTTTGAAAGAACCATGAATACTTTTATGCATACAAACACCATAATTGCAAAATAGAAATAAAAACATATAATAAATAAATTCAAATTCTTCTAAAAGTATTTAACATGTACTTGGTCCTTAACACTATGGTGTTTTAATGGCTCATTATTTATAGTTCCAGTTTTTAAGTCTGAAAAAAATGACTCCATTGTTATATTTCTGTTAATGTTTACATAACTGCTGATCAAAATAAAGCAATGCATTAGCTAAATGTTCTCGAAAGAGAATAATTGTGTGCAATTCAATTACCACTGGAAATAAGGTAAGCCTTTTCTTGACTATTTGGGTGTAACTGAGTTCTGTGACAGTTTTCTGAGACTTGCTTATACACTGGGCACTACTGCCATCCCCTGATTTCTCTACTGAGACAACAGGGCTTTTGGACTGAGTGGAAGATGCAGGACATTCTGACATGCCCGTGGTCTGACTGATGGTGTGAGCAAGGGCATGCTGCAGCACTGCTCTGCAGAAATTACAGCAAGCAGGCTTTGTGATCCTCTGAAACTTGTTTGCCCCTACTCCAGTTTCCTGGGTGCTTGCAATGTCTCCTGAAACGACTTGTATGCAGCTGTCAGAGATCAAAATTCAACTTTTTTCCTTCCCTTTAAGAAATAAAATGAGTGAATAGTGGGCATTCATACAGCACAGGCACAAACAGAGGATCTGATGTTTGTAATGCAGAGCATTCATTAATCATACAAAAAAAAAATCCCAGTATTTATTTATTGATACTTAGAAAAGGTGAAAAACCATGTTTCCATGGCTGTTTGGTTGTTTTTTAAGCACATTGATTATTCTACCTGGAAATTTTAATTTTCTTTTTGCTGTCATTTTCTGTAAGGCTTTATCTCAACTCCCATGCAGATTCTGTTTTACTCTGTTACTAATTTCCTTTTATGACCTGTCCTAAGGAAATAAAATCTTTGTTTTAGCAATGTTTGTTTTCGGTTTCCCCATGGGGTAATTTAATAATATGTCACAAAAAACCCAGGACTGTAGTGGATAAAAGTGAAAAATGCATTATTTTTTTGCTTTTCGTCTGCTTTTTTCTAGGGATAATTACTACATTCAGCTTTTGCTGATTTTATTTTGAAAGAACTTAATGGTTTGTGCTAGTGGAAATTTGAAATGCAACCAGTATAGTTTGAGAACAGCAAAATTGCCTAATGTACACATCATTAATGTGAGTTTACAGAGAAACTCTGTTTCACAGAAAAGATGAACATTTCAGGGAAACAGCCATCCAGGAATAAACAGCTGGAAACAACCATAAGATGACACACTCCTAGAATTGTCATTTGGGATTGAGAGGTATGGGGGTAAGCTGGGGCTTCTGTGATTAATCAGTGTTTTTTGCCACATGCCAGGAACAAGAGCAACATTTACTTCTGTGAGATTTTCGTTAATGAATCATCTCTAAGGGTAGTGGCTGCAGTTAAAAGGTAAAACCCAATAATGCATAAAAATAGCAGCAATGGACAAAACACTTAAGAGAGAAAGAAAATTATGTCTCCCAGCAAAATGCACCAGCAAATGACATCAGTTTTCTTTCTGCTGGGAGCTGCTTTCTGAGCGGGTGGCCCTGAGGCTGGCAGAAATGACAGAACCAGCCTTGGATGTCAGAAGTCAGGTCAACATGTGGCAGTGTTATGACTGAAGAATGAGACCTCAAGCAAGGCAGGCAGACAACTGAACACTTGCAGGAGTTTGAATCACAAACATCTCATTAGGCCATTTTTAAACAGCACAGCAATTAACAGGCATAAGTGTGTCTAGCATTTTGCTGTCATGGTAGCCCCTGACAGCTCCCCTTCTAGTCAGCTGTGGAGGTGTGACTCATGCCTAGCATTTGACTGCCAACAAGAAGTCTATGCTGCCTTACACATCCATGTAAGTATTAGCCTAACTGGCTTACAGTTCTCATCACTAGAGAAGAGTGAGACTCATCCCAGCTACTTATCTGGCCAAGATATTGTGGAGAGAGAAGAAAAAAGATGGTCCAGAGGCTGCGACCACACACTGCCCTGGCAGTACTGTGCCTGATGTTCTAGGCCTGAGATAAGGAATGCTTTTGTGAAGCCATGGGAAAGATATTTGAATGTCTTAAATCTAATCTAGTTTGGGGAAAGCAAGATTAGCAGCAGGGCACGTCTTTAACTAGAAGCATGAAAGCTGAGAACTGACAGACCCTTTTGACTCACCCAGCTGGGCATACTACTGCTGCCATCTATGACCAAATGCAGCCTCTGATCAGCTCGGAGTTATGCCCATCTGCTGGCATAATAGTGGCATTAACCAACTTTCCGTGTGTTTGGATAACACCCAAACACGTTGTGCTCCTCCCTGCAGGGGGCAAACACCAGGCCAAGAGGTGCCTTTTATGGGCAGCCAGGATACTTCCACATGGGACATCTGTTCTCCTAAAGGTCCTTTGGAGGGCTCTCTTCATTTTGGCCACTGCATCAGGGGAGGGGGGACGTTTGCACATGTGTCTGGCTGCCAACAACAGTGATTGTTTTAAGAGCATCTCAGTGTGCCAGAATACAGGCTGTAGGCAAATACAGTCTACCAATCTTGCAGTGAGAGAGCCGTGTAGCTTACGAACAAAATGAGTCACAGAAAAGACATACGGCTGGAAACCACAAAAGCCTTCTGTGACTGGTCAGCCAGGAATTCACATAAACCTGAAAAGTAATTTGTGCCTACTACTGTAAAGCAAAATGGAAAATAAATACGTGAGTCCTGGGGGTGAAAGGAGCATACGTATTGTAAAAGGTGTGTCAGAAATGTTCCCTTTCTGCTTGTGAGATTGATTGTTGTGCTTGCAGAGGGATTGTAAATAGGTCACGATACCCTTACAGCCCAGGTTTAGTGCAGCCAGGCAAACATGAGTGTCCTAGCATCACCTCATATCCCCAACACACCTGTGTGCATGGGAATACAAACTGAGATGTGAGGTGTAGCAGGAAATGTGAGGCCTTGTGACATACACTTAAGTTTTCCTGCAGTAATTCATATAGCTCAGCTGTAAACTCGCTGACCTGGTAGCAGGTCATTCCTTTGCCTGTACCTTGCTTCTTCTGCTAGCTAAAGTGCTGGATGATTTCATGGTTTCTGTTATCAGCTTATAGCTGAGATGTGTATCAATCTAAAGAAAACAGAGAATATATTCAAGTCCTTACTAGAAAATGTAAGTAGCGTTTGTCAAGTATATCTACTATTTTTCTATAATAATTCTTCAAACTTTTGTATGCTTTAAGAAAAAACAGCTTGTATTTTTTATTGCTTTGACTCAGAAAACACAATGTATTTGTGCTGGAGCCACCAGTTTCCTAGATTTATCTTGTTCTAAGAAAAAATAAAATACAAGAACTTTTGCTCCTTGGCATTTGAAAAGTGAGATTCAACATGCAGATGAAAATGCAGAGCTAATTTTCAGGCATGAAAATTGTTCCTTAAGATTTTAGTCTGAATGTTTGAACTGTTTCATGTCACTCACTGGCCTGCAGTCAGCAAAGCTTAAAAAGGAGAGAGAAAAAAAAGAGCAACAAATTTCAAAACTGAAGGAACAGCTGCATTGGTTCTCTACTATGGCAAAAGTAAGCAAAATACCAGAAAGCACCAGGTAATTTAATAAGGCAATTCATATGAGCTTTAAGCTAAATGTACCAGACAGATATGAATTATACTATTGTGTTATGCTGCTGATTTGCTAGGAAAGCATATTTTAAAAGGCTATGTAATTGTAAGGTTCAATTTGATAGAAAAATATCCCAAACCTCCAACACATGAAAGTTACTATGATTTGATTTACAGGATTTAGTATATATTTTTTCCAGAGCAGATCAGCTAACTCTTAAGGGTATATTTCATTCTTCTTTACTTTGACACCTCCAGTGATGTTTCACAAACAGGGGTAATATTTTCAGTGTGAATGCTTCTTCCAGAAGAAAGTCAAGTATAGTAACATCTCTCTTAAACAAATATCCCTTCTGATAATCTGTCTGCAGTGATAACTATATAGACTACAGCATATGTTTCAGTTGTAGACTTTTGTGCCTTTACTAAGCATCAGAGTGAATTACCTAAAGTGAATTCTGGTTTAAGACCTGTGTTTATTTCTACAAACCATGTCAATGAAATGGTAAATGCATAGCTGACTCTGAAAGGATTGAAACCTTCAGCTGAGTTCTGTTATTAAAGAAAAAAGTTTAGAAAAATACAAGAAAAAGTCAAAGGTGGTGGCTTTTGTAAGAGAGTATAAACCAACATGTCAAACCAACCATAATACTTTGGTTGAGGTCTATGTGTTTTATCTATATCTAATCCCCTAGATCACTGCAGACTAAAGGAAGCAAATATGACCCCAAAGGCAAGAAATGGTTGTAAAAGTAAACAGCTTTCAGATGCAGAGAGCAAAAAAATTGCTTTCATTTTTGGACTTTCTCTACCACTTACAAACTTGAGTTTTATCACATCTGTACCAGATTTCCACAGCTTAAAGTATAATGAAGATATGAGCAGTTTTGTTTGGTATAGGGTTAGGAGACTGGACTGCTGTGCCTTCATATGAGCACATCACCACGCCAGACTTGAAGACCAGGGCTCTCTTCAATCTTTAAAATATGTGAATGTACTTCACTTACGATATAACACTTTGGTTTATATTGTGTGGTATCCTTACTGAAAGGGTGCTGAACAGCTTCTTGGAAGGGGTATCCACTGGAGATTACTAAATACACTGAGAATATCTCTATTTCAATGAATGGCCTGGGCACGTGGTGCTAGGGGCTGGGAGATCATGTGGGACAAGTTCTGTGCATGCTTTTTCCCCACAGGCTTCTTCTGACTGTTGTCGAAGACTGGTTGCTGCCTGTGATCACTTCTAGCTTCACATGCTGCGACATAATTGCACCCCTAAATTACAGAAACTTTGACTTTCTTCCTCACTGATTAGTCAGAGTGTCCTATAGGTCTAGTGGAGGTATATAAGAAAATATGAAGGAATTTGGTTATGGAGTAGTCATGTATGGTCAAAGCTAGATACTTCAGAAGGAGATTCTCAAAGTCCAGCAAGCTCATTAGGTGTTTACTACAGCTCATGAAGAATGGTAGCCTGCACCTTCCTAAAGCTCATTCATGTTTGCCATCTTGGGACCCACAAACCTGAGCTTCCTTCTATAGGTAGTCACCTTTATCTGTCATTTTAGTCATCTGAGCAGAGGGTCACTGTTTCTTTGTAGAAAAAAATACTGGGAAAGCATTACTCAATATTTATAGAATAGTCTCATAATAAAAATACTTGGTTTAGAAGTAGGAGACCTGGGTTAATTTCCTCTTTCCAATCAAAGAATTAAAATAACACACTGATCTTCTTTCCAGAATAATGTTCAAGCTATCAGCTGATGGGATATTTTTGTTTGGAGACAGTGTCCTTCTGCCGGAAGAACATAAGAGTAAATAGCATAGCAAACTGAAAGCATGATTATTTATCCCAGTGGTTAGACTGTTCATCTGAGGCAAGGGAGTTCGGCAAATTATCTTAAGACCAGAATCACATCATCGTTATTCTTTTCTGTAAAATCTCATTCATTTTCTGAAGAGTCAAGGTTGGTGCATAAGTGGGAGGCATGCTAAAGTGTTATGTGGAAGTCTGAAAGAAATGGCTTCCCATGGGTTTGATTCTTCATTGTAGTTGAATGGGAAATAGACAAAAAGCTGCTCAGAGTAGATTTTCTCCTCAGATGCATTCAGTGCCTGAGGAATTTTAAGTCAAGCAGATAAACCAGCATTGGGAAAAGTACAGCCTAGGTTTTCAGGATCAAAATTTTTTCCCCTGTTTTTCCTCCCTGTTTGCATAAGGGTATCAGTATGGAAAAAGCAAACACTCTGTAGATGGTTTTGCATGCAGATCTGAATCTTTTTATAATATCAGAGCTACTGGTGGGATGAAAAAATCCTTGTGGTTGTACAAAGCTATCTCAGATCTGGAAGCAGCATTGCTGTGCTCACACAGTCCTCTCTGCAGAGTCTGGTGATGTTGGCACAACATCTAAGCACAGCCTGACCTGTGTTAGTCCATTTACTAATACAAAGTATCCACATTAGAGAAAAATATAAGAACATAAGGACAACATATTAGCTTTAATTTTTATGAAAAATATTGTTGCAATTCTCTTGAAGTGCACTTCAGCAAATGTCAAATGACACAACTTGGTACTTAGTTACATTACTCATGGTAAAGAAATTGTGGTGTATGTGTACAAATAATTCGATTAGTAGTTCACAAGAAGAAATTTTTGATGAAAATATGTGTTCTTTGTTCTACTGAAGATATGAAAGCCAAAGGAAAGAACATATGATACACTTTCTTTAAAGAATGCATCACAATTTACACCTGAAAAGGTTTCTGGGAAAATTAACTGGGAAGTAACTGCTGCAGTCTGCAGGACAGAAGTGAGATTTTGATGGCCTCAAAAGTATCTTCTCAGTGTTCCAGTTGGGAGAGTTTCCCCCTTTAATAATCAGAACACGGTATAAAGCTACTGAGTGTGTGAAAGGAAAAACGATGATGGAACTTGGTTCTGAAGTAAGCCATGCATGGGCAGAGCTGGATACCACAGAAAGGAATTCTCAAAGTCCAGGAAGTTCATTAGGGATTTGCTAAAACTAATGTAGGAAGGATAACTTGAGGCTCCTTCAGGATGGCTCATCTGTCATAACCCTCTGTGCCACATCATACACAATAGAACTATGGGTTTGGGCAAGCGCTGCCTGACAGAAGAGATGCTAGGGGTGTTGGTCAACAGAGGCTGAACAGGAGCCAGCTGTGCCCAGCTATCCAAGAAGGCCAGTGGCACCCTGGCCTGGATCAGGCATAGTGTGACTGACAGGACCAGGGCAGACACTGGCCCCTTGTACTCAGCATTGGTGAGGCTGCACCTTAAATCTTGTGTCCAGTTCTAGATGCCTCACTACAAGAAAGACGCTGAGGTGCTGGAGCATGTCCAGAGAAGGGCAATGGAGCTCATGAAGGGTCTGGAACACAGATCCTGTGAGGAGCAGCTGAGGTTACTGAGGTTGTTTAGCCTGGAGAAAGGGAGGCTCAGGGGGGAACCTTATCACTCTCTACAGCTACCTTATCACCCTCCACCTGAAAGAAGATAGTAATAAGGTGGGAGCCAGTCCCTTCTGCCAAGCAGGAAGGGATAGGAAGAGAGAGGAAATGGCTTCAAGTTGCACCAGAGGATGTTTAGATTGGACATAATGAAAAATTTCTTCACTGAAAGGATTATCAAGCACTGGATCAAGGTGCCCAGGGATGTGGTTGAATCACCATCCCTGCAGATATTTAAAAGATATGTAGATGTGCTACCTAAGGATGTGGTTTGATGGTGGACTTGATAGTGCTAGGCTAGCAGTTGGACACTATGATCTTGAAGTCTTTTCCATGATTTCATGATTCTATGATTCTATGATATAACCTGTACTTCTGAAATAGGCCTTGAATTTTAGGTCACAGATGTCATCAGCGTACTGTGCCACCACAAACACAGCAGCATCTTAAAATGGCACTGTGCTCCATAGTGTGAAGGATGCTGCTTTTTCTTTTTTGATTAAGGCATCCAGAATGACTGCTGAAAAAATAATTCATTCAGACATTTTTTCAGGAAAAACTGCTGCTTTATATAGCTAGGCATGTCTTCCAGAATACCCAAAATGTGGGGCTGACCTTGACTTTCTGCTTGAACAAAGAAAGATGGTTTTCATTATTCTCCAATTATTATTCTGCCTTTGCTACCACATCACCGCTTTACACATAGACATTGTAAATGTCAATTGACTGCTTTCCATTGGTAGTTTTTGAAAATGTTGTTCATTATTGTAGAATTTTTCTTCTATTTTCTTTGCTTTTGCACATATTTTCTGGGTTCTTTTTTATTCTTTAAACTTATATCAATACTTTTAATATTTATATAGTGCATTAAAAAAATCCACTGTTTATGTTAAAATGGGAAGGTGGAGATACAAAACATTTCTCTGTAATTTTCTAATAGTGCTGCTCTAAAGAAAATTTACTTTGTCCACAGCCTTTGAGTAGAAAATTCAATTTTTCGTACTTTGTTGGGAGATTTGGGCAGTGCTTTGTGGAGTATTTTAGCATGCATGCCAACAATCTCATCCTGTACTCACAGTCATGGAACACTTACGTGCTTTCAGTTTTTCAGTCCAGATATGCAACATAGGTGGGGTCCCACAGTGGTTTTCAGTCTTCCACCAGCTTGTTCCCTTTGTGTGCCTGACACTAAACCAACAATGACATAGACCTCAGTAGAAGCAAGACCAATTCTGGTAAATACAACAACGTGGACTTGCTTATTCCTTTGTTCTGAAATTTTGATGCTGCTTCATTGTCTTCTGCATGATGCTGACATAATAGTATTTTTGTCTGATTATAGCCAGAGCCGAGTCACAGGGGAGTTAAGCTGAATGAAGTTTAATTAAACTTGGAAAAAGTAACACTGAAATTTAAAATTCTTTTATGTTTCCGTTGTGGTGAGAAGGCCTTTTATGCTAACCAACACCCAATCTTAAACTTCAAAGGAATATTTGGAACAATTATGCACATTAAAAATGGAGAACATAGTCAGCTGTCTTTTATTTTCACATTTCCTCCCTCTGCCACTACCAATGCTTGTCATTCAACTTAAATGCATTTTTCTTTTGTATTTGATACTAGCTCAGACCGTAAAACAAATCTTCTGCCAGGCAAATTATTTAATAGATAAGATTATTTTCAGCCAATAGGATAAAAGAATGCTCTACTATTTCCCCACATTCAGTTAATGTTTTAAGTAAAACATTAGTAGCATTAGTAGCATGACAATAGTATTAACTACCAATCTGCTACTTAAGTGCTATGATTTAAAGGCAAGTGCCCACACATCAGAGCGGAAACATAGCAGCTACTTTTTCACCCAGTAGTTTTTGTTAGTTTTTACTATTTTTTTAAAGGGATGGTTTACTTTGAAATGCAAGGTGAGAGACCAGATAGGAAATGCTTGCTCATCTTGATCTCTTTGCCTATCTGACCAGACTTAAAAAAAAGTTATGTACAGAATTGTATGTATTTAGCACTGTCACTTCCACTACAGGCACTTTCATGGTTTTGATGGTACGACTTTATCAAATGGGATTTACCAACCTAATTCTGTATAGAATTATTATTATTGCATTACATTAGCAAGAGATCCTGAAATGGTAGCAGATCTACTCCCAAGAGTGTGGAACGCAGCAGGTTTTGCGAAAGGAATTGCAGAGGGGAAATTAGGTAAATCTCATATTGATTACTGAATATACTTCTTATTGACCTGGCTGGAATGATGGATTTTCCTGGGCTAAATGACGTTTAGACAGGAAGTTACTCCAAATTATCACCTACTTGTTTTTAGCTTTGCCTATTGTGTAATGTCATGGGGAAAAGAAATAAAGTTATATTTTGGCTTGGTTAGGCTCTAGTTCAGCTGTGGTTTGGTCTCCATGAACATTTCATTGAGCTGTAAAACACCGTGCTGTGCACTAACCCTTACAATATGAACATAGAGTGTATAGTACTCTGCTGTTTAGTATGTCCCCATGATCCCCACACAGACTGAAGCTACAATCTCCCTTGGGAAGACATCAGTCAGTACAGAGGACATCTCCACTTCAGATGCATGCACCTTTAGACAAAAATCTTCACTGACTTTAGCTTAAAAGATGTCTGTGGTGGTACACCTTTTGGCACCACTGCTTTTAAGAAAAAGAAAATTTTTCTGCTTCATGAATAGCACAACTTGCCTCCAGAAGGGAAATGATTTTCAACAGATAAGCAATTCCAAAGGTATTTATTAGCTATCAACTTGGATAAACCTACACGTAAAGGACTATGAAATCCACTTCCCACCCTGCACTTTTTGTTTGTTTACGGATTCCCAAGCATATTAATTATACTTCATTTGGCTTTGCCCCAGAGACTTCTGAACAACAGGGCAGAGGCCATTCAGTTCAATTTCTGTGGCTTATATTCTGTTCCCCTGAGAATATTTTTAATTAATATGATGCTTATTCTCAAGAAAACATGTCAACTTCTCCATCTCACAAACATTTATGAGTGGCACAGCCCCATGTGTACCACTGACAGAGATACTGTTTGTTGGCTTTATGTAAACAAACTCTTGTAGTTGTGAGAACTTAGATGTGGTACTTGAGTGCTTAAATATAGAGAGACACTGGCAATATTGCGTGCTGCTAAATGTGACCCAGTTCATGTTCTTTTATCTGTTTGTAAACCAAACCCCTGAAGAGGGGTTTTTGTGAATGGTATAGCGAGGGGAGCTGTAGAAACTGCTGAGGCTTGCCTGAGAGGAAGAGTTTAGAACGATTTTTGAGATTTTTACATTAGTTGTGAATCCAGTTTTTGACTAAACAGTTCAATCACATGCTACCTTCCTTCCTCCTCCTCTGTGGAAATAACATCCTGGTGCTGGAAAAGCATTTCACTGATAATCAGGGTTTGCAATATCTCTTCATATTAACAAAATGACATACCTTTAAGTATATTTTGATAAAATACACGAGTGCCTGAGAAAGAAGGGGAAAATGTAGGTTTTCCAAAGAGGTTTTTAGGACACAATTTTAGAAAAATCTGTGACAAAATTCCCTGACATGGATGCCTTTAGTTTGGAGGAAGCTTCAGGTGAGTCCTGCTTTCTAGAAAACTTTTACAGATCAGTTCTCTTTTAGGCCAAAGGTCCAAAAACTCTATGTAAAATTGTATTCTTGTTGTGTTGTGGCTGATGCCTAGTCTGATTTGTAAATGGTAGATGTATAAACAACACTGATGATAATGCTTACATTTGTGTGATATGTGTGTCTTGAAAGCCAAATGCTTCAAGATTTCCTTGCTCATATTTACAAATCCAGAGGGCTTTATTCAGTGAAATGTTAATGTAAAAATAAAATTTGCCTTTCAGGACTTTTCTCACTCTTCTCACAGAAGAGATTGAAAATTGGACTGGAAAAAGCTTCAGTCCAGCACTTAAACAAAAACCATCTGTAATGTGTTGCATAAATGGCACAACACTCAAATGCTTTGTGAGCCTACGACGATAAATCTAAAAATACAGGCAGCACTATTTTAGAAGTAAGGTAGCAGGTAAGGCAGCTTAGAGTAGGAATTTTGGTAATCACTACTCTTCAAAATTTTTTGAAATACATTTTTGTTTATGTAGGGAGTTCTGAGCTGGCTGTGGCTCCATTTCCATTTCTGTTGTGGTATATTTATTTTATTTTTTATTTGTTCTCCTTTCTCCCCTGAGATGTTAGTTTAGCCCTGAAACTGTACCCTCCTACCCAGTTGTCAATCTTCTCTTGAAACCTACCCTTTGCTGTAGAAGGTTCCTTGTCCCTCCTCCCTCTCAGTGTCAATCCCAGTTTGTTCCTGCCCCCTGCCTTGGAAATCCCCTTGGAAATCCCCTAAACCTCCATGCTCCATTGGTTTGTTTAAATTGTTCCCTTCCCCTTGTGCTCCCCATTGGTTCATGCACTGTAAACCCACCTTGTGATCCTCCCCCACACTTTCCTTATTGGTTGAAGATTTGTACCCTCCCCGGCGACCTCCCACATATAAAAGCCCCAGCACACTTGTGTTCATTGTCTTTCGTCCCTGAACCTTTCTTGGAATAACCCCTTTTGGAAACCACGCAGAAGACCTCTCCCTCATTCTTGCCTCTGCCCTTGATGCTTGACAGCCTGTACTGTAGAATGAAAGCCCTACAGCTGTATCCTGGTGTACTGGTTTAGGGCAAATTCTGGGGAGAAAACCTCCAAAGGGACCCTCCCCGCAGAAAGCAAACCTACGTGGTCCCTCCCCCAACTGGTTCGGGAAAGATTTTCACGGAGACGAGTGGAAAAAACCTGTTTATTTAACAGGGTACTCCCAGCACAATAAATCAAACAATGCCAGATGACAAATTCAGACAGACAGAACGTCTTTTCCTCACGGTGCCCCTTTGGTGATGGAAGAGTCCTGGGGTCCGGGGGGGTGTTGGCAGCACAGAGGGTCGGGTGTTGCCCTCTGGGGCTCTCCTCAGTCCAAGACAGATGTAACAGTCCAAGAGTAGAAGAGACAAATTTTGGAGATTGCCTTTCCTTTACTAGCTAGCTAACTAACTAACTAAGCAAAGGTCAGTCTCTCTCCCTCCGAGCCCAGCCAAAAACCCAAGGGCAGATGAAAGAATTCAGAGATAACAAGGTTTTCAAAACAAACTTCCTTTTCCCTGCTTTTCAGAATCCTTAAAGGGACAAGACACAATATCCAACCCAAACAGCAGACAATTTAGGGATACAGGGCATCTTAAGAGTCACCCCAAAACACCTGGACTGCACTGCTTTCTGTGAACAGCCCATTCTTGGCCCAGTGCCAGGAGCTGGCTGGGGAAAATCCGGCACTGCGTCACATTTCTTCATGGCTGAGGGCAAGAACTGGGTGTAGGTGTTGATTGGAGGTATAAATGCTTACATCTCAGCCCTGCCAGCACACAAAGCCTGTTAGCAATTCCCCTCCTGTTGTAACTACTTACAGTGAATCATTATACCCATTTCTCACTCTCCTACCTTTGAAGAATAAACCTGCTGCCAACTACTTGGCATTCTTGAACTACTTTGCAGCATAAGATTTTTGTGACCTGGAGTGCATGAATTGTCATCTTTGAAAAACCCCATAGAGATAAAATATAGAGATCATACAGAGATCCTAGTGCAGAATGCCACCTTTTGGAGCTATGCTTGTTAGTTTGTCCTGTGAAAGACAACTGACAGCTCCACTGGCATAGTGAAATTCCAGGGACTAATGACATCTCACATATGTCTCTTTCCAAAAAATGTCCAACATTTTGACAGTGTCCTGATTGTGGATTTTCAAAAACCTGTTCTCATGTTTTAGGGAACTTAAAATATGTGGCAAAGGAGAAGGCAACTTTTTTTTCCCAGACTGTTTTTTTCTCTTGAATACAAGGATGCTTGCAGAGTATGGCTTCGTAGAGAATGAAGCAGCTCTGATAAAATATGTCTCCTGGTATAATAAAAGCTGTGTGTCAAGAGTGAGCCGCACAGCAGTGAAGAGCACAAGCATGCAGAGCTTCCCGTGCAGCACTGTCTCCTGTCCTCCTGACAGCCTGCCCCAAGCTCTGCTGCTGCAGCACCCTCCTACCTGGCTCCATGATCAGCAAGCACAGTCACACTTCCCTCCGCTGGAGAACTGCTCTTCTGGTTTTGTTGCCTGACTTTTCTCATTTGCGGGGAAAAGGAAGGCTCAGGAGCCCCCAGGCTTCTGGAAAAATATTGTTAATGCTACTCAGAGATGTGACATGGGGGAATGAGACTGGAAGAGGGCGGAGAGGCCTGTGCCATTGATGCCAGGATGTCTGTTACAGTCTAGACAGGCTGATTGCTGTGGTGTCATATAGTAGTGGTCAGTGGATGCTATTTTGTGCTGTTGCCACTGATTCACTAGACACGCTGTTATCTAATTGACTGCACCTTCTCTCTTCTATTTCTTAGATAGTAACTGCTCTTTGCATACTTTCTTCTTAGGTTGCTGCTCTGTTTGTACAAATGAACGTCACAGAAAAGGATATGAAGTGGTTGTGTATTAGCCCAGTAACCCAACATGGCCCATGGGCTGGATCCATCCATCCAACCAGTATCTTCCTGTTCACTAGTGGAAAGAAAATATCTATCAAGCAATGACCACTACCTAAAACAACTTATCCTCATAAACCACCCGGAAAAGCCCAAGGGATCCAGTGGACAGCTGGTGTGTCTGTGCCACCCTACCATTTAACCTGTGGGTGGCTACCTCTGTCAACATTTTGACAGAAAACAATGTTTCTTGCTGTGTAGATAGGAAGATAGAAAGCCTCTGGATAAGAGAGATCCTAGTGTTGATGGAACTGCTAGGTTGTTCCAGAAACCAATGGGTGTGAAAGTTTATAACATGCTTCCCATTTCAGGTGTATTCCTTCTGATGTATTTGCACAGTGCAATGTAGAGGACCACCTCCAACTTCTATTTCACTGACATGCAAAGCCAGTCTTTTCTCAGGTCAGATAACAGAATCCTAATTTTCCTCATTATTCCATTTCACATTTCAGTCCCTCTGGGCATGAATGATTCAGGTATGCACTGTACCTCAGTTAAGGGATTGTAAACTGGCATGACCTTCCCTATTTCTGATGATGGAAATACTACGTTTAGGGCACCGTGGTGCCACCTTCAATTTGTCTGTGTCTGTGGCTGTGTTATGCCTGTGATGCACAGCAAATCTCCCATGAGCTGAGAGGTACTTAGAACAATTTTTTTTCTGAATCACTTTCACTCAAAAGTGAAAGTCTTTTCCTTGTATCAGAATACTGTGATTAATCCCTTGTGCGTGACATCCTATTTTCAGCTGTTGAATTTTATCCTGCTTTTCTAATTTTTTTTCCTCATAGTTCTTTCTGTATGATAGTTTTCACCTGTCTTGGCAATGCTTTCCAGGTCTGTCATCATAACGGCATAACTTGTTGCACCAACATCATGCTCAGGTTTCCTTCCTAAAGTCCTAAATAATGATTGTTGAAAATTTAGAACAAGAGTGTTGCCAAGATCCCTAAGGAATTCCAGCACTGTTATTCTTCAAACCTTCTCCATTGCCATGCCCTTTAAAAACAGCTACTTTTGCAAATGTATAGTAAATTCGTTAATTTTAATGATCTCCAGTTTCAATGATTTTCTACACAGATATATCCTGGGTGCTGTTGATGTCTGAAACACATTTTGCAACAAATTTTGTTTGTTCCTTAACTGCTTTTTTAAATTTATCACGTAATTTATTTTTTAATGAATTATGATATTTACTTTATTTTTATTAAATTAATAATTTCATAATTTCTAATAATTTATCAAAATACATGTAAGGTCTGTCATAATTTGTCATTGTAAGAATTTATTATGTGTACAAAGCAGCTCTGTAGAGGAATGGCACCTTACCTTGGAGACTTGGCTGAGTCACACCACAAGTGCAAATATACATGACTTTTGCTTCTTCCACACTGCCTCATTACAGGTTAACACAACGTGTGTTGGCAGAAACAATACGTGTGAATCTAGAAAATCCTCTCAGAATAGAATAAAAAGGTTTTCATTAACATGGCAAAGAATTTCTGTGAATATTTGATCACATAAAAATAGACTTGTTTTGGTTGTGTTTACCTTCCTTTTATGGAATCCCATTGGAGTATTCTAATTAAAAAAAATGTTTTCTGGCAGCAGTGCAGCAGAAAGAATGCATTCTGAACAAATTTGAGAATATTCATATATAACACGTTTTGAACGTGCAAATGTATTTTTGCCATGACTCTGAGCCCAGTCTTATTTTAACAACATGCCTGTGCACAACTTCTGAAATAATATCTTTGGAGTAATGTTCACTGGGACCTGAAAACAATATCATGGCCTTTGTGCACTGAAAATTAAGGAATTTTATATTAAAAATATAGATTATGAAACACTGAAGCCACAGCCTGTGTGGTAATTGCTGCTTTTGCTTGCCAAGAATTACTTAAGAAGAGTCATGGCTCTGCTCCAAAAGAGTTCTGGAAAAAGAATTAATACATAAAATCAGAAACTGAGTAACTTGCAGGAAAAAATGCTAACCATAATAAATTATTCTGTCTCTTGTAATTCTAACTAAGGATTTATATGTTCAGTAGAAGAAAATTTTCTTTTGAAGAGAGTTCAGAATCTATGTCTGCACAAGGCAATGTTATTTCTCCCTTTGTGACAAAATGAGTCCACAATATACAAATGAAATGTAGTTTGCAATTTCAGTTGCTTGGTTTCTCAAAGGATATCTCTGAATTTCCTTCATAGGCACACCAAAACAGCAGCTATCAGCTCTGGTATCAGAATAGTTTTGGTACACATAGGAATAATCTCTGGAAGTACTTTTTAACAACTTGAACTATGGAGCCCATGGCATGCCACCAGAAATGCAGTGTTTTGGGCTAGAACTCAGAATAGAAAGCTTAGAATGCTGCTTTATGTTAATCATATGTGATTCATCTTGTCTGTGGGTGCCAGTTCCATTTCTTCAGATAAAGATAAAATGCAGTATAGATACTTACTAGATTCTATTAAGACGATTGTACCAGTTCTATTATTATGTTTGAATTTAAACTACATAGACTCTTTTCTGGTATACCAAATTAATGATCACTACATTTGTACTAGTAGGTTCTGCAAGTTGTCTGCTAAAAAGGAAGGCAAAAATGTCTCTTTAAAATATCTGAAATAGCTTGGTAAGTATTTGCTAAATGAAAACAGATACAGGAGTTGAAATTCTTTTACCATCATTGTTTTGAAAATTTTTGTCCCTGCTCAGTGGGTCATGTAAGGGGCTGAGGGGGAGGGCACATTTTTTCACAAAGAAGAATTAGGTTGAATTCCCTCTTTTGATGTTTTGTTATTTTGCTTTTTCAGATGAATGGATTGATATTTTTATCAGTGTTGGTGTAACCCTGTTAAGAAAGCAATAATACACAGCATACATTTATGCAAGCTTTTCCCTGTACAATACAGTAAATTAATTCCTGTGGTTTAGCCCAAGCCCAGTGTTGGCTACTATTTGAAGTCTACTAGCTATTCTCATGGCATGACCCCTCCAGATTCATAGGCTGATGTCCAGTGCCTGCCCAAATGCTCGTACTGAGGCACTGGTCAGTGTTTCTGCCTTCCACGTCCTGGTGCTCTGCTGGGAGACATGCAAGCATGTGCAGGCTACATAGGCACTCGGCCCTTCTGCGCAGCAAACAGAACACAGCAGTTTTGTGGTCACAGGGTGTACACCCAAGTGTGTGCTGATAACTCTGTGTTACTGTGAAGTGCACACAACCACCGAAATGCAGATGCTGAAGGCAGATAAACTGTTTAGTTTGAATGGTGGTATATTCTAGCAGTACTTGAAAAAGCAGGAAGCAAGTATAAAATTAAAGTAACTTAAACCCAGAAAAACTGACTGAAAGCAAGTGTATATCATCTTAATTCCAGTTTGGAAATATTGTCATGACACATTATTTCACAAAATATTCGCTTGCTTGGAAATCACATCTGTCTTTGCTCTTCCCGTATTTCTTCACAGACTTGCAAGACTGAAGGAGGTACGTATGACCTTGACATTGCTTTGTTCCTAAGCATGTGTCACACACATGGTGTTCCCTACCTTGGCAGCTTTGTCATGGTGACCCTAGGTGCATTAGGGCGCTCACAATCCACATTGCAGCTGGCAGCATCAGGATCCCTGTGAACAGCACAGACACCTCTGAAATGTGCGAATCCCTAACTTCCACTGCCTCCAGCTCCAACGCCACGAAATGCATCTTGGAAATGTTTTAAATACTGAACCCTTCCCTTTGTGAGAACTATTTAAGGGATGGATTTGTTCAAAGCTAGACTGTCCTCATCACCAAATCTCCCCTATGCATCAGGTACTTAATTCTGCCTTCTTGACACTTCATTTTCCGCCGCGCCTCTCTTTGGTGACACAGTCTGTCCCAGCTCCCCAGCGCACTGTGGCTTGCTCCACCTGATGGCAGTAGGACTTCCACACCTCTGCTGTGTCCCACTGACAATTTTCTCTCTCCATTGCCAGTTCTTTTAGTACTGCTGTACGCTGGGTTGCTCCAGAGCATGAAATTTTTTCAATTCAGCTATATGGGCATTTCCGTCCAGGGCTGTTTTGTCCTGCCTGTGAGTTCTTTTCCTAACTCAGTCTTATGATAATGCATTTCTTGCCTTTCTCTCTGAATTTCTGAGAGGAAATCAACCGGCCTGTGCCTGCTGCCTTAGCAGGTGATTCCCTCACTGCAAGACACCCAACACCAGCCTTCACATTTCCTTTTTTCACCCCCACAGGCCCTGCTCCTCCATCCTGCCTTCCTTACCTAACCTCATCCAAAAATTGTCAAAGACTGGTGGTGGGTGGCTGCTGCTTTGGAGACAGCCTCTGCACAGAAACCTCTGTCCCCATTGGCACCTCCGACAGGATCTCCTTCCAGTAAAGACAGCCTGGGAATCCTGGGGCTGAAGGTTTCCCGTCAGGGACCAGCTGCCCCCATGCTGTGCCCTGGGCACTGGAGAAGGCAAGCTCCTGGTGGGTAAAGCTAGGATAGTCCTGCAGTAAGGAGGTGCCTCTCTTTCCTATCACACGTACTCTCAAAAGTAGAAGTTCTCAAATTGCCAAGGCATTGTAGCACTTTTGAGCTTGGATAGTTAGTGTTCATTCTTTGTTGGAGATATTTTCTGTTATCATGGGGTGATTATCTTAACAATTTTGCTTACAATGTTCTGTTCCACTCTATTTTTCCTGCCCTTAAATGATAGTCATAAACAAAATGGATTTCTTTTGGGCTGCTAGTAGTGACTGCACGTTCTTACATACTGTTTATACCACTTATACACCACTACAAAACTGTACATTTTGATGTGCTATTGATGTTTTGAACCAATTTAAGGTAGAGGAGAACTAGGCTGCTTTTTCTGTCTCCACCAAATCTCCAGATAATTACCAGTACTAGTACAATATTGCCTTGTACTGATGTAACTTATTAGTATAATAATAATTTTGAAGGAACATTTTTAACGGCAACATTGCTCTGTTGGTCGAGATGTCCTGCAAAGATAGATTATTGTGTTCCTGCACATCTATTAAAAATGTACTCTTCAGCCAAACTAATGGCCATTGGAAACAAGTCACATACAAATCTGATTTCCAGCTTGCCTAAACCATTCACTTTCCACTTTTCTAAGATCACAGTTTTCTCTGGGAAATGACATTGGTGGCAAATCAGAGGGATTCTGAAACTTATAACTAATTAGAGAATTGGATTTTCTGTAACTATCTAGCACAAAAGACATATATGAATTTTATATTTTTTGCTCCACCCTTTTCGTTCTTGTGTCTCCTTATGCATGGCTGGCTGACAGAATTTTCAGGGAAGAGGAATGCCTTTGCAATTATAGGTAATGAACATTATACATTTTCACTACCTTTGTGTCAAGATTCAGGTATTCCTCACCTGTATGTTTTAGGCTTACCTGCACATTTTGGGAGGATAGTTTCTTAAGAAGGCTTATAATTTATTCACTGGATTTATTGTTAGTTCATTCTGCTGAAGTGATCTAGAGTTCGTCTTTGAATGCATGTCTTGACAATATTAGGTGCATTATGTAGACTTATTCTATATACAGTCAAACTGAGGTGGTAGTGTTCATATGATAATATGCTGCTCCACAGAGTGGAATAGTCTCTCCTGCACTAGTTCTTCAGTCAACATTTGAAGAACCATCAATTGCAACACTGAAGTTGAAACTCGATCCACGGATGGTAATATACATCCCAGAACATGTTTGTAAAAAACAAGCTAGAAAGAGGAGCATGCATTGCTCTGCATGTGTGTGGATATCTAGCCTTGGTGTAAACTGCCCTGCATAAAATTCGTCTTGCAGTTCTCCTTTCTCCCCATAACAGCCAGACGATACCATAGCAAAAAAGACAGCTGTACCAGATCTGGTCAAAGAGCTGTCTTTTGAAAATCTTAGCTCCTACCTGCTCCAGCATACAAAGGAAAGTGAAATCTGACTTAGTTTTTGCACTTCACAATAACCAGAAAATGGCGAAAGCAGCAGCTGATGACATGATTCTTGAAAAGAATCTCATTGATGATCAAGAATCATAGAATATCCTGAATTGGAGAAGACCCACAGTCCAACTCCTGGCCCTGTGAAGGACACTCCAATAATCACACTGTGTGCCTCGGAGCATTGTTGAAATGCTTCTTGAACTAGAAAGGTTTGGTTCTGTGACTATTTTCCGGGGAAGCCGATTCCAGTTCTCACCTTCTGGGTGAAGAACATTTTCTTAATATCCAGCCCAAACCTCCCCTGACACAGCCCTGTGTCATTCCCTTGGGTCTTGCCACTGTGCACCACAGAGGAGAGAACAGTGCCTGCCCTTGCTCTTCCCCTCACAAGGAAGTTGTAACTGCAATGAGGTCTATCCTCAGTCCCCTCCAGGCTGAACAGACCAAGTGTCCTCAGTTGTTCCTTGTAAGGTTTCTACTCCAGATCTTTCCCCATCCTGGTGGCCGTCCTCTGGATGTTCTTTTGTGGTAGTGGGTTTTTAAGTAATTTAGATGTTTTCATATGTCAAATGAACTGTTCCGTTATCCCCTGTTTTGTTGGTATCTTCCAAGGTATTTCTTCCCTCCCCCTGATCTGAATCCTTCCCAAAGCCTACCCCCTTTTCTAGAATCTACCCTTTGCAACACCTACCTACATGTCAATCCTCCCTGATTCCTTCCCTTTACTCTAGAAGGTTCTGTTGTACTTGGTGTACTATTGGTTTGTTTAAGATGTATCCACCCTCCTTGTACTCTGAATGGTTGTTGTCAGTCCCCCCTTGGACTCCTCCCTTGTTTGTCCCCAAATGGTTCTTGCTTTGTACCCACGCCCTGTTCCTCCCCCCCTTTATAACCTGATGTACCCCATTGTTCTTCAGCTTTTCTCCCTGCCTCTCCATGTGGGAATAAACTCCTCGGGTGAAGCATACAAGGGTCCCTCCCTCCTTCCTCATCGTTGTTCCTATGCGCAATGTCAGCTGGCTGTGTGATTGAGAGCAGCTGCAGCCTTCTGCTCTGCAATGGTACTCAAGCCACTCAGGGCTTAGGGGCAGCCCCGAATCTTGGTGTGGTCTGTGCAGCAGCTGGGCTAGAGAAGAGGGCTTTCAGAGAACTGCAGCCATGTCACTCTCTAAGAACTCAATGTCTGTTTTTTATATTGTAGTACCCAGAACTGTCCCCAGCACTTGAGGTGAAGCCATCCCAGTGCAGAGCAGAGCAGGACAATCCCCACCCTTGCCCAGCTGGTGATGCTGTGCCTGATGAACTCCAGGATAGGGTTGGCCTTCCTGGTTGCCAGGGCACTGCTGGGTCTTGTTCAACTTGCCCTCAACAAGGACCCCCAGGTCCCTTTCCATGCCATGTCTCTACAGTGTCTACTTCCCCAGTCTGTCTGTACATCCAGAGTTGCTCTGTCCCAGGTGCAAAACCCAGAACTTTTCTTTGTCAAACTTCATAAAGTGAATGGGATGGTGAATGTAAGCACAGAAAAGTGCCATCTCTTGTCGGCTTTGAGCTGCTTGGGTGGTCTTTAGTGGGAAGGCAACAACTGGGTTGGCAGATGATGTCAGGGAGCAGAATGACCCCTGTTATTCAGGAGGAGGCACTCAGAGAACTGCTGAGCCACTTGGATGATCATAAATCTATGGGTCCACATGGGATCCATCCCAGGATGATGAGGGAGCTGGCAGATGAGCTTGCGAAGCCGCTCTCCATCATTTACCAACAGGCCGGGCTCACTGATGAGGTTCCAGATGACTGGAAGCTGGCCAGTGTGACACCCATTCACAAAAATAGTGGGAAGGAAGATCCTGATAATTATAGGCCAGTTAGCCTGACCTCAGTGCCCAGTAGGGTAATGAAACTGTTTATATTGAGTGTCATCACGCAGCACTTCCAGGACGCCAGTGTTAAAGGAAAAATCCAGGCTACAAGACTTTATTAGGATCAGCTCCTTTATTAAAAGAATTAGGAGGTTAGAGGGTGGTATTCCGTCGTCGGGGTGGTATTGCGTGCTCGGCTGCCTGGAGAAGGAGATAGTGTCAATCTTGTCGCAACCGGCAGGATCGGGTCTTCCAGTCTCGCAGGTGACTGCAGGAAGGTTCCTCTTCTGGCTCGCCGAAAGCTAGGGGTCTCGGTCTCACGGAGCATCCTGTAACTCAGGGGGACAAATTAACAACACAAAGAGAGCAGGAGAAAGCTCGTGCCATTTCATTAGTCAGGTTTAAGTGACTTGATGTGTCTCTGTTTGTCCGTTTTGAGGCACTTTTTGAGTGAAATGGTGTAAGTCTCTTAATTTGCATATCTGTCTTCTGTCCTCCAATCGGGTGCTGTCTCTAGCATCTGTCACTCAACACTGTCCCGGATGTAGCTCGATGATGTAGAATGTAACTACCTCCTGCAGGGCGACACAAGCACACATGCACACACCCCTACTGAACTGCTTAACTGGGTAAGTGATTACTGAGGAGTAACATAACATCTTTAACTATTAAGGTATTTAACATGGGTAACTGGGTTTAACAATTAAACATCAGCTTCTTAAACTGATTTTCGTACAACAGCCAGGGTATCAGACCCAGCCAGCATGGCTTTAGGAGAGGTAAGTTGTGTTTGACCAACCTGGTCTCCTTTTATGACCAGGTGACCCGCCTTCTGGATGCAGGGAAGGCTGTGGATATTGTCTATCTCGACTTCAGCAAGGCCTTTGACACTGTCTCCCACAGCACACTCCTGGAAAAGCTGGCAGCCCGTGGCTTGGACAGGAGCACTCTGTGCTGGGTTAGGAACTGGCTGCATGGCCGGGCCCAGAGAGTGGTGGTGAACGGTGCTGCATCCAGCTGGGGACAGGCCCCATTGGTGTCCCTCAGGGTCTGTGCTGGGGCCAGCTCTGTTCAATATCTTCATTGGCAACATGGATGAGGTATTAAGTCCTTCATTAGAAAATTTGGAGACAACACTAAGCTGGGAGCATGTGTTGATATGTTGGAAGGTAGGAGGGCTCTGCAGAGAGACCTGGAATGGTTGGATGGATGGGCAGAGTCCAACAAGATGAAGTTCAATAAATCCAAGTGCCGAGTCCTGCACTTTGGCCACAATAACCCCCTGGAACTTTCCAGGCTGGGGAAGTGTGGCTGGACAGTGCCCAGGCAGAAAGGGACCTGGGGGTACTGGTGACAGCAGCTGAACATGAGCCAGCAGTGTGCCCTGGTGGCCAAGAAGGCCAGCGGCATCCTGGCCTGTATCAGGAATAGTGTGGCTAGCAGGAGCAGGGAGGTCATTCTTCCCCTGTACTCGGCACTGGTGAGGCCACACCTTGAGTGCTGTGTCCAGTTCTGGCCCCTCAGTTTAGGAAGGACACTGAGTGCTGTGTCCAGTTCTGGTCCCTCAGTTTAGGAAGGACGTTGAGATCCTTGAGCGCGTCCAGGGGAGGCAACGAGGCTGGTGAGGGGCTTGGAACACAAACCCTGTGAGGAATGACTGAGGGAGCTGGGGTTATTTAGCCTGGAGAAAAGGAGACTCAGAGGTGACATTATCACTCTCTACAATTCCCTGAAAGGTGGCTGTAGTCAGGTGGGGGTTGGTCTCTTTCTCCAGGCAGCAACCGACAGAACAAGAGGACATAGCCTTAAGCTGAGCCAGGGGAACAATAGGTTGGGTATTAGGAAAAAGTTTTTTACAGAAAGGGTGATAAAGTACTGGGATGATCTGCCCAGGGAGGTGGTGGAGTCACATGTGTTTACAAAAGATTGGATGTGGCACTCGGTGCCATGGTCTAGTTGAGGTGTTAGGGCATGTGTTGGACTTGATCTTACAGGTCCTTTCCAATCTAGTCATTCGAGCAATTCTGTGAAAAACCCACAGAAATTAGTGTGGTAGCCCTAGGGGCTACCACAAATGACATTTCTCTCCCTTGGAGAGTGTACAGCTTGTAGGCTGTTGCAAGGTAGGAAGTTTCTCCTCTTAGGGAGTCTCCTTAAGAGACTTCCCTGAGAGTTACAGTGAGAGATTTGAACACCCCCATGGGGCTTTGCAAGCCCATGCAGATTGTTTCCCCCTGGTTGGCTCTTACTCCAGTTCCTAGTTTTCCTGCTCCCCCATTGGTGCATTTTGGATCCCTTCGTTGATTGGTTCTTTCCCTAATTCACTTCCTGACTGGTCCAAGTTCTTATCCTCACCCTCAGAGTTATGAATAAAAGCCTGCTCCCCTGACCGTCTGGGTTCTTTGGACCCTGGGAGCTCCTGAATAAAGAAGACCCTGAGGAGAAGAACTTGCCTCCTGTGGTGCTTTTCTGTGTTGGCTGATCTCTCCCTGGAGCGCATCTGCCTTGGCAGCTGCTCACAAGGAGCTGAAATCACTCTCCCCTCAACCCGAGGGTGCCTGTGTGGCTGGTGCATAGGGTGCCTTTATAAAGGCACTTCTGCCAGGGACTGCCACGGCACCTGAAGATACCACCAACCGCAGCAAATTAGGTTTTTTTTTGTTATTCTAGTGAGTATGGGGAAATTGAGCAAGAAAACAGCCATCTCTTTCTATACTCCAAATTCTTAAGGGACACACTGACCAGATTTGTGTTCGCTGTTTTCTATGGCAATTCAGCCACCTGGTTTGTGGTGGTGCGTTTTTTAGGCATCTTCTACATCTACTTTATGTAAAATGGATGGTTCTTGTATTCCCCCATGTAATTGGCTGGTCCCAAGTTCTCTCCTCCATCTCCCAGGTATCCACCAATCCTAAAACCCCTCCCAGACCCCACCCCTCCAGATGTCAATCTTGCCAAAACCTCTACTCCCTGTTCTAGAACCTACCCTTGGTAACACTCACCTGCTAATCCTTCCTAAATCCTTCCCCTCTTTTTGGAAAGTTCAGTTACACTCTTAATAGTGTACTATTAGCTTGTTTAAAATGTATCCACCACCTCTGTACCCTGAACGGTTGTTGAGTTGTCAATCCCCCCTTGGACTCCTCCCCTGCTTGTGCCCAACTGGTTCCTGTGTTGCATCCACCCCCTGTTCCTCCTCCATTTAAAACCTGTTGCACAGCCTTGTTTGTCAGTCTCCTGTCCCTGACTCCTTGCAGGGAATAAATCGTCCTCTGGGAAACTCATACAGGACTCTCCTCCCTTATTCCTCGCCTTCGCTCCTAGACGCTGACACATTGGGTCACCACAGGGAGCAGTCGCAGCCCTGCTCTGCACTGCCACTCGGGCTACTGAGAGCTTGGGGGCACCTTTACTCTTGGCACAGTCCAGGTAGTGTTGCTGGGCTAGCCAAGCTGTTCTCCAGCTGGCCGCTTCACTTGAGATCACTCAGGCCAACACATATGCAGTACAATTCAGAGTAAATGATTGTCTAAATGAATTTCTAAATTTTCTGAAGATCTTATGCACATGCAATAGATACAGATGGAAAGCCTCTGAGTGCTGAAACAGGATTCTGCAGAATAACGTGCTTCTCTTCTGGCTTTTGAAATAATGAATGTTATTACAATCTAGTATTTAGCTACGTGGGAGACTGTCTGTGCTCCTTTCATGAAATGTTCCCATGGTTTTGCCAAGCCCAAGAGTGAAATTTTAGGGTCTGCACAATTCCTGTCTGAAAAGAGCGACTTTTCAAAAGCAGATGTCTTGCAGGGTCTGGATTTCTTTTAATATAATTTCCAACTGTAAATATTGTTGCTGTTCCCAAGAATGGGAAGAGAAAATTTTATTTTTCTACATAGAAAATACAATTGAAATTTATCAGCGTAGACACGACCATGCTTTGGAGAAGAGGTCTATATGAGGAGATCCCTTCATGCCAGGGATGCATCTCATGAAGTATCATTGGATTTTCTTTCCTGAATTAGCCACATGAGGAAGATTAGTTTGGCTGATGAATTTGAAAGAATTGCAACCACCAGGCTGTGTTCTGAAACTTCCAGGTATGACCCCTTCTTATAGCTGGAAGGCGTGGCTAGAGCACGAAGGGCTTAGTCTCTCTGCATGTTCTGAACGCTCCCTCTGGTGGTGCTGCCTTTGAGGAAGACATTACCTGATGGGGTTCAGGGGTATGAGTCCTGCAAAACGAGGAAGGTAGGAGATAGCAGAATGAGGACAGATTTGTGGAATACGATGTTCATAATGGAAGAGAAACAGGACTTGTCATAGGATGAGGTGAGGTTTCACATGGAGCCACACAACAACACGTCCATATTTCACAGCAGGGGCCAGAAACTCAACAGATGAGTCTTGATAAGACTGCCAAAAAATTTCCCATTAATAATACTTTACCTGAAAAGGCAGCTTTGGAGACTGAAGATTATATAACTGAGGATTATTAACCTTCACTGGAAAATTCTTGATGTTATTAAAAAAATCATCTGAAAACTGAAAGGTGTGGTTTTTTCTTTGCTTGCTTGGTGTTTTGTTTGCTTGTTTGCTTCTGTAGTTTTCACTTCCCTAGGTAAAAAAGAAGAATTTTCATAAACCCTTGGCTTTGTCATACCGCAAAATGCATGGGGCCTTGAATCTGCTGGTGTGCTTGACCTTAAAAACAATTCTGGGGTAGTCTATATTTGACACACAAACCCACTTCTTTCTTAGCATGTTTTAAGAGAATACATTTTCCCCTTTCACTCCTCAATAGGACAGACCACAGCTGTGTGGTGGCCCCTAGACCATCCACAGAGGCGTTCACTCTCCCTTGGAGGCTGTGCAGTTTATAAACTGTTTTCAGGTTGCCGCTCTCTCCCCCTGAGGAGTTTCTTTAAGGAACTTCCCTCTTGTTTATAGTATGTTAATCCCTGGCCCTTGATTGGTTGAATCACCAGTTCTCATTTCTCCCTCACTTATTGGTGGATTTTGGATCCCTTCTCTGATTGGTTGTTTTCTCAATCCATACCCTCACTGGTCTAAATTGTTAACCCTGCCCACTCTGAACCCTATAAAATCCCATGCCTCTTGAGACCTCAGGGTCTTTCAATTGCCAGTTCCAGAGGAATGAAAAAGCTCCTGAGACTGGAAGATCAAGTCCCATTCTGTTTGTCCTACGTCACCTGAGAGCGCTCCGCTGCTCAGCTGCTCTGGCCGCTATCACAATCGAACTGTATCACTGTGGTGTGCCAGTGCCCCAGACACAGTGAGTGTCTTTCTAAAGACGCTTCACCTGGAGGATCGTGGCACCCAGAGGAGCCTGCAGTCAGCAACACAGCTGTACATGAAAGGCTGGGCTCCCTACTGGTCCAGCCCCCCTATTTCTTTCTCAAATTCTTGGTTGTCTAACACCCTGCTTAAAGGTGTCTGGGCATGATGGTGCTCTTACCATACTCCAGCAACTTCATATGTTGTCTGCCCAAGAGATGGTCCACATTTTATGCAGGTTTTTAAGAGAGAGAATGACTGTTGACTCAAGACTCTCATTACTGCGGGGTTGCTTAAGATAAAAGAAAAGGCATCAACATATGTGGATGAGTGTCTAAAACTAAGCTGTATTTCATTTGGGCCCTCCATGGGTGATGATAATACCTTTGGATCCTCTCTGCCGACCTTTGGAAGGCTCCACACAGTGCTGCTCCTGCCTGAATGTGCATATTTGAGAGAACAGGAGGGTGTGAGCAATTAGGTGAGTGGAATGTGCAAGTCCTGAGCCCATAGTTACATTCAGGGAGCATGTCAAGCTAAAAGAAGATAAGAGAGTGTTTGAAAATAAACAGGACATGAGCCAGCAATCAATAACTAGCCTGAAACATAAACCAACCATTAGCTCAGTCAGAATCAAGGTTCTTGGCTAATCTAGGACATGTAACTGGTCTTGAAATGCGTAAAAGACTGCTGTAAAACCAAAGGAACAGTGTGTTTTGCCTGTCCAGGACAGTGCAATACTGGAATGACTTGCCTGTGATGAGACTGTGATGCCTTCATTCATAGAGGTTTTACAGAACAAGTTGGACAAAGAGCAGTAAAGAATTTTCAAGTATTTGGGACAGCCTTGGACACAGGGAGGGAAAGAACAGCAATATGACCTCATGAGAACATTTGCCCCATTGTTTTTCTCTGATACTGTGGAATTATTACGTTGCTCTTATACTTGTTTATCCTTCTCTTGGTACTCTTCTAGATGCTGTCAGATGTGCCTTTGTGCAAGTTTTCTCAGTAGGGATATTTCTGCTGAGCGAGACCTTTGCACTTTACTGCTATATTACAAGTAACATTTAGGTAGGTGTGTCCTGAACACCAAAACCCTCCCGAAAAGTCAGGGACATGTTTTGAATATTTTCTGAAGTATACTGCACATGTTGTATGATTTGTTCCTAAGTAGAGTAATTCTGTTCAAGTCAGCCAGCAGGGAAATCTTGAAGGGCCCATTCATTCTCTTTCTGATCTCCTCTGGACCTGGTTGGTTGGAGAAAAACCAATGCAGTATAGAGGCATACGTGCATGTGTGTTCAAAATTTCTGTCCAGTGCACAGTCTCAGATATCAGAGATCATATAGCAGCTGCCATGCCTAGCTAAGAAGAAAGACACCCCTTTTGTCTCACATTTAAATCATTCTGGTTTAAAATATATTGTCAGCAGTATTGTGAGTACTGCAGTACTGCAGTATTGTGAGCTGCAAAACGAGTCCACAAAACTCTCCAGGCTCACTAAACAACCTCATTTATTGGAATAATTGAGATTATGCACATGCTTGTAGTTAGGCATATGCCCAAGTGTTTTGCTGGAGGTAGGAGGGGGCAAAAATAATTTTCCAATATTTCCAACTTGACAACAACTCTCATAAGCATTAGTTTATTTAACAAAAGTTAGGTATGCAGTAAAGCAACATTGGTAGCATATACCACAGCAGTACTTATGTTGCAATTCTGCTATTGCAACAGGTGTTGCAGTTTGTTAAGACCAAGAGATCAATAACCAAATTTACAAAAACCCCAGCTGCTTAGCGATTGGGTGTTGTTTTTATGTGCCAAGTACTACTTCTTTGGCCAAAACCGATCCTCTGAAACAGTATCTTCCAAAGCATACCAAGAACAGCCTTCTTTTAGTCTGAGACTAAAAGATAAAATAAACCTGTAAAGAATGTTCTCATAACATTGATCTCACTTAAACATCTCTAGTTCCAGAAGAATAGTAAGTCCTTAAGCCCTGTGTGCAAGTTATTCAGTCAATGCATGCATGAAAAATTAGCAATTGTCTAGGATGTTCTCTACTCCATTTTTAACTTCCCTATAATTTAAACCCAATGGCATATACAATTCATGTACAACTTCTTTGAATGTGGTCATGGACCTTTTTGAGAATAGGCTGATATTAAAATTTGTATCATAGTGCTGGTCCAAAGCTTAGAACAAATGAATGGGTTCAGAGTTCTTCAGGAGTATTTAAGGGATTGTTGGGAATATATTTATGTAGTTAAGCACAGATGTCCCTGTGCTGACATTTAAAGAAAATCATGCTGCACATTATCCATATTTTGGTAACTTGAAATGCATTAATATTTTTGTGAAATCATATGACAGCAGTAAGAGGAACACTTAGTAAAAGTTATCCAGGAATTATATTTAGAAAATAAGTAGGATCCAATACACACCAGGGAAAAATTCCTTGTCATTTGTACAAATAAAAGTGTATCTCTGTTCTATTGCATAGGTATTACATAGCCCATCTCCAATGTATGTCTTCCAGTTTGCTGTTGTGTAGCTACACCAGAGATAGAGAGGCAGCAAATCTCATTCCTTGCTGCCTTTATCCTGAGTAGCCTGAGCTCACTGGGCTTTGCCAAGTTTGGACGTCTAGTGGTCCCGCAGAGGCCCATCAGCTTTTCAGAACAGTTGTGCATGTAGCGTGATATGCCCACGGGATGCCAAAGGAGGAAGGACTTCCTCTTGCCTGGACTGTCCTCATGTTGACTACTCAACTGCCAGAATCAGATGCAGTGTCCATTAACAGCAGTGGGAAGACTTTGCTTGACTTTGGTTCTAGGGTTGATCCAGGAAACAACTCGAGCTGGATGTAATATAAAAGTGAAGAATGGTAGAATTGATGAAAAATGAATTAATTTTAAAATCTCTTCAAATAAAAGCAATAAATGGCTTTAAAACCTCCTCAAAATAGCAGGTGTTAGACTCAGTCTTTAATTTAGGGCACAGTTGGGCTGTTACTTGGGTTGGCAGTGCGGAGAACCAAATAAAGTGTGACCCATATCTAGTATAGTAGCATTCATATTTTGAAAAATTTGCAGATTTGCTAGACAAATTCCTTCACATGTATTTAAAGGAACTTTTTCTGAGTATTGAGAACCAAACTCTCACTGTGATAGCAAGAAAAAACACATAGAAAAAGAAGGTTCTACTCTTTTTTCCCTTCTCTTTTTTCCTTGTGAAGTTCAGCTATGTAATGCTTTTGGATTGCAGTTACACAGAGTTGCCTCAGTGATAAAATTACATAATACCTTTACTTTCTTCTGTCTCCATGACATTTTGCACTCAGTGACACAGTCACCATCTTGATGTGTGAGTTTGTGACAAGAATTTTTTTTTTAACAAAAGTAAATAAACCTGTCTTTTTTGAAAATTTTTTTTTTTCTTTTCATATGTAATATGCTAGAAACATTTCTATGTGGTGTGATTTATTCATTTCACCGACAGGATAGTTAAACTATCCACTGTTTGGCCACATTTCACCCAATGTCAGATTATGAGAGATGTTTTTACAGGGGTAACTTAGAGTCTGAATGCAAATTCTACAATAAAAATATGTTTTGATTCTTATATTTCCATCATGAGGCTCTTTGTGCAAACTGGAGCCTTCTAAGTACATTTGCATTCTTGACAGTCAGTTTCTAAGTTCAGGGTTACTCTTTTCCATTGCAGTGTCTGATGTCAAACATGAACCAAATCCATGTACAAAACCCTGAACTGTTTTTCCTTTTGTCTAATGAGCAGAATATTGCCAGTAGTTATAATGGAAAAAAACCAAACCCCTCAATCTAAACCTGGGAAACATCAAGGCAAAGTGAAGAATAATAAAACTGTTAGAGAGGATCTCAGACAGTTTAAAGAGTCTATGGAGGTCACTCAGTACCACACTCTCTACCTGTTCCAAAGATATAACAGGAAAAAAGAAAAAAAAAAGAAAAAAAAGGTGTTTCACCTCTCCCACTTGCTGGTTCCTCCCTTAATTACTTCCCCCTTGAGATTTTTCCAGCTCTGAAGGCAGTGCAGCTGTGCACCTTCTACATGGATCAGCCATACTGGAGAACACGGGTCCATGTGGGAGCCGTACAAGGAGCCAAAACTTTATGTAATTCACCTTTCTCCTCCCTACGACCCATGACCAACCTTGTATTTTTCAATATTCAGGTGCTGCCAGGCCCGTTTTACTACATCTGCAAGGCTTGGTTAATATCCTGGAGCCAGGATGGAAAACATCATGTCTTTCATGGAAACTGGTTCATCTTTAAACAGGTTCCAGGGTTTCTTTCCCCTGGCATGCTCCTTCAGCAGGAGAGATGACTCCTGCTCTGCCTCTTTGGTGAGGATGCCCTGTTCATGTGCAGCATTCCCTCTTGCTTTCTGCTCATTCCACTGAGGGACTGAACAATAATTAACCTGAAAGGCAATCTGTGTCTTATGTTTCCCATGGCTTTTTAAAGATCTTCTTCTGTGGTTCTTTGTCCACTGATTATGTTCCTTTAATATAATTTTAGAGTGCTAATTAGAGAAGATTCCTTGCTTGGCCTATGTGAGTAGGAAGTCATAACCAGCCACGATAGGTGTCATGCAACACCTTTTAAAGAGGTATTTTTCCTTCCCTCTGTTGACTGGAAGGTGAAATGCCTAGTGTGGTAAAGAACTGAGAACCATCTCCGTGTGGTGGCAGACTCAAGACGTGTGCTCTGGCAGGAGAACCAGTACCAGTGGAAATATGACGATTGAAATTCCTGATGGACATTCCTGCACAATGGCATCCTCTTGCTTTGAAGTATGGTGAGGCAAAACTCACCTTGCCCAAAGACAAGCGCTGTGCTGTAAGTCAAAACACAAACTGAAAAGCTGAGGACCGGGCAAGGGTATGTAAGATGACTTACTGTGAGAGGGTGTACCTTTAATCTAGATGACTCAGTCCTTCGAGTGCTGGAAGAGCTAGGACTTGTTTCTTCCAGAAATCTGTGATGCAGTAGTCACAATGGTGAAAATACACTGATGACATCTGCCAGTTTGGAAGTGCAGTTCCTGCAGAGATGCCTGGCTGACAGACAACACTTGCACTCTTCTAGGTAAGAGCTGGTGTGCCTTTTCTTCTTGCCCTCCTGCTGGCTGTCCCCTAAAATTATCCTGCTTACACTTCTTCCCTTATAAAATGACTTATGTTCTTTTCTCCTGTTTCAGACAAACCAAGTCTAAGCAACAGAAACCCTGTGAAAAGTTGCTGTAATTCATGCCAGGGCCATAAAGGACATTTCTGGACATCTTTGTGAGCTCATTTATGGATTTTATGACCAGCTGTTTGTCAGGAATGATGAGGCTGTGCACTTAGAAACACCAGTCCCCTGTAAAGGAACGTGGTGTCCCATCTTGCATTCCTGCTGGTGACAATGCCAGGTCTGAGCAGAGCTTCCAGACTGCATCAGCAGTCCTGGCAGATGAGGGACATCCGCAGTGCAGAAATGCTTATCCTGGGCTACAGCTGTGTCATCACTAAGCTGGAATGTACAGTATACTATTTCCACGGGCATAGCTCTGAGTCCAGACGTGTATACCATCAACGGCACCTGCCCCTCTATGGAGCAGTTCAGCTGTTGTGATAGCTGATGAGCTAAATTTAAGGTTTGCACATGCTTGATTCAATTTAATACCTTCCAAGGGGAGCTTACGGGGGAAAAAAAAAAAAAACAAACAAAAAACCAGCTTTGGGATCTACATTTATGCAGAGTTTTTAAAACACTTTTCCTCTTTTCAGTTTATACTTAGCTGGATCTGATGTCATGCTTTTTTTTATAGTAAAAATCCTGGTATATTATGCATTATTCCCTTTATTATAATATATAATATGTGTAAAAATAAAGCTGCAAGTTTTACATTATACTATTAGTAGTATTCCCCTTAGAATTTCTTGCCTTAGTCTCAGATATATTATCAAAATTATATTTTTCAAGACATAAAAAATTGCCATGGAGCACATTCGATCTTGCTGTAAGCTAAGAAATCCAATAGAGCAGTTTTCACTACATTTTATTCCCTTATCATTCCCTAAGAGTATAAAAAAAATGTTATGACCACATCTTTGGAAAGATATTCAAAGCATTAGGAGCATATGCTAAATACGGTTTGTTAATCATTCAGGGAATTGCGATACTGCATAAAAGAAATGCTTTTCTCTTGAATCTGTGCCAAAAAGCTTTTTAAAAATTATTCTCCTACTCTGGCAAAGCATAGCAAATCATTCCACCAGAGACATTTCAGGCGTATTTGAGTACTGGCAGCAAAAAAAAGACTTGAAGAAACCTTAAAGTCACAGTACCAATATTATTTCATAAATTACAATCTCCTTAGTCAAATATGTGACTGTGTGTGATGTAACACTTTGTCAGCAGTACAAACCTGAGCATTAGTAATGCAATAAAGTCATCCTTGGGACTAAAATTAAACCTAAAATCATGTTGCCGCATTTTCACACATCTGTCTATATAGTGTTATCAGAAGTGAGATTATGCTCCACGCATCCAAGAGTGAGTTCATTCAGGTCAGCTTATATATTCCAGGAGTCTGTCTTCATGCAGAGATAAACTTTGAACTATCACCTATATTTAAGTATTATGATAAGCAAAGTCCAAAAAATGAGTAGCTAAAACTGCCAAATTGGAAACGTCGAGCAAGAAAATCTCTTAGTCACACATAAATTGCATTTCCAGGGAGGGAAAATTTACTTCCAAGAGCTAAAAAAGGGAAAAATACAGAAAGGTAGACATATCTGTACCATGTTTTATGAAAACAAATGTTTGCAACCACTAAACACTGTCCTGGGGTTATAGTAAACAAGCAATGATAAGGATGGTGCCATGCTGACTAGCTAGTGTACCGTAGGAGGTATTGTATATCAACAGCCTGGCAGTGTCAAAGCCAAGTTAGAGTAGCAGGAATTTAGCACTTCACAAACTCGTGACCCCAAAAAGGCCATGGTGTGTGTCAGGATGGATTCTAAGCAAGGAGGGTGAGGGTGGCACACTCCCCAGTGCCTGGAGACCATTCTCTGCTTGGTGTGAGAGATATCAATTGTGTTGTGATAGTATCTGACTAGTTCATTGGCCTTTTCTTTTTTGAGCTGAGCAGCTATGTGTCTTCTCTTTCTCCTGATTTAGAAAGTCTTAATATGAATTTTTATTTCCCTGCTTAGAAAATCTTGTGTACATATTTATCTGCTGTAGACAACAATCTTTGATTAGCTGTAAGTAAATTCCTGCATTCTTTCCTGCAGATTGACTGCCCTTCTAGCATAATTGCTCCGCACACTGTGGAGTAATTTACTCTTTAACACAAGTTATACGATAATTCTTAATAGTATTCCCATTAACACAAATTCCTGTTGAACCTGGCATGAGTGCAACTGAGATGTTCGTAAAATTCATTAATATAGCTGTGGCTCTGCACATCATACTCTGGATTTCTGGAAGTGAGGCTTTGGTATGACTATTCAAATTACCTGCTCTGATATTTAGGTTCTTTAAATAACTTAGAAGCATTGCAATTGCAGTAGAAAGAGAGAGTTTAGATACATTTGATGCCTAGTGGGTACTTGACAACGTATCCTGTATCAGGGCCCAGTGTGAAGTTTCCAAAGGACTGTTTTCAGTCATGTATTACTTATGCTTTTGTAGCCATCACAGGGGAATGATTTAAGGCAGGCAAGTGTGAATGGCAGAGGAGCTCTGTGACAGTTATTATCAGTTGCATCCAAACTTCTTAGTCCTACAAACCCTCTTTGTGTTTTAAAATCTTACTTGCAGTCACAAGTTTCACTCATTTGATTTTACTAATATTGCACAGGATCTACAAGTAGGTTAAATAAGATATTGACAAGTTTTTTCAGCTCCGTCCTTTCATGTTTACTGTTTGAATTAATATGAAAGTACTGTGTTTGTCTTTGACAGCTAAAAACAATGGTCAGTAAAGATGTTATCAACTAGAATTCAGCACTTGATGTCAGATAAACATTAATGGAAATGTTTTCCTTTCCATTTCCCTTTTTAATCCCCCTCTTTCCTGGAGGACGGTGTTCCCACTTACAACTCTCCCTTTTCTCTTTCACAGTATTCACAATTGTACTGCATGTACCAAACATTTCAGAAATGGAAAACCAAAGTGTTAATCACTCACATTAATCCATGCAATTTCATGCATCTGTCATATGAGGAGGTAAAAAGGTCCCAAGACACAACTAAGAACTATCCCAAAAGAGCAGCATTGAAAATGCAAAGAAAGAAAAACAAGGCTATGCCTCTAAAATGTTGTCTGCAGCATAACTTCTTGTTTGGTTCTGCGGTGTGTTCTGGGCCAGCAAGTAAAGGAACACATTTAGTACTCTTCTTGTGAAAGAGGATCTCAGTTCCTGGCAGGGGAGGAGGCACAATGATCCCCTCTGAGTCTCCTGTGGCATTTCTGAGAAGTGCCTGCAAGCACAGCTTATGCCCTGAGGGCAAACACTACCTCCAGGGCAGGACTCCCCTCTGCAGCCTGCAAAAGGACCCGACAGCCAGAGAACGATCATTCTATGTTATAGATAAAGTTTCAGAGAGAGGACGACAGAGAAGAGCAGGGCCAAAATAACCAATGTCTAAAAAAGCCCACTGCAAATTAACTACTGAGAATATGTCAGGATTCAGGATTTCCTGGAGTGTTTGTCTAAGTACAGTTCTGGCTCAGTAGAAGCAGTGATCTGTACCATACAGCTTGATTATTGTGTTGCTATGCTGCATGGCAATATACTGTGGAATAAATACAGTAATAGAATGGAGAAAGAGAGAAGAAGATGGAAAAAAACAAGTGAATATGCTGTAAAGCCTCTACGAGACTTAAATCTAAGAGTCTCATTGGAGTCAATGTAAAACTCTTCTCATCTAGAAAGTAGGTAAATGGCAGAGATCAGTGAAGTAAAAAGTTATTTCCTCCAGTGAAATTCAACCAAATCAAATCAGTCCTGCACTTTTCCTTTTTATATTTAAAAATTACTTTTATAT